>CM067377.1:207304544-207687796 GCA_034510155.1 Eucriotettix oculatus | reverse complement strand
GGTTTTATCTTCATTAATTCCCTTAATTAATTTATTATGGTTTCCAGATCTTCTTCTGACTCCCCTATTTCTACAATATCGTCTGTAAACTTTGGGGGTTTTATTTCTTCTCCTTGCAGTATGATTCACTTTCCATATTCCGTTTTAACTTTGTTCTTCGCCTGTTCTATATATAAGTTTGAGAGAACGGGCGACAGACTGCATCCTTGTCTTACCCCTTTCTTGATTTCTGCTTTCTTTTCATATGATTATTTGGTGAGAAAGAGGGGGGAGAGGGGATGAAGTACGCATAGAGGGAGAGAGGGAGAGAGAGAGAGAGAGAGAGAGAGAGAGTAAGATGGACGATAAACAACGGACGAGTCAGTGAGTCCTCGGAGGAGCTGAACGGTGGTATATAATAAAGATTGGGCAGAAGGAACTGAAGAGTAAGCTGATTGGTAAAGCGCCTGTCAGCCAAGTCATCGAGCGCCGCGTCGTCAATCACGCAAAAATTAGGTTATTTGATAGTAGTTTTATCGAAAAAATGAGCATATTTGTGAAGTAAAGTTTGTAATTAGAAATGAAAGTAGAAATTATTGGACCAAATAAGAATAATAATTACGTTTGTGTGGGAATGAAGGGAAGAGTAATTTAACCCAGTGGACCAGTTGGAGGGATCGCAGAGAATTCACTGGCAAGGGATAATCTAGATCATTTGCCACCGTCGTCGTCGTCGTCGACGTTGTTTGCGGTTATTACCGACTCGTTGAAGATTGCAAGGGGGTAAAGGGGGAGGGGGAGGGGAAGGGGGTGGCTGAAGCCCTAATCACAGGCGCCTGTTGGGAAGAAAAGTTCCCCCACCCCCACCGCCGCCGCCGCCGAGGAAATTCTACCCTGTACCTTGAGGAGAGGAAAGTCAAAGACCCCGGACATGTGAAGTTAAATATACAGAATAAATTACCTTCCTTTGTGCACCGGGATTGCTAATAAAAAATATATATAACAAAATCTATTTTAAAATGAAAATCAATTCGACAGTATTACTGGCAACTGGTTAACAGGACAGTAACTGTTTCAGTTGGTACAAGCGGGACTAAAGAGGTTAAATAACAAATGCCCCACCACCTCCTCCCCTGCCCTGGAAGTTCTTTGTTGAAGAAAAAGTTCTGGGGTTTCCTGCCGGGTCAATCAGCGATTGTAGAGCGACGTTTCGACAGGACATCTTCTAGGTCTATAACACAGGCGGGGAGCGTGAGGCCTTCATTAAAGCTAGTACGGTGAACCTCGGGTTTCGTCGATAATACCTCTGAACGTAATCGGCTAAATTGCAAAACCAGACAATTATTTATTACGCCAAGCTCTACGACTTCGGTACATAGACCTCCTAAAATAGATTAAGGTGTCTCGGCATGGGAGAACCTTGAAGAAACCCAGAGAGAGTAAGCAGCATTCCCAAAGCAGTCAGGTGAGCTCCGCTGTCAATCTGGGGAGAAAAACCAGCGAGAAAAAACTCCCAGAGGTCCCTCTCGTTCCATTTTTTTTTGTTTAACAGGCTACATGAGGGTGATCCTGAAACAGGCAACTCCCTTTTAATAGCATAGGAAGGGAATTGAAAAGGGGGGATGTGGAAAGTAGAGCAAGATAGCCAAGGGTTGACACCACAGGTTATAGTTGAAGGATCCTACCCGGTGTTTCACCTAAAGAGATGCAGGGAAAACCCTAGAAAACCTGCATCAGGTAGGTCGGGCATTGGGTACTATTCTCACGCCCTTCCGAATGACGGGAGACGAGTTTGCTGTGGGGACGCAGCATTCCCTTCTCCGTGTCTCCACAAGTTTCAGGAGGCAGTTGGACGACTGATCCAATGGGATGATCGGACAACTCTTACGTTATGCCCAAGGTCTTCGACCCCAGTACATACAGGTCCTGTAATAGGTGAAGGTGTCTCGGCATGTGGGAACCTTTAAGAAACCCAGAGAGAGTACGAAGCATTCCCAACGCAGCCAGGAGAGCCCCGAGAGGAAACTCGCACAGGTATCTTTTTTTGGGAGGCGTTTACAGGCTACATGAGAGTGAGACTGAAACAGGCAACTCCCCTTTAATAGCATAGGAAGGGAATTGAAAAGGGGGGATGCGGAAGGTAGAGCAAGGTAGCCAAGGGTTAACTAGGGCCTCCGGGCTATGGTTTAAGGATCCTACCCGGTGTTTCACCTAAAGAGATGCAGGGAAAACCCTAGAAGACTTGCATCAGGTAGGTCGGGCATTGGGTACTATTCTCACGCCCTTACGAATGACGTGAGACGAGTTTGCTGTGGGGTCGCAGCATTCCCTTCTCCGTGTCTCCACCAGTTTCAAGAGGCAGTTGGCCGACTGATCCAATGGGATCAGCGGACAACTCTTGCCATATGCCCAAGATCTTTGACCCCGGTACATATACCTCCTAAAATAGGTGAAGATGTCTCGGAATGTGAAAATTTTGATGAAGAAAAAGCCCAGAGAGAGTGCAGGAGGCATTCCCGACATGATCACGGAGCCCCGCAGTCGCTATGGGGTGAAGCGCCTGAGAGAAACTCCCGCAGCGCTGCACAGGCATCTAACAGGCTACATGAGGGTGTCTCGTGCCGGGAACAAAATATTTTTGTCGAGGTAAAACGTCTGTGAGAAGAGCAGCAGTGAAATGTATTAGCCAGGGATATTGCCTCACTCATGCGTGCCTTGTTGGTGGAGTGTTGTGACAGGTGTAGATGGGGAGGAGGAGGAGAGTTTAAACAGTTGTTCTCAAATGCGTCAATGTGGTTACTTTCTCTGTCTCAGTTATTGGATTAAAAGTTCACGGCTCTTTAAAATTAAACAGAATAAATCGAAAATAAACAGAGAGAAAAAGGACGTTGGAAGACTACAATAAATAGTAAGACAGAAATAGTGACGTGTTCTCCCTCTCGTGACAGTATTTTCTTTACGATGCGGCTGATTTACAACACAAGGGTGATCAAAAAAACAACAACAATGGAGGTTGTTTCTGAAAGCGTAAATTTGTAAATTAATAAACACATTTGTATTGCTTGGCCGCTTAATGTTGACTGTGAAAAGCCTTTTGACAGCCAACCAGTTTCACTAATAATTATTTTGTTATGTTGGTAGCTTTCCGTAGGTGAACAGCCCATAAGCATCCTATTATATTGATTATTGAGGTTGATAAGACGACTCAACACAAACTTCTTTAAACTCTTACGAAGTCCGTAGCATGGCTTATATTCTCTTGTTGTTATAAGTCAATTTTTTTAAAAAATAATGAGATCGTTATGGCGGATTAGCTACCAACATAATAAAATAGCACTTTCTTAGAAGTGGTTGATGATCAAAAAGTTTATTATTTCATTATCAACAGTCAAATTAACGGACATATGGAGGGTATTTAAGGTTCTTGTACAGACACTAACTCAAGACGACAGGCGACAGATGGAAGTCAAACGTGGAGCCCAGGACCAGACAGACAGTTACTTTATACCAAGGGCAATCACGCCATTACAACGACAAAAAGGAAACAACAAAGAAGACACCAAATTACAAGCCAGTGAAGTGAGGACATGTGTGCAAAATATCCAGAAAGGACAGGATACGAAATGAGAGATGACGTCTGACTTAAAGAAACGTTAAACAAACGATATCTTAAGGCTGCATTCAAAGTGGTTTAGACATGTCGAAATAGTGGACGATGGACAGAGAAATAATGGGGAGTAGACGTAGGGGAAGAGAAAGAAGAAGGTGGACAGGTCAGGAAAATAAAGAAGTGGAAGAGAGTTGGTCTGAATAGAAAGGAGTGGAGGGGTAGTTATGATTACAGGAAATACTGGATAGGACCAGGACCTGACCCCGAGTATGCCATGAGGCGTGAATGCGCGTATATGGCGTACAGAGCCCCGAAAGACTCCTCGCCTAAGGTGCTCATGTATCTGTTGAAATCCGGCCGAGTGGAGTTAACCAGGGATTACTCCATAATACGTTGATGCATCATGAGCGCTCATATCATTTACGTTTCGACAGCAGGTAGCAGCGGCCGTCGTATGAGCGGGCACTGGAGCAGCTCCCTGTTGATCAAATTTCGTTTTATTTTATTTGGCCGGGTATTTGTTTATATTATCTCGGTACATTATTTAATTCTTGAACCAGAAATGATTAAACGGGCATCGGAAACGTCACACTATGAACCTCAAATAAACTCCCAGTATCTAGAGTGTCAAAAATACTATAGCGGGGCGAAAAATATTTTCAGTAGCCTAACAGAATAAAAATTTTCCCCCCTATTTAAGGGATGAATTTTTCACTTAAACCGCATATTAAAGGTCATAACGTAACACAACGACCCTTCATTACACAAAACTCGATAGTTTCCTTGTTATTATCATACGACTGATTTCCACCCCCACCCCTCACATGTTCGAAGGGGTTGAATTAATACACAAAACTTGTCGGGGAAAACACTACAAAAATAATAATTTTACTTGACCTTTTTTCTAGATTCAATAACAGGTCTGTTTAACAATATTTTTCTTTTGTTGGTACATTTTTTTACATAGATATAAGTATGTATGAATACAATAATAAAGTATATGCGTATATTTAAATTTGTTTTAGCATGTAAGATCATCATCTGTTACACTAGTTTTATTATTATATTATTTTCGTGGTTGAGAGACTGAAGAAGGAGAGAATTCTTAATTTCTTTGTCTCCTCCTCATCCTTTCCACCTTTATACATTTTGTTTGTGAAACAACTCCGGGTGTTTTCCGGTTACGACCCACACACCACGTGTTTCCGGATCTCCTCCATGACGCGTTGGTCGAGTAGTTTTAGGTTCAAATTTTTTTTTACTAATTTTATACTCTAATTATTTATGACTGTATTTGTATTAGCAGAGTTATGTAATTTGTTTAAGATAATTACTTGAATAATCTTACTATTACTATAATTTATATTCTATTTTATGTTATGATGTCCATATTTTGGTCCTTATACTCACTGATCCGGTTCCTGGATTTGAAAGTCCCCCGGTCCCATGATGATGAGTATATTGTTAAGTCTTATGATGTAATATTTAAGATTCTATATTTTTAGTCCCCTGTATTTTGTCAGTTCTAAAGCGGATATCAGGTTTGTCAAATTTTCTAGAGCCGCGGTGAGTGAGTGGTGGGTTTCTTATTATTTCCCATAGTCTTTCTTTTCTTAAGGTTTCTCTTATTGTCTTGTCTACCTCATAATTGGGGCATTCCAGTATGGCGTGTTCCGGTGTTCCTATCTCTCTCTCTCTCTCTCTCTCTCTCTCTCCACAGGCACATAGATTGTCTGGTCTGCTATTTATTCTTCCCAGATATTGTCCGTATGGACCATGACCAGTAAGAAAATGTATAAGACCCTTGGTTGGGTTGAGGTGTCGTGTCTAAGCTGTAATCTTTCTCTTATGTTAGGTAGAATTTCGTACACCCTTCTCCCTTTATTCGATGATATGGAATAATAATAATATTAATTCTAACTACGAGGAAAGTGCGTTATTATTCAGGGTGGCAGGAGGTGTGGCGAGGCTAGGCGAGGTGACAACAATCTGTCCGCCGCCGACCGAATCTGGGGCGCGTGTTTTGTAAACACGGCCATGTTTTGACTCGCTAATCTCGTTGACTTTCCCTAACTGGAAATGTTAGTTATTCACGAATATATTCAGCTGCCCCCTCTCCCCCCGCCCTCCTCCCCGGAACAGTTTGACGATGGTGGGAGGAGGGAGGGAGGGAGGGAGGGTTGCTGGCAGGCTTTTATTGCAAGTCTATTCAACGAGGCGAGAGTGAAACTTGCTTTCACGGGTTTCGACTCCGAATGCATACACACATACATACTCGCACGTACACGCAAGGGAGCGCGTTTAAAAAAAAAGGAAAAAAAGGGAGGGAATAAAACCGAGGAGGAGGGGAGCGCGCGAGGAGGGAGAGTAATAATAAGCAGACGCAGAGTAAAATAAAACAGTATCTGGCTAGGTGTTCGATAGCGGAGGGGAGGGCGTGTTTTACTTTATGCTGGCCTGTGCAAGGCCCCAGCCCGGTGGCCCCGCCCCCTCCCCGACGAGCCCCGCCCGTCGGCCAATGGGAGCGCTCGGCGACGCTCGGCAGTTTCCGTGAGCCGATCGATGCGCGACGCGGCGACTGCGGGGGCCGCACTATCGGCCTGACCAGGGCAGGCGGCAGTGCGTGCGACGTGTGTGCAGCGTGCACTGCGGCCCATGCGACACTCCTCCCTCACCACCACCGCCAAGACAGCAGCAGCAGCATGAAGGTCAGTAACCACCGACAGTTCACGTCCCTCAATAAGACAACTTGCCACGTGTGTGTAACGAACGTCACCAGCTGCCGCATCTCCGTATGATGTTGTTAACATTCCGCTAAAATGTATAATTAGGTTTCGTGTTAAATATTACCGTCCTCTAAACGGTTTCTTGACCGCGGAGGAACCTTCTTCATCCACAAGTGAGCGACAAACAAGCGGTTTGACGTTGCATGTCGCCGCGGCTCTCACTCAAATTGTTGTTTATTTATTTGTGTTTCTCTCTCTGTATGTGTGTGTATTATGTATGTGTGAAAAATCAAACCACTGAGGATCGACGTGAAATTCTGGGACATCCAAATAACGTTTTCGTCGGAAGATTCTCGCGTTGGGAGGGGGCGAAAAAAACTAACTTAGATGGAGACGGCGTCATAGGAATACATCCACCAATTGCGATATATTTATTTATTTATTTTTCCTATGGAATATTCGACACGAGTTTAGTTAGTACCGAATAGTTCCGACCTGGGGGATGACGAAGTGCCGAGAATATATATATTTTTTTAAAAAAAAAAACTCGACGACAGTGTAATTAGTTGATTAAATACAGTAAATCCGTTAATCCATGATTCATTCAAAAGTGTTTTGACTTTTCCTCTCCGACAAACCCTTCGGTCCTCGTCCGTGCTTATAGCGGGTTTTTTAAACACGATATTTCTTAATTAAAGGACTGGAAGCTACAGACGAAACGTCTTATTTTGAAAAATAAAAATCTTCCGTTTCCTGACTTTTGGGTATTTTTTTTTTATTAATGAGTCGATTTCTTGTCAAACTGAACGTTTCTATAACCTCCAGGGTAAATTAACATTCATGCTGCTCTTAACAGTTTGTATAATACTACTATTATTTATAAAATATAAAAGAAGAAACACCCTGCTGCGCCGCCGCGGACCCGTCAGAGAAACACGGATCTACAGACCAGTCAAGGAAATCCCTATTATATGACATTAATCTCGTTATTTTATTTGTCAACCCCCTTTTCACCCTCCAGAACTTGTGATTCCGACGGCGGGGTGGGGTGGGGTGGGGAAGGGGGGAAATGGGGGGAGGAAATACGGTTAATAATAAAACCACCCTACGTTGTGTAAGCCTTGAAATGTGAACGGAAACAGTTTTTTTAAACGTTGAAAATAAAGGGTTAGTACTGTCGAAAACAGGGGTCGATAAGCAAACTACGTTGGCGTCTTTTTCCCAGTAGTATATATATATATTAGAAAAGGAAATAATTTTGCAGCCCCGGATAACGGATCTTTACTGCGTGAGCAATCACGGAAAGGTCGGCGGTTATTTTTTTAAATCGCTTAGAGAAGCGAAGGCTGTACCGGAAAATTACAGCACGAATATTCTTTTTATGCTTGAGGTTCGACGTGCAAAATATTTGTTAACAAAAAGGGGAAAACAGTGGGCAAAATAGGGAAAATATTATAGAGAAACTCAGGTGTACCGAGGCAACAACATCCATCCGAAGAGGTGGAAGCGTCTACCGTTGGAATTAATTTCAATTGAATGAGTCGGTTTATTCTTAAACTGAAAGTTTCTATAAGCTCCAGGGTAAATTAATATTCATGGGGTTACATTTTGTATAACACTACTTAATAAAAACCCACTGTGAGGACCCGCAGAGAAAAGGATCTACAGACCACTCAAGAAAAACCCTATAAAACTGACCTATGAATTAAAAAAACATATATATGTGTGTGTGCATAATTCGCGTTAGTGAAGCAATCCTACACAAAATTCAGCTAGTTAATTTTTTTTGTATTAAAAAAATTAATTAATAGACGTTTTATACCTGTTTTAAATTGAAGGAATTAATGAGACGACAGGTTTTTATCACATAAACCGACGTTTCGGTACCTCTTTTTACCCTCTTCAAGGTTAACAATTCTGTGAAATCAAATAATCTAGTTTCAAATAGGAAAAGTAGATTAACCGATCAAATGCTGGGGTTAGCAAGTAGTTCACACTATTTCAACCGTGGTTGATAAATTTGATTTTCCCTAAACTGTTAACGTTGAAGAGGGAACAAAGAGGTACCGAAACGTCAGTTTATGTAATAAAAACTTTTCGTCTCATTAATTCGTCTAACAAAAATTAATTGATTATAAAGAAACCTGAGAACATTTCCCGGACAAATGCGTCACTCCAGCAGCAGTCATTCCGAGATCATCAAAACACGCCGGATGTTGTTTATTGTTTCCACTGATGTTGAATTTTCCATTCCACGGCGAACTGATGGAAATTGTTCCCAGAAGCGCGGGTTTCCTTCCAAGGAAGGGATGGGGGGTGGGGGGGACAATTTAGGCCGAAAGGTTTCCTTCTTTCCAATTAATTATCTTCCAGGCATCTTCCTTCGGTGGAATTAATTTACGGAGAAAGTCAATCCAAACTCATTGACCCGCTTTTTTAATTAGACGTTACAGATGCGACATTAAATTGTCCGTCGGGAATGTCGGCGCGACATTATGACTGACTAATCCTTACTCAGCTCGAAACCAATTAATAATTCCATTTTCTTTTTCTCGGTTTACTCGCCCTTTATAGCATAAATTACCCAACTTTTAGGGTCAGTTCTGTGTAGGTTTCCTCGATTATTTCTAATTTTTCCTCCGAAGCTTTCCGTCCGGTTTCAGCAGAATCGTCGCTACATAAAAAAAAGTGGGTTCACGATCCCTTTTTTTCTTTAATCTCACTTCCACATTTTGAGAACGCATTCTCCCGTGTGAAGAAAACTGGACTAACGTTTCTAAAATGAAATTAAGAATGATTCTCCGGATGAAGATTGAAGAATTTTATAGACGGATGGTGATCGAAACGGTCGAAAGCTTACTTCATAAGACATCAACTCGAATTTAAATATATATCATGAGTACCTGTTAAATATTCTACAACCATCATTATCAATTAATAAATATTTTACTCGAAACGAAAAATGATAATTTCCGTAGCATCATCATCATCTTAATGAGTTGCCTTAAATTAGGTTTATTAGGTTTTACGAAAACCATTATCTCTACATCTACAGAAAAGTATAATTATTATTATTAAAAATAAGAATACGGTCAAATATGTCAGCAGACAAATTTAATTAACATATTATTAAATAGTAACACAACGTTCCAACCATCTTTGTGTACTTCTCCTGGTAGATTTTTGTAGAGTTTTTATCCGTTTTAAAAATTACCCGAACATGTCTACAAAAATGGACGGAACGTTGTATTTATATTAACTAGATTTAAATAATTAAATCTTGTTTGCTGACACATTTTGACCGTAATTTTATTTATTTATAATACTTCACGTCAGAAAAAATTGATTTTTTAATTATAAATAAGAAAACGGTCAAATATGTCAGCTAAAAAATTTAATTAACATATTAATAAATGCTAACACGACGTTTCATCCGTCTTTGTGAACTTCTCCAGGTAAATTTTTGAAGAGTTTTTTTATCCGTTTTAAAAATTTACCTGAACAAGTCAACAAAGGTGGATGCAACGTTGTATTCATATTAACTAGATGTTAATTGATTAAATTTTGTTTGCTGACATAAGTTTATTTATTTATTTGCTTAATGTAATAGAAAATTGATTTTTTAATTATATAACTGGGTACAATATCTCAATTGTTTAAAATATATATATGCATTTATTTTTATTCATTATGCGGTTTTTATTTTTAAATGAAACTAAGTGTTCTAAATAATTATTTTTCCTCAAGTGATCGCATTTTTAATTAATTGTGACGAAAAAAACCTGTCTATTTTATTTCCGTCGTTTCTTTTTCAGAAGTTACTCACTCACACTTAAAATAAATTTACTGTAAAAATTACCCAACTTTTAGTTGTCATCCCTGTACAGGTCTAGTCGATTATTTCTAATTTCCCTCCGAAGCTAATTATGTTAGAAATAATTATAATTACACATACATAATTTAAACTTTGTATGATAATATTACTTATGTTTTGAATTAAAAATTTTGGTCACATATTTATATTTATTATTGTCAGATTTTATTTTTAGATGAAATTGTTTTCTAAATATATTTTTCCCCCTCAAGTAATCGCACATTTAATAGTTGTGACTTATCTATTTTCATTCCGTCTTTTTTTAAAACTAGAAACACAACTCTTTCGGGTTTATTATTCTTCAAATTTTATTTTTTATTCGTCTCCTTAACTTAATATCACTTATGTTAGACGTTATTCTAAAACCCTTGCGTTCGGAATCTTTTCACAGGGCTTTATTAATTTCGCGACAGTTTGAGATACCTGAATCCCTTATTCAGTTTCCATGGGAAATTAGAAAAAAAGGAATTTTTCTTTTCCATAGATTCCTCTCACTATTCGAATTTTCAAGGTAATAAAGTCCAATCAATATTAAAAAGGCGTGCAACAACATTAGCAATAAATCAGTTACCTGAAAAAAATCCACAAATAAAGACAAAACGTAATAATTATATTAAACACGTATTTATTATATATTTTTCATTAAAAAATTGCTGTATTTTTTAATTAAATATTTATTAATTTTCCCTACGGGATTTTTCGTGCACAGGGCCTCAGTTTCAACGGGTTTTTAAATCCGATTAGGTTTACATTCCACCGCCATAACTGCGTCAACATTCAGCTGCAGTTTACCATAAATTTAGTATTATAAACAAACCCTGTTATAAATAGACAACACTTATTTAAATATATATATATACAAAAAAGAAGCGTTACGAAATTTCTCAGGCTCGGTTCAGATTTCTTCCTCTCCTTTTTTGGTCAATTTACGGCGACCTTACTTTAAGATCTTTCCGTTGCAGATTAATAAAAGTAATTGACTACAACCCCTTTTCCAAACAAATTTATTTATTCGAATTAAAGAACAACGACGTTTAGGTTCTATATTCACACCTTCTTCTCTTTGTTTCTTTCGACCACGGTTTGAAATTTGAAAGTGTAGCGCGTGTTGCCCCGGACCTTTCTTAAAAAATTGTTTCTGTGTTTTAAAACCAACAAGCTAAGTGTTATCTACGTTTCAATAATTTGAAAGAAAAACCTGGTGAAGGTTGTGCGTCGGTATGCACCCGAAACGTCGGTTTTTTTTAAAAAAAAATTTAATAAATAAATTTGTACCGTAAAACGTCATGACTGAGTTAATATTTTTTCTTGCGTCTTTATGTACGTTATATAAAAACTAAATACTTTCCGAACCATAGCTAAACATTAATTTAGCGAAATTTATTTTTAAAAAAATATATCATCAACGTTTTATTATAATGATATAATTTTTACCCTTTTAATGTTGTTACACTTTATTTCCTTTTTTATAAATTAATAACAATTATCTCCCTTAGGAAAAGCCGTTAAAAATTATTTCGACACATTTTTGGTAATTATTAGACAATTTTAGTCTCAATGGACAACGTTGTAAAAAGAAACCATTTGGCCGAAGTAAAGAAAAAAAAACAATTTATTTGATATAATTTTAAGTGTTTAGAACCCGTAAGGATGGATCACGGAGGCTGTAGATTAGGAGATTCAGGCAAAAGTTGGTATTTACTGACTAACGGATTGGACCATCACGGCGCGCCAATTGGACAAATGTGCAACAATCCTGGTAACAAGTCTTTTAGTCCACTCACGCGGGTGGATTAAAAATTGGAAAACAATATTTTCCAGACAAACAACATTAATTATAAAAAAAACATTACCACACTTACCGAACATAATTAACTTAATGTAGTAGATGAGCTCGTCCACGGTTGTCGAAAGATTCCCGTAATTAATTACCAACGGGGCCATATTTAGAGACGATTACATAGAAGTAATTATAATAATGGCGGCCAATAAGTCGGCAACAGTTTTATTAATATTTAATTATCCATCTACTATGGTTTCATCTAAATTTGTGGACTTGTTCAGGTAAATTGTGAATGAATGAGGAATTTGATGTCGCGGACTATTTCCCGGCGACCGTTACGGTAAGTTCGTAATTTTACCTGAAATAAAGTCCACAAAGTTGGATGAAACGTAGTATTTGCTCAATTAAATATTAATAAAATTATTTCTGGCTCATTGGCCGTCTTCTTATTTACTGTAAACTTAAAGTCAGATAATTATGTTAGATACGATTGTAATTACATATACATGTGTAAAATTAGTTAGGGACAGACTTAGGGAAATGGTTTAACTTAATTTATTCAGGCTTAGAATTAGTGTTAAAGTGTTTGTATATTGAATGTTTATATTAGTTATATATATATTTTTTAAATTCCTTTAACTTATATTCCTTTATTGGAATATTAAATGTATGTTGCCACCGGGCGCAGCTCATTTGTAACGTAATAAATCTATCTATAGTTGAATCCAAACAAATAAGTAAACTGTGTACGATATGATTACTTACTTTTTAAATTAAAATTCTTCTACTTTGATTTTTGGCCATTTATTTGTATTTTACTTAGAAAGAATGAATATTTATACAGCGATGCCGTAATTTCTCTACTATGGTAAAATTAGACCATGTCAAAAAAAATAATAATAACATAAACGAATAACTAATGCAATACAAAATTAAATGTAAGGTTAGAATTTTTTTTCAAAAAATGTGCATCTTCAGGAAATATAAAGCGATGAACTGTAAACTGCTCTCATATAAAATATAAGCCCAGATTCATATTCGGGACTGTTATACGAAAACGTCATCATAAAATATGCAACTAAATACACAGTATTGACACGTATTAATTCATATCTTATTATTCTCTTCCGCGACATTTTGTCTACATATAAATGCTGTTATTTCAACTGTAAGTACAAATGTGTGTGTGTGTGTTACAGTGTAAATTCCTCTCTCATAGTGTATTATTAGTTTGATATGTAATTTATTTTTTCATAATAATTCCAAGAATGTAATTCGACTGTTATTACAGGTTGTATTTATTTTAAATAATTAAAATTCAGCTGTCCAATATCCTTTTTTTAAAAATTAATATTTCTCATAAGTGCTGCAGAAGCTTTCGACTCCGCCAGTCACATTCATTCATCTGTAATCTCTTTTTAAAAACCTTAACAATTATTTTCACCTCCTAACGATTATAATAATTACGTCGTCAAATGTCTTCTTAAATTTACTGATAAAAAATCGGATTTGAAACTTTTTAAAATTATCTATTTCTCCGTATTTTGAATATTAATAATAATAAATGATATAGTTCCCTATGTCCTATTAACAAAAAATATAATACTTACAGAAATAGTAAATACATGGAACTAAAAAGATAAAAAATTAAGCAGGAGGTACAAATGAGCTGTCAAAATATTAAGATGTATATAACTTAATTTTGTAATCAATGAGAAACGCAATTAATTAATTAATTGTAAATATTTAGTCGTTAATGACAGTAGAAGTAATGCGACTCTAAATAAAAAACAATAAGTAGCGGGAAAATAAGAGCGAGAAAATATGCCGTGATAAGAAAATTTGTAATTCATAAAATAGAAAATTTAATAATTAAAAAAAACACCGCATACATATATTTGAGAAGATTCCTACATGAATTAAAAGATATATATAAATATATGTATACGTTTTTGAAAGAATCAAAAACCTGGAAAAGTTGCCACTTAAAATTAACCTGCGAATAAATTAATGTGACTTGTTATTATAAATAAAACACAAAGAACGGCCAAAAGTCAGAGTTTGAATTTAAAACGTTTCGTCTCCCAACTTTCGGGACTTCCTCAGTCCACTTCAATTGAAATAAATCATTCCTATTTCTGACATTTCACCATTCTTTCTGTAATTCATTTATTGCCTATTGTATGATAAACGTGAATAGAGATTAATAAATACAATCGATACATAAAATCGGAAAATATGTAATAGTATTTTAATTAAATAATTAATGACCTGTTACGGACCTTGTTCTTTAAATTTAATTAGTAACACCCTTTCGGCATATTTTTATGCCTTCTTCAGGTTTTTCTCACAATAGAGGAAAAAAATATTTACAGAAAATTAAGCCAAGCAATGTGAAAGGTCATTAATAGTTTAATTATGTATAACAGACGTTAAATTTAAACTTTAATAATATTTTATTATGAAATAAGTGATATATAAATTAGAAAATCTATTTGGGAAAGTTCAAAGATATTAACAAATTCTTACGAAAAGAAAATCTGAAAAAGATGCCGCAGAAAACTTAGTATTCTATTTTGTTTCTTCGGAAGTTATTGTTGACGAATAGGTAATAAATCTAATACGAACATTAGGAAAATAAGAGAAAATTATTTAACTGATAAAACTAGGAGGATCGCGACGCTTAGTTTTTCCGAGGAAACCCGCGGTACTCCTTCCCGGGGTTATTTTACAGCGGCGTGTAATTTTTTATTTCTATCCGCATTATGTATTATCTGAGAAAAAATTATTTCTTTAAATTATCTCTAATGATCCTATTTTTGGAATCTTTAGTCAATATTCTCACTCTCTCTCACTTAGTGATAAATTAATAAAATAAATATTTTCGCGAAATTCCGAGCCATTTATATTAAATTATATCCTTTTTTGTTACAGTTCTAAACCTTCTTCTTGATTCTGTATTTTTCTTCATCCTAAAACTCTTTAAACGTTTCTCAACATCGTTTATATTCTTCTACCTATATTTTTGGCTGTGAAATAATTTTTAATCGTGTCGGTTATGGCCTACAATATTTGTATACCTTTCATGTTCCTTTTACCAGTACATTAAATATTACTAATTATATGTTTTGAAATCTCGAGAACGCGTTGATTTTTTTTGCCTAATTTAGCAACAACCCGCTTTTCCGTAAGGGAAACTACGGGAAATATTTTTCACAGTTTCAATAGCCCTTAAATACGTTTCCTCGTACAAGTTTCTCATTTCTACATCAATTTTCCCTCCCTTATAAATTAGTTTCTCTTTAAATGTGCTGTCAGGTTTCTCACTTATATATTTGTTATATAGGCCTGCGTAGATGTAATTTTTTTTTATCTCTGACTTTCTTGTCTGAGAAACTTTTCGAGAATTTCCCAGCTGATATAAGGTACTATTGTTTCCAACTTGCATGAATTAGTTTTCCCTTGTCTAATATAATCGTTTTTCTTATATAACTAATATTAAAATGCGTTTGTATATATAATTAGCTCTCTGTTTCTCACGTCAGAAACTTGTAGAGAGTTTCTTTGGCGATTAAATGTAAACTTACGGTTATTTCCTCACAACTTTTCTACCATATATTCGAAATCTTTTCTCGTTTCGTTCCCAGCGATTTATTTATCAATATGTATATATTATTTACCAATTTGAATATTTTCTCTTTTGCCTCGTTAGTAACATTTGTGTATGCGTTAGAATCTTTTCTGGCTTCTGACAGTGAAAATATTGATCATTCTATAATATTAATTAGTTTAGCCTTAATATTCTCGTGTATCAGTATTTGATTTAAATAAGAAAATTAGTAATGTGTGAATCAGAAAATTCTGCGGTGTTATTTTTTATAGGATTATATATACATGCTGTGAATTATCACTTATTCATATGTTGTTTCTTTAAATTTTGCTTTAAATATATATATATATATATTTATATTCTTTCATTTCGGTATTTAATACTTATCTCTTATATATGTTTATATATTTTTCTTAAGCCGTATATTTGACCTTTAAGCGAATTTCTGACACGATTTTTTCAATTTTATTATACATGGTGTCTTACAAAAATGTACTCACACTTATTTAATTTATAATATATATTATATATACATTTATAATATATATAGTATACAATAATTTATAAATTAAAGTGTGAGTACATTAATTTATAATATATATTATATATACATTTATAATATATATAGTACACAATATACAATAATATAGTATACAATAATTTATAAATTAAAGTGTGAGTACATTATATGCATATATATGGAATATATAATATACAATTATTAATTAAAGTGCGAGTACATTAATTTATAATATATATTATATATACATTTATAATATATATAGTATACAATATACAATAATATAGTATACAATAAGTTATAAATTAAAGTGTGAGTACATTATATGCATATATATGTAATATATAATATACAATTATTTATAAATTTAAGTGTGAGTACACTTTTTGAGACACCCTGTATATGAATATATATTTATACACAAACTCCAATTTTTATATATTTGTTGGGTTATGGGTATGCAATTGTCTTCTTTTATATGAAAATATTTCCCTTTTATGTGTATCCTTACCTCGCCCCATTTCCTCGTGTGCAAGAATGAATATGTAAGATTTCCGTAGCCTCACGTTGGATATTTAAAAACTTAAAATGGCGCTGCCTGGTCTCGCAAGGTTGAGAAAAAGAAATCCAAGTATGTGTGTGTGTTTTTTTAGAGTTATAACACGACGAGTAGGAGAAGAAGGATATTTCGGCGAAGATGTTTGAAGTGATTATTCCTCCTCTCTTCTCCTTTTCTGTAGGTGTCTTGCTCTCTCCGGAAGCTTGTCCGTGCCCCCCGGGGGGGCTTCCATTCCCGGCCCCCACTGCGCCAACAGAAGCCCCCCGCGTCAAAATCCTCTCTGCCTACAATCTGACCTTGTCTTTAAAATACAGTCACGTCCTTCCCTCTCCTTATTATCCTCCGCTCACACATACACGTGAAGTCGGTAACAATTCAATTACTCAAAAAAAAAATAACTTTCCATGTTTCGCAGGTTTATAATCGTCGTGAATTAACGTGTTTTACCTCGTTTATCTACAAGGAAAATAAATGTTGGGCGATCGTTACACTGTGGAATTATTTATACCTGACGCACCGTTGTCATGTCGTGTTCTGTACGTTTATTCATTGCTATACACGTATACAGTACACTACTACCACATATTCGTTCTAAGGCATTTATCTATAATTATTTGTCTTGATTATTTTCCTTTTTCTTTATGTATTACATTTCCAACAATTATCTGCAGAAGTTTCTCGCCGATGGATTTTCCTCCTTTTCAGTTAGGTGTTATGTATTTACAATTATCAAGACAAGTTTCTATACTCGTGGGTTACTTTACGTATTATCATTTCCTGAATTATCTAATCCTATAAAAGTTTCTTCTTACTCACTGGTTTCCCAACTTCTATAATTCATTTTTCTTATTTCCCACAGTTTTTTTTCTATAATTCGTTTGGTTATATTTCTGTAACACACACACGCCCATATATATATTCTGAGTCCTGGTCAGTTCAACATTTATTTCCACATTCTTATCTTCAAAATTTAGCTTGACGATCTTTATCCGAGCTTCAATAATCATTTCCTCTTCCTTTGATTACTGTTAATTTTCCCAGAATGTAATAAGTTAAGTACAATATGTCCAACAATTATTCCGCAGAAGTTTCTCCCTGACGCATTTTACTTCTTTTCGGTTAGGTGTTTTATATTTTTACAATTATCGATACACGTGTCTTTACTTGTGGGGTTTTCCTACTTCTATTCATTTCCTGAATTATCTGGGCCTATAGAAGTTTCGTACTCGCGGTTTTCTCTGCTCCTATAATCCATTTTTGTTATTCTTAATTTTATTTCTATATTTTCTTCTTTTTCTATTAGTTGTTATATATTTCCATTTATCGATACAAGATTCTTACCCTTCTTCTACTAATTTCTTTATTGTCTAGGCCTATAGAAGTTTCGTACTCACGACTTTTCCTGCTCGTATAATCCATTTATCTTATTCCTAATTTTATTTCTGCATTTGGGAAGGGTTATATTTAATAAAAACACACACATTTATATATATATATATATGAATTCCCTTATTTTTAATTTGTGTACTATACTGTAGTAAACTCTCGCCGTTAAATTATCAACATTCAACCAGAATAAAACGTGTGTTTACTTCTACAATAAAGCAACGATCTTAGATCGGAAGTTAGCTTGAATAGCGCGGAGCAGCGACGACACAAAATAAATAAATCCACTGTAAATTCAAACTCTCCACCCCACTATTATTTTTAATCCTCTAGATATCCTTAAATACCAACATATAAACGTACAGAAACAAAATGATTAAAAGGGGTCATTAAAGGAAGACAATACAAAGATAAGTGAGAGAATATGAAGATAAGTATGAAAAGTGAAGTAAATGCTTTATTAACTGGAGTCGCCATGATCGTCAGTCATGAAATTACATGGTGTAGTAATTCTCCTACGGTACAATATCATAACCCATAAAATCAACCAAGTCCCACAGTTAAGAAAATCACCTAGCGAAATTATGATAATTTCATGATTGGCGATCTCGGAAGTTCCAGCTGATAGAGTATTAAAATAAATAATTGTTTTGTTTTTTTGTTAGCTTACCGACTTATTCAGTTATTAGTTATTTATTCAACTCAATACAATCAATATTTTCGTGTAACAGAAGACGGTCGCCCGGCCCCCAGCGATCATTATACCTTTTCCAAAGATCACAAGCAAACTCACTTATTAATATTCATTTTCTCATAATGTAATAAGATTATAATCCACAAAAGTTTCTCCCCGATGGGTTTCCCTTCTTTTCTATTAAGTGTATTTGCAAGTATCGATAGAAGTTTCTTACCCTGTTTCTATTAACTCCTGAATTGCCTAAGCCTGTAGAAGTTTCTACTTCTATAACCCATTTTTCTCATTACCAATTTTATTTCTTTATTTAAGCAGCTTATATTTCTGAACCATCCACACACTGGTATCGATTACCCTTATTTTCAATTAATGCATTGTATTTAAACAATAACATGTAATTATGTACGGTTTGAAATTTAATTTGTATTATTGTTACATTTCATTCCTTCAATATTATATTAGGTATTATTTAATGTTTTCCTTAGTACACTACTAACTAAACAGGACACGACATATATATATAAATCAAATAAATGAGTTCACTAGCCTTATTAGTAAGAAATAAATTTAAATTTAATAAGGAAAACCATTTGTTACGCGCTAATAACAATAGCACGACGTGTCGTTCCCTTCATTGGAACCTCTTCATGGGCGATAATAAATTTTAATAAATATAAAACTGTAAAGAAAACCATATCTTACTAGGCATGGCACATATAACACAATTACATGAACGTTTATGAAACATTGCAGCTTATTTATATAGGGACGATACGCCATGTTATTTCAATGAACTAAATTTTTCCCCTTTAAATTCAAATCGATTTAGAATAATTAGCTCATCGAGCGCGTATATTTTCAACAGAATTTCGATTAACATAGCTGTTTATAGTATGAAAGATTATCTTTGACTTCAGCGGGTTTCTAGAGTGAAGATACTTATTGAATAAGACTCCTAGAATATAAACATTCTTCTCTGGAATAACCTCCCCGCGGCATATATTTATTTTACTTTCCTCATGTAGCGAGTTTCTCATTTCACCTGTTAACTCAAGTTTATCGGTTTCCTACAGTCTACCGCTTAGAAGAATATCCCACAAAAATAGAGCCGGCAATTAACATATACAAAAAAATTTTCTCCACCGGTAAAAATAAGAAAACCCTTGAAAATAATGATGCGCAAGAAAAATGTTATTTTGTAATTCTTTATTGTAGCAGTCAGTTAACTTTTATTAAATTTAATAATTAAACGTTAATTAAATATAGGGAAAACTATTTAAAAGGTGGTGCACGGATGACTTTTTCTCACACTTCTTGATTAAATTTTTAGTGTTATTAATTATAATAACCTTTCAAAAAATTTAATAATTGAGAAAGTCATTAATTAAATAAATTCACAACGACGTTTCGCCCTCATTTTAATTAATTATTCTGGACTTCATCCCACGTTCACTGAAGTTATTTAGAACTTGGAGTATTGTAAATAATTTTCTGAACACAAACACAAAGGAAAAATAATTATTAATATTTTATTTTCCACGTCACAGGTAGAAAACAATTTGGAGTGTATCCCATTAAAATAAAATTCTCCCTCATGATATTTGGAACGTTGTTCCCGATTTTTATGTACGTCAATTATTTTTCCAATTGTCAATAAAGTAATTAAATTATCCAACTTAAAATTATACATTAAACACAAAAAATGGCAAAAAACAAAATGAATAATACTGTGTTTTAATTGTAAATAGCTACAACATACCATGTTTTTTATTTATTTGTATTCAAGTACATATATTTATTTCTTTTTTGAAGGAAGAACTGAGGAGGTCCCTAAAGTTGGCGTACGAAACGTATTCAAATTAAAATATTCCGTTTCTTTCTTTCGACATTCTTTGGGTTTTATTTTTTCCAATTTATAAAACTATATATATATATATATATATATATATAGTTACAAGGATTATAAATTTATTATAATTTTACGGCATTTAGTATCAACACATAGACATATTTTTTAATAAGCGCTACGTGACTAAATATAAAGTACTGTCTGATCTAGGGGCATTAAAAACAAAAGAGGAGTATCGTTCCCTAGAAGAAGAAACTTGGTTAACGAGGATCAGTTTCCCCAGCTTCACGAATCGTTATTAGCCATTAGTTAGTTATGTGCAATGTCATTATTACGTCACGAGTCATAAAACATTGCCTAGTTAATCCATTAATCTTTGCTAATAGTTGATATCGTATAAACAAAATTTAAATACAATCTTTGGTTATTGTAATAGCATTAATAGAATCCTCAGTTGTAAAATGTGAAAATGGACGTTCTTGCGTCAATTATAATTCGAATAAAATAAATATATGTCCAATAGTTTATCCGAGATTTAATTCCTTAAATTCCCATTAAATTATAGTTTCGTTGACACATTTATATATAAATGAACATTTTGAGCGTCATGCGTTTTCATAACCAAAGTCACGACCATTCACCGAAAAAAAAATCTAAGACTAATTCAAGTTCTCCTTTGTTTATTTACTTATTAAAATTTATCCAGGGTTTCTTTTCTATTTATCTCCTCTTAACCTTTTATTTTTTCAAGCTGAATGAATAAGCACTGCGCCTACGATTAATTAAAAATTATTTACAAAGGTTTCTCTTAAATTAATTTACAGTTGTAATCTCTTCCAGAGATTATCTTGATACCAAGTCAGTGGGAAATTCTAATTCCGCCTGCCTCTTGAAGCAATTATGTCATTGTAATTGGTTATTAATGTCTCGTGTAACTAGGAAACTGTTTATTAACTACTTGCAGTTTCTTTCCCGTCAGCCTCGTTAATAATCATACTTCATGTGATTTAATTTAAAAAGTCGATAATGAAGATAACCAGAGTTTTTGTTTTACCACACCTGGTTTATGCTGCTCACTTGTTTTGTTTATTAGCAATCCCTTTATCTATTAATATGCTCTCCTGTCTTTTTTTTCTCCTTTCCTGCACTTTTCAATTGTATTTCGTCGCATCATCTTTATTACTATACAGTTTGGAATCTAAACGTTTCCACGGAGGAAAGCGTAGGAATATCGTTAGTCTGTCTCATCGCCTATAGGCCTATATTTATTTTCTTTTTTCATCCTTTGAAGAGGAATAATAACGTTCTTCTTTGGCCCACGGTTTCATTTTTTCCTCCCTTTTCCACGCGGATTCAAGCGGCGCCAGACTCTTTTTAAACTGTATTTAAATTGTCCAACGTGAATCGGTAACAGAAACATTTCTTTGATTCACATTATTAAGTCGCTGAAACTGATTTGAAAATTACCGAGATTAATGAAAAATATTTTTAACACTATTACGTCACCGAATGGTATTAGAAAATTTCCTGGGATTAAATAAAGTTTTTTCTAAAACTATTAAATTTAGATAATTTTCCGAGATTTATTAAAAATATTTTTAATACTATTAAGTTACCGAAACCGATTAGAAAAGTTTCCCTAGACTAATTAAAGATTTTGTAATATTATTAAATCACCCAAAACCGATTAAAAAAATTCCCGGGATTAATGAACGTTTAAATAACTATAAAATTGAAATAAACTCCCCGCTTTCTTTCTTTTCACAGACGACGTCGCCACCGGGAAATAATAAAGAATATTATCCTTATTAAACGATACCGCGACTAATTTAATTCACGACGAAAATAATTTCAGCAGTAATTCGAGTTGTTTTGCTAAACGTATAGTTTAATTATGTACAAAAAGAAGGCACAAATAACAGACAGTGAAATTATTTTTTTACGAAAACGCGGGGAAGTCGAATTACTTCACTATATAATCGTTTCTCGTTTTTTTGTCCTTTTGTACTTATTATTTTCATCAGAATTAAAAAGAAAACGGTTTGAAAAGACGCTGCAGTGAGCGGAAAAAAATTTATGGGTCGCCCATAGGGAGAAAAAAATTGTTAACAAAATACAATAAAAGGCCAAAAGCCAGAAACAGGCAAGTTTTAATAAAAAAAATACGACGTTTCGGGACCTCTTCAGTTCCTTAGTTAAAATCTTATCAGAAATATTGTGTCGCTGCCGCAACATCAAGGGACGATATTTCTGGCACAAATATTGTGTTTTATTTATAATATTAAGTCGGAAATAATATTATTTTGTTTATATATATATATAATTGACCTGCTATAATAATGGTCATATAAAATCAATACTTGCTATTCTATACGATTAAAAAATAAATTCGCTTTTATCCTTAGACGTTGGTCTCCATTTTTAAGCTTGACAATTCCTTTCCCCCTCCCAATATACGTCTATAAGATTTATAATTTTTTTTATAGTTTTTCCGTAATTTTTTGTATCACTACATATACATTTTATTTCACTGTGACGCTAAATAAACGATTTCTCCCAACGGGAAAGTGACAACGCCGTAGAAGTTTCTATCACTAGAAGAAGAAGAATGTTACTCCCCTTCCTACTTCTGTAGTCTTTCTCCTAGCTGCAACCCCCCAACATAATTTCCGTCAATTACATAAATATTGCTGCAAATATTAGTGACAACAGTTTTCTCAATGATGCGTATTTCGTGTTGGTACTCCTGTAATTTATGTACAGTTCCCAATCGTATTGTATTGATATCTGCAATCAGTTCCCCGGCCTTCCTTAGTTAAAGATCAGTTTTCTCTATTTTCGCGAGACATCATTAAACAATTACGATATGATAATTCCTTCACGAGTTTAATCTCGCGAGATATCACGCTTATCTCTCGTCACTGATCAAGAGATTGACGCCATGTTGTACAACGGCAACGGCGTCCAAAGAAACTGGAAAGAGATATACAATCAAATTACTTACCGCAAAAAAAAAAAAGAATTCGTCTTAATTAAAGCAAAGTTACTTCGGAAAATTATTAATTAATCACGAATATCTCGTCGTTATTCGAAACTATCGCGTTCTGTTCAGCTGATTATGTCCCAAAATAGGTTAGAAACGTAATATCTGTTAATTCTATTTCTATAGTTTTTTTTAATAATGGCGGGTCGGTGTTGAAATGGAATAAAACAAGCTGTGCGTGAGATATGAACGAAATTCTTTCTTTTTATTTGAAAGGGCGTACATGGGCCTTTATAAACTGAAATTATTTATTTATTTATTTTGTGCAGATTAAAATTTACGATGACTCTGATGAGAAACTATGCCTAATATATAGATTATAAAGCGTATTACTAACTGCTGTTAAGGGACACGGGGACTAAAATGTCGGCCAAAATGAGGAAAACAATGAATTTTCTATTTTTTTTTCTTCATATTAATATGCCTATAAATTCAGTAAACTGAAAAAAAAAATGAAGCTTACAAACGAAACAAGGAAGGTGTAACATATTCTGCAGGACATTTTTAATCAAAAATTTTGGTTGTAATTTAGTAAATTAATACTGTTAATCAGAAAAAATGTATTTTTTCTTAGCTTAGTAATTTCTGGTACCAAAAACCTTCTATGCGTCACAAATATTAAGATATTGTCTTCATTCTTTTTGTACATGCTGATACCTTCAAATACAAGTTTTAGTTTATTAATTGTTTAAGTAGTTTAGGTGAAAATTTTTTTTCAAAGTGTCAATTTGTAAGTAACTCTATGTAGCTCTTAGTAAAAAAGAATTCTTTTCTCCCTACAGGTTTGATAAATTTCAAAAATAACACTGACAATTTATAAAAATGGCCAGCCTTACATATTAATGTAAACAATACAACAATCTATTAAAAAACGTAACGCAAGGAACATTTTCGAAGCTGCCAAATTTTTTAAAAATAATTTTCAACAATATTTTGTACATTGCCACACGTACGTGTGTTGTTAAAACACAATTAAATTTTTTTTTCCTCTGTAGCGATTCATTTACAGGAATTTCACATTTCAGTCCCTTAAAAAATGGTTTATATTAGTTCCTTCGTGACTTGTAGGATGTTTTACTATTTATAGATTACCAATCAGTTATTCTTTATTATACTAAATATTTAATTTTTGAAACGTCGATATATATATGTTCAATTTTTTTTAAAATAATTTTCAACAATATTTTGTACATTGCCACACGTACGTGTGTTGTTAAAACACAATTAAAAAAATTTTTCCCCCCTCAGTAGCGATTCATTTACAGGAATTTCACTTTTCAGTCCCTTAAAAAATGGTTTATATTAGTTCTTTCGTGACTTGTAGGATGTTTTACTATTTATAGATTACCAATCAGTTATTCTTTATTATACTAAATATTTAATTTTTGAAACGTCGATATATATATATGTTCAATTTTTTTAAAAAATAATTTTCAACAATATTTTTGTACATTGCCACACGTGCGTGTGTTGTTAAAACACAATTAAATTTTTTTTTTTGCCTCAGTAGCGATTCATTTACAGGAATTTCACATTTCAGTCCCTTAATAAAGGTTTATATTAGTTCTTTCGTGACTTGTAGGATGTTTTACTATTTATAGATTACCAATCAGTTATTCTTTATTATACTAAATATTTAATTTTTGAAACGTCGATATATATGTATATATATGTTCAAGAGTATTTCGCTTATTTTTCTTCAAGTTCTGGCATCTTAATTTTGCTGTCAGAACGTAAATTATTACTATATTTAGTCTTATTTGTGTCCTTCCGTACCGACCCCAGGATTTTACGGCCTCATTCCGTCCTTCCTTCCTTCCTTCCTTCCTTCCCCTTCCCCCCGTCCTCTTCCCGCCCTATATAATATCTAACGATATGGAGAGGTAAAGGAGGGGAAGGATAGAGGACGGTGGTAGTTTTTTCCTCCTCCCCCCTCCCCCTTGTGACTTTGTGTGTTTTTAGAGATGGCAGACCCGCATATAATTAGTTGGTAGCGAGGACCTTTCCATCCACCACCACCACCCCCCTTTTTTTTAATAAGGGAAGGAATGGCGATGAGTATAATCTAACCGCCGTATATCGTGATACTACTACAGCGGATACGAGAATAAAGGAACTATTTACTATAGAATGTATTATAATATAGAAACAACGCAACCGTAGTAGACGAAGACGAACACACGGGACTATTTATTTGTTTTTCGGACTCTTCTCCGTTTTTAATTACTTACATTATCTCACTATCTACATAAATAGTAAATCACCCTCTCAGAAATAATAAGTTCAGTATAATCTTTATTAATAGATGTTTCACGTCTGTGACTTAATGAAAACGACCTGCGACAGACGGTAGCCATATTTTTTTTTATGTTACACGTTTATTGCAAAGCGACGTTTCGGTACCCATTTGTTCCCCCTCCTCGAGGTTAACAACAACTCTGTGAAGTGAAATAATAACCTAGCTAGCTCGTAATGGGGGGTGAAGGAGATGCGATCTCGGAGGGAATTTTTTTTTCTTAAATGGTTAATTCACTTTAATCATCTGAGAATAGGCGAGTGAGTGACTTACTTGCTTCTTATTATGTTTTCTTAAAATGTATCTATCTGCATTTTGCCTGTTGTCCTTTCCTGTAGTTTATTATATTACTTCACAGATTTCTTAACTTGGAAGGGACGGGGGGGGGGGGGCGTAAAAATGAGTACCGAAACGTCGCTTTGCAATAAACTTGTAATAGAAAAAAAAATGGCTACCGTATTGCAATGGTCGTTATTCGTTAATCCACTTAATAAACTTTATAAACAGCAACCCTTACACGACGTTTCGTTCCTCAATTCTGAACCTCGTCACGTGAATATTTTAAAGAATCAAATAAAAAACATGCACAGGGCGCATGTCGCCGCATTAATATAGAATTATCGCAAATTTTAGAAATGTCAGACACTTTTTTTTAACTTATCTGTAAGAATCATTAACAATAAAGGGTGTTCCGCCATTTTTCACACACACACACAGTCGCAAAATAGAGCTGCTAATTAATAAGTTAAAAATATTGCCAAATGACCTCAAATGATGGTCGATAAGTCTATTGTTCAAGTTTCAAATTCCTCAATTATTATTTTCTAAAAATGTCTGATATACAGGGGTAATTCACTCTTAATTTATATGTAATTTTCTTTTTAATTTACTTTTAAAAAATTGCATTTTAAAAGACTAATGTAGGACCTGAATGAAAAAAAAAAGCTTAATTTTCCTTATAAACGGGAAAACGTTCGGGAGACTCTACCATCTATTTATTTGATTGCACACCTAATGATTTATGTTTTGACGATATGGCAACATTGTGTGTTGTTGTTTTTTTCGTCCTAGAGAAAGATTTCTTTTCAATACATCGATAAAAAAAATAATTATTCCGTTGATAACATTCTGTAGTTGTTCAACCTATAGGTCCTATATATATATTTTTTTTTTCCTTTAGAAAATAAAAATACAATTGTTTTCCTTATTACCTCGCCTTATATTTTCCCTTTTCTTTAAACCTACACACCATAGTAAAGAACAATAACTTTATGTCCCTGTGTTTCATTTATATGATATCATTCTTTCTTTCTTGTAAGAGATAATTATTTTTTAACGTTTTCCCTCCTCGATAAGAAGTTAAACTTCAAATAATCGTGGAAAATATATGTTAAAGACATCAGCATTATATTAAGAGTAAATGTTTATTAAGAAGTAGGTCAGTTTGTTGCGCTCTTGCTTTTACTGCGACGGGTTTTTATTTCTTCTATATTTCAAGCTCCTTGGTCTTGTTCATGAACTAATTGCATGACCACTCTTGTATTTCTTTTTATAAAGATGCAACTGTATAAAAAAAATAATTCACCATATTTCTCCAGCGAGTACAATAATAAGGTTAAAATGTGGTAACCAGAGATACTAAAGACGACAGTACAGAAATCCTAGTGACGTGAAAGTAATGCAAAGAATATTATGACAACGTAATCGATATCTGTATGAGACAATCAAAGATAATACAGTTTGAATAAAATATTATCCGTTAAAGAACCGGGCCGAGTCGGCGTTTGAACACAACATCATAATGTCCGCCGTGTTCAGCTGCTGCATAAAGCACGGATGAACAAATTTATCAACTGTGCAGCTGACGACGATGGATATGAATATAGCCGAAACGTGTTGTTCAAACGCTGACTCGACCCGGTTCTTTAAACGGAGGATATTTTATTGTTGTTGTCGTGGTATTCAGTCCTAAGACTGGTCTGATGTAAACCCTCCATGCGCAGGCCTTTACATTGCCTTATAACTAGCACAGCTCACATCCTCCCTAATCTGCTTAGCGTATTACATCCTTTACCTCCGTCTTCTGTTTTTGGAGGACGAAACGAATTAATTCAAATTAAATCCTTCTATTTTAGACTACTGGCCATTCTTTGTATATTATTTATAATTTCATCTAATCGAAAAAAACTTAAGGCCATAACAAATTGTTTCTTCAGCTGAAACTACGTTTCGTCACTTAGTTTGACAATTGTTCAGCCAATGTTTCGTTTTTGTTATTTAGACTTTAATTGATTTACTATTTAAATTATTGTTTTACATAAAAAAGAAACAATAAATATATGAGGTGAAGAGGAAACGTTTAGAGAGAAAATTATATAGAGAGTAAAAATAATTTCATATAAAAAATAATATTTATATGTGCTAGATGCACCAACGGGAAAAGTAAAGGTTAGGGAAATTACTGTGAATTACAATACGTTTACGTAACGATGAAATCGTGAAGGTTGAGATTGATCATCATTAGAATAGACGATTGTAGGTTTAAGGCTCGTAGACGAGAATACACCAAGATATGAAATGGAAAGTGTTGAATGAGGGAAAGTGGAGAAGGAAAACAACGGGACAGATGGGGGAATTTTTATATTATCGTTATTGAGTTTAATGTTCCCAGATGACAAAAGCCGCGGAACCAGGGATGAAACAGGACAGTAAGAAAATGAGAAAAACAAATTTGAAAATTTGGGAAAATATCTAAGAGTTGAAACTGGGAATGTGGACAAGGGAAACAACGGCCGCAAGGGAATCGGGTCTCAGGAGGCCCTAGAGGCACAGAAAACAGAATTTGTGAAGTAGAATAAATAAAATAAGAAAGTTGGAAACAAAAATTATAGGAAGAAAAATACTTAAATGGCGTAAGAGTTGAAAGTGGGGAAGTGGACAAGGGAAGCAACGAACGGAAAATAATGGGGGTCTCAGGGGACGTAGATGCAAGGATTAAGTAAGTAATTGCTAAAATATGCAACTTGTAACAGAGAAACAATAGAATAAGAAAGCAGAATACAAAAATTATAGGGAGAGTAATATTGAAAAGGGCGAAAGAGAGTTGAAAAGTAGGAAAGTGGACAAGGAAACCGACGGTCGAAAGGGAATGGGTCACAGGGGGGCGTAGAGGCAAGGATTAAGTAAATAACTGCTGAAGCATACAATTTGTAAACGGACAGAAATATAATAAGAATAATATAGAAAACAAAAGTTAAATGATGAATAATATTGAAAACGGTGTAAGAGAGTTTTAAATGGGAAAGTGGACAAAGAAAGCAACGGAATGGGGTCACAGGGGCCGTAGAGGCAAAGATTAAGTAAGAAACCACTAAATCATACAACTTGTAAAGGCGAAAGAATAAAATTAGAAAGGAGGAAACAAAAGTTATAGGGAGAAGAGTATTGAAAAGGGCTTAAGGGAGTTGAAAGTGGGAAGGAGGAGAAGGAAAGCCACGGACAGAGAGGGGGAATGATTTAATATCTCCTCAGAGAACAGAGGTTCAGAGGAAACGACTAATAAAGTAATAAAATAGACAACGTGTAAATTAGAAAATTATTTAAAGTAAGAGTAAATTTGACCGACATATAGCGCCGAAGTCTGCTTATGGGTAATAAAGGTTTCTGTTGTGTGTTGTTATATCAGCGGGAATATCTTTAAAGTTGTTGTTCTTTTTTATCCGAGCGTCCGCTTTTATTCGAGTCATCGTAAAAGCGAGTAATAATAATAGTTGTAGTCACGACAGACAGTAGGGAGGGGAGGGGAGGGGAAAATAGGAAATGGCAAGGAAAACCCACCCCGACAGCGACAGTAAATAGGGTCGTAAAATTTCCTCTGTGCACGGAACACGAGGCAAAGCCAAGTCACAAACAACCACGGCAGTTAAAGTCTCGTTACGTTATTACCGTTGACCAGAGATCATTAATAGACCTCATCATAATAATAATAACAACAACAATAAGAAGAGATGCTACCATATATTACAGACTGAGCCCATTAAAAAATAGTAAATAGGCCGACATGACTTCTAGGGAAACTGACAATATTAGAAACACCAAAGATGTCCTGCATTTATTTTTCCTGCTCTTCTGTTAACTACTCGACCAACGCGTCATGGAGGAGATCCGGAAACACGTGGGGTGTGGGTCGTAACCGGAAAACCGGATTTGTTTCACAAACAAAATGTATAAAGGTGGAAAGGATGCGGAGGAGACAAAGAAATTAAGAATTCTCTCCTTCTTCAGTCTCTCCACGAAAATAATATAATAATAAAACTAGTGTAACAGATGATGATCTTACACATGCTAAAACAAATTTAAATATACGCATATACTTTATTATTGTATTCATACATATTTATATCTATGTAAAAAAATGTACCAACAAAAGAAAAAAATATTGTTAAACAGACCTGTTATTGAATCTAGAAAACAGGTCAAGTAAATTATTATCAATAAAAAAAGGTTTTATTCCGTGGTAGTGGCGCTACTGCAGGGGGAAGGTCAGACGATTCCTCGTCGTGCAGCTCCAAGAAGTGACATTTCCTTTTCATTTAGTTTACATCATTTCCTGTTTACTCTTAGCTACGCATTTAAGGACTTTTAGGTAGTTTCTGCATCATTCCCAATAACAAAATCGATACTATTTGATGCACTTTTAATAATTATCATCCTTCCCTTAAATTCACGCTTGATTTAACTTTTTAGATGTGTCTGTTTCTTATGTTAAGGACACTATTTACACAATCTCGTATCGTAAAACCAACTTATTCAGGCAGGCTGTTAAACTATTACTCTTCTCATCCTATCCAACAAACATGTAGCCATTTTGCTATCTCATCACACATTTCACCGCACCAACATTGAAATAGTCAATGATATATTAACAGTGTTGTTGTTGTTGTTGTGGTATTCAGTCCCAAGACTGGTCTGATGCAATCCTCCATGATAACCTTTTCATTTCCTTATAACTAGCACAACCCACATCCTCTCTAATCTGATTAGTTTATTGCATCCTTGACCTCTTTCTCTTCTTCTTACCCAACATTATTCCGTCTAATTGCTAATTTTACAACGTGGCCTATTAATCTATCCCTTCTCTAAGTCAACGTCCTCCATTTTGTTCACTATTCCCCTATTCTGTTTAGAACTTCCTCGTTAGTGATTCTATCCACCCATCTGATTTTCTTTATTCGCCTATAGCACCACATTTAAAAAGGCTTCTATTCTTTTCCTTTCCCCAATTCTTATCGTCCAAGTTTTGCACCCATATAACGCCACGCTACATGCGAATATTTTTAGCAACGATTTCCTAATATTCACCCTCATATTACCCGTAAGTATATCCCTCTTCCTCGCCTGTGCTATCCTACTCTAGTTCCCGAGTTCCCGAGCAGAATTCCTTAACTTCCGTCAAAATATCCCTTCCCAATCTAACAGCCTTTGTTAATCCACTGTTTCCCAAACTACACTCCATACCTTTGTTTTCCCTCTATTAATCCTCATATTGAACTCTTTTTCCAGGACTTTGTTCATGTCATTTACTATGATTTCCAAGTCTCCTTCTGACTCCCCTAATACTACAATATATTATCAGCAAACCTTAGGGTTTTTATATCTTCTCCTTTTCCGTATTCCGTTTTACCTTTCTTCATTTCCTGTTCTGTATGTAAGTTAAACAGCATGGGCGACAGACTGCTGCATCCTTTCTCTTACTCCATTCTTGATTGCGGCTTTCTTTTCTTGTCCTTGTATTCTAATTACTGCCGCCTGTCTTCTGTAGAGGTTATGTATAAGCCTTCTTTTCTCGATATTTTATTCCAGTACTCTTCAGAATCCTCCTTAATAATGTGTTCCAGTTCACATTATCAAACGCTTTTTCTAAATCTACAAATGGTATAAACGTGGGCCGTTTTCTTTTTTTTACGTTTCATGAATACGTGTTTCTTCAAAAAAGAGAAATTACTTAAACACAGGGGCGAAATATCCAACACCAATCCTACGAAACCCTTAACAAATTATTACTATGCAATCATACCACCAACCTTTACATAATTCCCTGAAAAAAAAACCTTTTCCAATCTTACAACATCCAACTCTGATAATTTATCCACACAATAGACTGGGACATTTCCAAATTTTAGACCAAGACAGTAACGACTACAAATCCCGATTAGTTTCAGAAATGCTTCACATTTAAAACACAACTTTTATACTTTTAATGTGAAAAATGACACTGATTTTCTCATCAGTATATATATTATATATCTTAATTTATGAAATGTAATTTTCGAATGTATAATTATTATCTTTGTTTTTCTTTAAATATTATTATTGTCTTTGGTTTCTTTGTTTACTGTATTCTTTGTCTTCTTTGCTATATCTTTAGAATGTCATAAGTTAGGGTTTTTTTTGTGAATTCAGTTCAACCTGAATAGGCTCCAGATCAGGACCGAGACAATTATATTTTATATTTCACTAATTTTTGTCTGTTTTGGGCCTTATTTTAAATTTTAGGTAATTATTTGTTACCTGACGTAATGTATGACGTATCTTAGTTCCTTAACCGCGGATGAGAGACGGAAATATCATCAAAGCGTAATGGTTATCATCCTTCATTTAATTTCAGCTGTCAGTATTAACACTCGCATAATCTATATTAGAGGTGAAAATAAAAAATAAACTAAGGTGAAATTAATTGTAATTGCCGAGAAATGAGAGGACGAGGTTTGGGTTCCTGCACGCACGCTTTGTCGAAGGAAATCTGTGAAGGGAAGTTGGCGAAATTTGCATCCGTACGACGTCCGTCTCACTGCCTTCTAAATACCCCGACTGCTAATTACAAGTTAAGCCGAGTCGAGTCGAGTCTCCGGCTCCTTCGTACCGTTGCAAAGGAATCGTCTGTGCTAAGGAGACGAGCAGCAGGGTAGGAAACTCGCTGGCTGAAAAGAAATCGTGACCTATTCAAGGTGCGACGACGAGGAAAGTGAAATGGAACTGGAGAGTGACGCGGAACCTTCCACCGCTCACATTTACTGCAACGGTTCAGAAATGCCAACCTTTTGCAGATCAGGGCCCATGCAATCATAACCCCGCGGCCCGCATATTGTAAATGATGGGCGGGGGGGATTATTTAATGAATTTAATAATTGAGTTTAAATATATATTTATTAATTATAATCTCAGGGTATTAATGGTTTGGGTGTTGACCACGTGTAGCAGATCTACTGTTCGTTGACGAACCTGAGTTGTCTTCATGGGCGTCTCATGGCTGTAATTTCCGTGTTGTGGAACTTGAAGCGGCCGGTCGACAATAGCACGAAGTCGTGCTGCCAAATTGAGGAAACTCAGCTTTTTCCTCTTTCTTCCCTTGTTGCTAAGACCTTTCTTCCCTGCTTCCTGGACTGATCAAAGCATGGTCCACCTCTCCGCTGCCACCTCACCACCAATCTCCTCTCTCCACCACTTCTCTGCTGCCAATCTCCTTTCACCACCACCTTGTATCACCAGCAATCTCTTTCTCCACCACTCTCCTTCAATATCCTCTCTCCACCTCCTGCAAAAATCTGTCCTAAATTGTCTCCGCCAGCCTCTTTAAAGCCTTGTCCCCCCACTTATCCGACACCTATCACTAAGGTGGCAGGGATGGATATCCTCCAATCATATCCCTTGTTTCATTTGGGGAACACACGCCACCCGGTCACCAAATTCCCAGGCAGATTAAGACATTCCGAAACGGCGACGAGGAGGTGTCCGAGCAGCTTTATGGTCCAGGTGTAAGTCAGCCGCAGTCCCTTTGTTATTATTCCGAGCCGCCAAGACGGCGCGCGGAAAAAACCCCTTCTTCCTTCCTGGCAAACAACTTGCTCATGCCGGAATATTTGGTATTTAAGTTCCCGTAAATTATAATAAAATTTAGACGCGGGTTCTACTGCGCTACAATATAAAACTATATATATATAACTCCCCATATAAAGCGCAGTCACCGTCCCGTATGGTTTTCACCTAAACAACCTAACAAAACTATTACACAAAATAAATGTCGTTTTTATTTTGTAAAATCCCGACGAACCTCCCGCCCGGACGAAACGTTCAGGAATGGCCGGATGTGGCCCGTTGGCCGCGGGTTGACCGACCCTGCACTAGCTAGATGCTTATGGCGAAATACTCTTTTTCATTTACAGTCCGTTGCAGCTAGGAAGTGCCTCAGGGTCCTTTCCGTTAGCCAGTAGGATCCTCGAAATCAAGTAGTTGGTACCTCTTAACCCTTTAAGAAAATTGTCGTCGAGTTGCCAGTCGGGTAAACACAGCGATAAGGGACGCGACGTTTCGACGACCGTAAGCAAAACCCACCTTCCAACGTCGCTGTCTTCACCGAGTGGAAACCCCGACGACTATTCCTTCAGCAACAGCACAGGGGAAAGCCTTCCATCTTTAATCTATTAGCCTGTTTTTCTTCTTTTATGGGACTGCGCGGGGCTTAAAACTCTATGAACGTGCAGGGATCGTTTCCTACAACCTCAACTATTGGCATTGATTACTTGAAATAGTAGAAATGACACCCACCAGGGGTACAATTCGATATTTAGACGAAATACTATGTAGTTACAACACTTAAAACATGTTCAATTGACATTGATGAAACTTCAACGATCCCTATAATCATCGCGCCAAAGACATACCAACCCCACCGTCAACATTATCTCTGACTACTCTTCTCCACTTGCAAACTCGCAGCATTTCATATGGGGTTGTTACAGAACGTCGACTGTCGCGTAATTCCACTCTCCGCCGCCCGTCCTCCTTAACATCTTCCTTCTCTCTCTCTCTCTCTCTCTCTCTCTCGCCGACGTCGTTACAAAAAGAAAAAACCATTAGGTGTCACGTCATTCCTAGCTTGTGTGCAGGGAATGTCACCGACACCCCATTGAGTGTTATATCGAGCATGGGAAATCACATAAAGAGAAGCCAAAAGGGATGCGGTCTACCGAAACTGTACAGTATAGGGTGAGAGAAGAAGAGGTGAAACTGGTTTTTCAGGAATGATTTTTTTTTGGGTTGGGGGGGAGGGATGGGAGGGAGAGGGCCGGAAGTGGCCCCCGTGGTGGTAGAAGGCAAGGAAGACGGGCGGCCCCCAAGATGAAGAGATGACAGACACTTGTGTGAGACGCCGCCCCTTCTTTGCTCTCTCTCTCTCCCCCTCCGGGTGTGATAATCGCTGTTGGCGTCGGCCCCTCTATCTCCCTCTCTCTCCCTCCCTTCCCCTCGCCGTCGCAACAATTACCTGATCACCTCCCATTGAAACACTGCAGCGGCGACATCTGCCACGTCATGCGTGAGCATCGCATGGCATATGGCGCATACAGGACGTCATCATCATCAGCAGCAGCAGCAAACAACCGGCGCCTTCTTCAAACCTTCAAAGGCCTTACAGAGTCTTCCTTAAGCCGGTTTCACAGAAACGAAAACGTACATTACTCGCTCATAATATATAAGGATCATGCTCGAACAGTCGCGTAGTTAGAGTCAAGTTAAATGAGGAACTGTCCGATTTTTTTTCTGTTATTATTTTGTTGTTGTCTGAAAATTTTATATTGTTATCTTTCAAAGTCCAACCAACACAAGGACCACGACTTATAATCTTCTTTATAAGTAATTCGTATCCTGCCTCCATCAATTACACTGGGACTTATAACTTTTGCCCTTATTCATCCGTGATTTTGAGGTGTTCAGCGCTGATTTGATCATGGCAAATAACTTTTCTGTCGATCTTTAGAAGAGCTAGGATCCTTCCATCCCTACTATTCAGGGAAAAAAGGAACCCTTGCCGTCACTCGCGTAGCCTGTCAAGCGAGATGATTACATTGCTGTCAAGCGTTAAGTAATTATAACGTCACCTCTTTTTCCTTGACTCTACAGTCCATGGACTAAGTATGGTAAAATTATGGTAATTAATCAGTAAACGTCACTGGACATCATATACATAATCTATAAAACGACGGTTTAATCGTAACTGTTTCAGGACAGAGGGGAGGAAGAAAAGAGGGTCAGAAAAGTTGTTAATCTCAGTCACCAAAACTGCTTACTCCACTCTTTACTATCACAATTAATCGTTTTCTTTCTTCCCTTTTTCAAGGCATGAATTAATTCATAAATGTTTTTGTTGTTCTGGTATTTAGTCTTAAGAAGTGTTTAATGCAACCTAATAAGTTATATTACGCAAGCTTTTTCACTTCCGCATAACTATTTCATAATACATTTTCTACAATCTGCTCAGCGCATTCCATCATTCACCTCCCTATTCTGTTCACTTCCCTCTGACGCTAATTTTACAAGACCCTCGTGTCTCAAAACGTGGCCTATTCATCTATCCCGTCTCTTGGTCAACGTCCTCCACATTGTTCGCTTTCCCCCTATTCTGTTTAGAACTTTCCCGTGAGTGATTCTATCCACCCATCGCATTCTCCTATAGCACCCAACAACATTTCCTTTCCCAAACTCCCATCGTCCACGTTTCGCACCCATATAACGCGCCACGCTCCATACGAACATTTTTAGCAACCATTTCCTAATATTCACCGTTATATTACGCGTAAGTAAATTCGTCTTCCTTGCTATCCTGTGCTATCCTACTCTAGTTATTACGCTTCCCAAGTATGAGAATTCCTTAACTTCCTTAAAAATATCCCTTTCCAATCTAACAGCCATTGCTATTCCACTGTTTTCCCATACTACACTCCATTACCTTGGTTTCCCGTCTATTTTTTTCCTCATGGTATACTATTTCTCCAGGACCACGTTCATGCCATTTATTATGGTTTCTTTAATTTTTCTGACTTCTCTAACGCCAGATTGTCATCAGCAAACCTTAGGGGGTTTTATGTCTTCTCCTTGCAGTATGATTCCTTTTCCATATTCCGTTTTAACTATCTTCATTGCCTTTTCAATATATAAGTTAAAGAGTATTGGTGACAATGATGTATCCTCCTCGTCTTAGTTCTTTCTTAATTTCTGCCTTTTTTTAAAAAAATAAAATAATTCGATTAATCTATCTTAAATTTCTATGTGAAGCACAAAAAGAATGACCTACTGCGGACCGTCCTTCAGTTGGTAGTGACACGTGTGGTTGGTCAGCGTATCGACTCTCCACCTGCTTCACTCCACAGTCTCCCGTGACCGTGACGTCACAAGAATCCAAACAAGGGCCAATTACAGCGCCAAATTTTAATGGGAGCTGGGTCAAGGGAAAACTTCTGCGTTTCAACAAGCTTCTTAAAGGGGAGTTGCCAAATTATGGACCACCCTCGTGGGAAAGGAGGGAGGGGCGGTGGCTGTCAGCACCCCCAAAAATAGTGCATTTCATCATTAATTGAGATTGGAGACTTGAGCCCCGTGAGTGACAAAAGGTTTCTTTTAATCCGAGTGTCCGTGTGTTTCTTATCGGGCAGATACGCGCTACGTGACGGACAAAGGAGGAGAAGAGGACGGAGAGAGAGTGAGAGAGAGAGAGAGACGATGCACTAATTAATTTCCCCCCTTTTCGCCCGAGGCCTTAATGCGTTAGCGAACAAGGCAGCGAGTAATTTACGGCCAGGTAGCTGGCTACTAAAATTTGCTGTCGCAATAAAACTAAGGCTGTAAAACATGAAATACGGAGCCTCTGCTTTATTGGAGACAGTTACTTGCCCTCGCTCCAGGTCCTAAATATTCCTCCAGCACAATTTTTACACTCATTAACCCGGCCGACAAATCACACGCGAGACCAGGAAACTCCCTCCTGGTCCACGTATTTCTCCTCCATCGCCGTACACAATTTTTTTCATAATTGTCTGCACGTATTTTCCACCATTTTTAAATACCAGACAGACATGCTGTACTCGACTGTTCCCTACTGCCATATTATGACGTCATAATTTCTACTATTCTGCCGTGTTTCCCTTGAAATATAATAATTAGTTTCCTAATAATTCTTGGGTTTTTCAATCTTCCTCCGCTTACCCTAATAAACTCCAGACCAATTACAGAATTTTTGTTTGATAAAATCAAAAAAAAAAATAGTCTCCGTACGTATCTGTCTGTACTTTCTTTTTCTGCTGAGAAATTGTGATAAACAAATTGTTATTATCGTAAAAAACATTATTTTAGATTGAAAGGTAACTTCATATAATATAATACTTGTTATGAGGATTAATAGACGGAAAACCAAGGTAATGGAAACGAAGGCTGTTAGATTTGGAAGGGATATTTTGAAGGAAGTTAAGGGAATTCTGCTACTTGGGCAGCGTAATAACTACACTAGGAAAGCACAGGCAAGGAAGAGGAACTTACTTACGGCTAATATTAGTGTGAATATTACGAAATCGTCGTCGCAAAAAAAAAAAAGAATGTTCGTATGGAGCGTGGCGTTATATGGGTGCGAAACGTGGACGAGCAGGAGTTGCGGAAAGGAAAAGAAATAGAAGCATTTGAAATGAAGTGCTATAGGAGAATCAGATGGGTGAATAGAATCACTGACGAGGAAGTTTGTAAAGCACAATTTGGGAAAAACGAACAATATGGAGGACGTTGACCAAGAGAAGGGATAGGTTAATAGGCCACGTTTTAAGACACGAAGGTCTTGTACAATTAGCATTAGAAAGAAGTGTGTGGGGTGAGAAGAGAAGAGGGAGGCCAAGGATGGAATACGCTAAGGAGATTAGTGAGGATGATGGGATTCGCTATTTTTAATGGAAATGCATCAGACAAGTCATAGGACTGAATACCACAACGAGAAACAATGTCGGTAAGTTTAATATCAGTTTAAATAAGGTGAAAATCAGACAATAAATTAGTAAAATATAATAAACAATAATTTTTTTAAAAAAAACAAGTTCGTGTTTCGTTCCTGATCTGAACCTTCTTCAGGTTGAACTAAATAACAATGCACAAAAAAACGAGCCGTTGGTCCTCAAGGAGTGTGTGTGCAAACCAGCGACACTCCACCACCGTCTTTAGTTTCGAGGCTAGAGAATCTTTGCTATTTCAGATACGCTGCCTTGTATTCCGAGGCAACGTCGCAGTCAGAGATGATATGTGTGCAAACCAGCGACACTCCACCTCCTTGTTTAGTTTCGAGGCTAGAGAATCTTTGCTATTTCAGATACGCTGCCTTGTATTGCGAGGCAACGTCGCAGTCAGAGATGATATGCGCGCAAGGAGTAAACGTTATACAGTCCCGCGGTCCACAGGAACTGTATGCAGCAAAATTACGGCAATGTAGGAAAAATTTACGATAATGTTAACGATCTTATTTGGTGATATCTTCCTTTTTCAGTCGTTTATTGAGGTTACGCGCATCTTTTCTGAAATTGAGACCGAAACTTGTGATAGTAATTAGCGAAAGCAGTTAACGACTTAAAAGACTGTTTAAAATTAATAGTAATGTGTGGGAATGAGAGAGAGCCTCGGTCAACACGATCATGTTGAACGACTGCGATCAAGCAAAGAATAATGGAGGTTGGAGAATAAAGAACTACAAGAGATCTCCTATAAAACGGTTTAGTCACCGCTGAGATCAAGACAGGTTCACCAAAAAAAAATTATCCCTAAAGTGAAGTCGGCTTTATTTTAGGTTACTTGTGGGGAAAGATGGTTCAGAGACGTTAAACAGAAGGAAAAATAAAAAAAGAAGAAATGGCCAAAAGACAGAAATGGAAGAAATTTTTAATTCAAAATAAGACGTTTCGAAACCCAACCCTCATTACAGCCCTGGATGTTGCTGTAGTAGTAAATAACCGTATCACACAAAGTTTGTATATAAGTTTCAATGCAACTATGTTTCTGTATTTATATTAAATTATTTTGTAGAAAGAACTGAAGAGGTCCCGAAATTTCCAGGAGAAACGTCTTTTATTTTCAATTAGATTCCCTCTATTTCTGAAATTTGGCACATTTATTGCTTCTCATTTATAATATTTATTATTAATATTAATCTCATATATTTTATTTAGAGAAGAATGATACCTCTGTTATTTTTTAAAGGAAAACAAAATTCATTAGATTATCGCAAATCCCCTGGACGCGAAGCTGTTGTTGTGTTGGCAGCGCCGAGTTAAGTCGCGTGGCGGCGGCTGCGGCGTTGCGCAAATTTTATTTTTATTTTTTCTGCAGACGCGTGGAGGAGAATTATTCATGGCCGAGCCGTGTTTTGCTTGCTTGCTTGCACGCGGCTCTGGAAAAGGGAAGGGAGAAAGAGAAACACGGTGACACACGACGACGACGACGACGAATGAGAAACGTCCGGGAATCACGATATTCGCCGACCTGAAACTTGAAACGTTGCGCGAGCGAGCGAGCGAAGGGAAGAAAAAGGGAATCAGGGAAGGAACGAACTTTCGTGCGTATAAATCCCAGAGGGAATCTGTGTCTGTTCATCCACAAGACTCGCAAAAAAAATAACGGGCTTTGGAAACTGCGCCGATTCTCACCTTCCATGTTTATTCTGCTGAGTAATCTTCCAAAAACAGCGGCGGTGATTGAACAACATCATTTGGAGGATCAAATGCGACAGTAACTAAATATAAACTAATAGTGACGCCATATTGCACGCAATTAAAAATGGCGGCTTGACCGCCGTGTATTCTCTGTCGTGATGAACTTATGCATTCTGGCACATTCATATATATTGTAGAAGATCCGGCGTACCTCCGTATTCGAGGATTTAAATGCTTTTTGGGCGCCAGGTATTTTTTTAATAAAAATACCAAAAAAGTGGATTTTAATAGCTTTAATCCATTTCAGAACATGAGAAAAATTATCACTACAGGGCGTGGTCTTTCTCCGTCCGCAACTGCCGACACATCCTTCTCCTTTCACTACCCCATGACGACTGCTCGAGTCTCGCCAGACTCCATTGTTGGCCCGAGTTGCGACAATTGCAACTCGCAAGCTGGCCCGCATTGTTGCGTGTAACTTTTCATGTTACAATATATATAGCAAATATATGTATATATATATTTATTTATTTATTTAACTACAATTCCTTCGACGTTTGTGCCACACGGCAGTGTTTTTCTCTCTGGGTTTTTAAAAAGTATTTGTACCAAGTCTTGTCCTATTCCGCTCACCTATTTTTTGCAGAATTTTCCATTCTCGGACATTATACCCACTAATAAATCTTGTCAATATTCTCCGCCCCCGCCCCCACGAACACCCTTCTTTACCGAGTCTGTCCCCGCACCACTACTCCACTCTGCCCGGTCCTAAAATTCCACGCAAATATTATTGGCCCCCTCTAAATTTTACCTCATTACACACAGTGTGGGGAAACTCGAGGGGAGAATAATCAGTAAATGGCGGACGGATACTGAAAGTTACTACACAAGTGTGAAGGATCATAAAAAGGAGGAAGAGGGTCGAAAGGGAAAGAGTGGTTTCACAAATACTTTCGCGGCTGCAGGAAATTGCTGGTAGATTAATGTAGGAGGAGTGACTCGCAACCCTCTCGTGTGATGGTCAGAGGTCTCACTCGCCCCCCCCCCCGGGTGGGGGTTCAAAAGGTCAAAAACTAGGGTGATCTGCGGCAGGGCGGGGTGAGGGGAAAGGAAACGGTTGGGCCAATTACTACCTTGCTCTCTGGAAGGGATTCGCGGAGGAAAAGGGGGGGGGGAGAGGAGGATTGATGAACAGGTTTCGGGAAGGCGCTCGCGCTTGTTGTTGATCGTCCAATCTTGAGCGATGGTAAGAACTTTATCTCGGGGGGGAAGTGCAAGTGAGAGAGAGAGAGAGGAGCTGCACCGAAACATGCATATAAAGTCCAATTACGAGACGTCAGCGCGGGAAACACGGGGGCATTAATACACACACGCAGCTGAGCTGGAGGAGTCATTAACAGCGGGTAATCGCCTCCTCCATTTCATTATCGCAGCTCTTCATACGGCTCTATTTATCTGCTCTACGTCCCTTTCCTTAGGCCGACTTCAATTAACTGCATTTGGCGAAAACCTTTCACGGTCACATTCTTGCTGCGATAACTGGTTCTTCTTACACGTTGCTTCTACTTCTTCTCCTCCACAGCGGCGACCACTTACCGTCACAGATCTTGCCGTGCTCTCACTATGACGTCAGCCGTAAAAAAGAGAAACTAGGGACAAGACGAACTGTCGTCGTCCCACGTCGTCCCATCCTCCAAGAACTAATTCCAACAGCAGCACAGTATCAACTCTGGCACCCTGGATGCCTCAACCTATCGGGTCGACCGCGGACTGTCGTCTTGCATCACACATTCCCAAATTTTGAAGTGACACGTGGTCAGCGAATCACTTCTCTGCGTGTGTTGTGAGGCAGGGACGCTAACCACTACACCACAGGAGGCCGGCAAAACCTGGACATAATAATATGAAAATTGATATAAAACCGTACAAAAAAATTGATTACGATGTCGGAATTACAATATTCAAAAAATGGCGGCGGATCAACAAGTCCACGTGGTTGCCTCGGTCGATGGTGTTTTGTGGCTTAAAGACAAAACGGTTGTCAAAGATCAATTTGTCGAGTCTTTTGCTGAAGGCACTGAGGTTGTGTGAAGGCATTCGGCCCTAAGAACTTGAGGGAGATGGACAAACGTCGACGCTGAAGAAGGCATCATACCCTGAAATTGAGATACACTGTGAGGCCTCCAATCCTTGACGATTGGGGAGGGTATCGCCCACGGTTTCCTTCATTGATGTTCTTCCCAGTTAATTTATTTTGTAAATAAATCTGACGGACTCCAGTAAAACTTTACGCAGAAGGATATTATCGTTGGTATTGTATCATTGAAATGTTTCATTTGGTATTTTACATTTTTTTTTTCAAGAGGAAATCACGCTCACATTCGTCGTTTGCGTCATCACTGCTATCAGGAGTGTTACTGTTGCTGGCATCTGTTTACCTTCTTGAACCGTCATTTTCTGGAAACTATAGAAACCTGGATGGTCACGGAGTCTGGGATTAAGACTGCTGGAGTATCGATACACTGACAACGTGTCATTCCAAAGTAGGAATGTGTCATGTAAGATGACAAGTCAGCGGTTGACCCCGGTAGGCCAAGGCCCTGAAAGGCAATCTGCAGGGCCAACGAAGACGAAGATGTGTATGAGGTGATTGGGGAAATTAAATTAAAAGGTTTATTAAAAGATAAGAGGAAATTTATTTATAAAATAAATTAACTGGGAAGAACATCAATGAAGGAAATATTTACAAAAGAATTTGAGGTCCGGTGAAGCTATCACATTTAATACATCTCAGGATACAAACCGTGGGCGATACCCTTCCTAGACGTCAAGGATTGGAGGCCTGACAGTGTATCTCAATTTCAGGGTATGATGTCTTCTTCAGCGTCGACGTTTGCCCTTCTTCATAAGCGTAAGGGACCAAACATCGGTTCCCGTCCATCTCCCTCAAGTTCTGAGGGCCGAATGCCTTCACACAACCTCAGTGCCTTCAGCAAAAGACTCGACAAATCGATCTTTGACAACCGTTTTGTCTTTAAGCCACAAAACACCATCGACCGAGGCAACCACGTGGTATTTCAAAATTTGTCGTTTTCGTGGGTGCCCCATTTCCCAAGCCAGCCGTTTTGCGGAAATTCCGCAGGACCTGCTTGTACGTGACCGGAAGCTCGTCCGGATAATTACAGACGGCTTATGACGCGACTTAATGACGCCGACTCCAGCTTTCCAATCCTTGCTAACTTTACATTAACAAAGAATCAAATATCCACTATCGCGCTATAGTAGATGCAAGAAGTCCGACATCGGGAATATCAGCGTGTGGATTATAGGCTAGCAGTACATGAGAGCCTGATGAGGAGGCACGCGCTTCGCAGCAGCCCCGAGGAGGACTCCTTCTTATCTTAATTGGGTCGCTGTGCTCGCAGCTAATGGACGAGGCTTGTCCCATTATGCCGGCCGTGGGTGGCGCTCAGCTCCTATGCTAATAGCCCTCTCGGTAGCCGCGGACTTACCAAAATATCCCACGCACAGACTCTCACTTCATCTTCGCACCACGCTGACATTCGGTTGCTCCATCCAGGGCCGCGTTACCCCTTATCACTCGGTGACAAACATGATTTTTCCGATAACTACTCGATAGGGAGTTTACTGGCCAGAGGCACGTCTTCTTTATGTGGCAGCTCTCCGCCATCCTCTTAGGTTCTCATGCCCTTCACACCCTTTAGATCATCTAATAATTCTTTTCTTCTCCTTCCTCTCTTCCCACGCCCCAGTCCTTCCACAGCCTCCGTCAGCAAGCAGTCGCGTCTCAAACTGTGTCCTATCCAGTTCCACTCCCTTCCTTTACCATCTGCAGCAGTCCTTTCCTCTCACCGACCCTCGTACAACAATTGCTCATCCGTCATCATTTCCTTTCACATCCACATCTCCTCATCCGCTCTTCTTAGAGCCCCACATTTCTGCTCCGTATATATATAAGTTCGTATCTACCATGAAATTCTCAAGACAGCCAACGGGGATCGCTACATTCCCCTGAGGGAAACGATCCTTGACCCAGGGAAATAACGGAAAATCACCGCCACTTCGAGCCCAACTGCACTGTACGTTGACCTCCATCAGGATAGAACAGAGACTCCACGCACCCGGAGGGACGGCGCGGCAATGGTCAGCCGCGCGCATTGCTCCTTTCAGAACTAACGTGCTCAGAGTCACCCCTCAGTCAAAAGTTGCACTTGACATGAAAATCGCCCCTTGAAACTTGCCGCCGTACGAAAATGAGCTCCCAAGTTAGGTCTACATCTGCTCCGTACAACGTCACACTCCAAACAAAACACTTGCTTTACCAAATGAAAATCATTCTTCACCAATTGGGAGCCTCCTTCGCTATGGCTTCACTTCTTCATAACTTCTGAAGTCAAATTTCCCAGATATTTTAAGGAGTAGACTCCTGTCTGATTTCCCTATCTTTGTCTTTTTCCTCTCTCTACCCACCGCCATACACTATTGTCGCGTTAATGACACCATAATAATGGAAACTCTGCTGTGAAGGAACAAGTGTTACTTTAAAATCCGGCAAGCTATCTTTTAATTGATGTGCGGCAATAATTTATCAGAGCTTATGCTAGTGAAAATAAATAATAAAATTCATTTGCGCTTTAGCAAATATTTTTAACGATGTTTTATATTCCGGGAAGACAGCGAGGGTGAAAGGGGACATGTTGACGTTAAAATCCGTGACTTTTCCTTCCTTTAACCAAATCTCCCTAAGCGACGATTTAGCATCACAAAATTTGCCTCTGAAATACGGCAGAATATTTTTTTAAATTAAAAATCATCAATCGCTTAACTTCCTACATGAAATCCAAGATGAGAGGTAAAAGAAACCTCGCCGGTCATAGATAGCATCAGCAAGGAAGCTTTCAGTCAGAGACGTTCTTCATTCCTCTAACAAGTCAAGGCCAACGATAGTGTCACCAATGAAGCTTGCGATCAGAGATTGTTCCTCATTCCTCGAACAAGTTACGGTTCGACTTGAAAAAATATAATAATTATAAGTCAAAGTACGTCAAGAATTTCTTTTTAGCCGGACGGGACTTTGAAATTTGAGGGCGAAACGTGGTGACAGTTTAATTCACCTTTAAATGAGAATCAACTGAATTATATTTCTGTTATTATTTACCTACAGCGTGTATTGAAACTGATTAATGTTATCCTTAATTGAGACACCGCAAAAAATTAGAAGTAAATAAACGGAACCTGCTTGGTGTTATATGGGGCTTGACCGAGAGATGTATCGACTTTTTAAAAAAAAAAATTATTTATTTTTTTTATTCACTAATTACACTAATAACCTGTTTTCTTGAGTATCTATAACAGGCCTTATTTTAATTTCTTACAATGTTTGTCTTACAGATTTATTCTATTTTATTTTATAAATAATTATTTTCTTAAACAATAATAAAACTAATAAACTAAAACTAAAAACAGAAGTATCGACTGTTTGTGTAAAGCTGGATGGCGCTGGCGTCGTGTTATGCTGCTGCCCCCTCGTGTTATTTTATTATTTTCGTCAATATTCGAAACCTGTCCCCTTCCCCTCTCCCTCCCTCCTCCTCTCTGCCATTTTCAATTTCATTTTTTGAGTAATAGAGTTTTATCCTCCAAACAACGTAATGAGAGAGCGCGATTCGCGTTTGCCCTTTTTTTTGCGTCCATACACGCACAAGCACTGAACACACACGTGTAGCCGCCCCCGCCCCCGCCCCCGCCGCTGTATAAATATATTTTGAGCCCCCCACCCCACCCCATCACCATCCCCGGGATAAAATTAAATCACCTGAAAACAATATGAGTGTAACTAACCGCGTGCAATTTGCACTTTCGGGTGGAGGTGGGGGGGGCGGGGGGCGGTAAATTGCATATCTATGTTTGGACACTGGCGGAGAGAGAAGGAGAGAGAGACACACACACATACACAAACACGGAGTTCACACTACAATTACGACGAGTTCATTAATCTCGGGTCGGTCTACTACTTTTTTTCCCCCTTTTTAACCCCCATTGACGGTATTGTCCGCCAATCACGAGATTCCACACACGTCACACTCCCTCAAGCTACATCCGAGAGCTAGAAAAATATAAATATTTAAGCTAGAGTAAGTAGATGTGAACACCCCAACGAGTGTTTCATTATTATTTAATTATATAAATATTTTTAAAAGAATTTCTGGTTTAACAGGAGATCGCTTTCTAAGGAAAGGGGGACAAAAGGAAGGAGAGGCTATGCTGTTAATGTAACGTAGAATCCTTCAACGTCTCTTAGATACACAACAGAAGCAGGGAAATACAACGAGAAAAATGAGAAGCGAAAGGGACGGAGACGTAAATTAAAAATTATAGTAAATTACATGTGACGAAAGAAATTAGACGTAAAGAGCAACGACGCTTCTTCATCGATATTTGTGAAATTCGTTGCATTTCCGTGTAATCTGTTTTCCTTTTTTTTTGGTTAAAAAAACTAAAAAGACGTATTAAATACTTTGAGCTGTCGTAATGTTGTTTACAAAATTTCTTGTAACATTTGCCGACATTGTTACATTGGCCAGACGAACCGAGCATTACCAGTGTTTGTTGTATTACTTAGGCTGGTCGCCAAACGAGAAGGACTTTGAATTGCAAACCTGGGAGGAAATAAACCAAGTTCAATGTACTTCCCCTTTGCACTAACAACTAATTTCATCGGCGTCATAACGTTCGGCATTTATATCATTTTTCTTTGTAATTATTAAGGATTGTCTGCTAACCAAGTCGAAAATGTTATTATCGATAGTAATTTATTGTATTGGCATCACTGTTGTGATGTTTCTCTGTTTGGAAAATTTAATGAAGCTGATGCGAGGTTCAGCCGACATTTAAAAGTTTGTTGTTGGTTTTTCTCTTTTACCGAAGACGGGGGCAAAGTACAACACTAAATTGCGTCGGAATTTTGCTTTGTAATTTTTTTTGAGAAAGTAAATTATTGATGTTTTTTATTATTAGTAATAAAGTAATGAAACACTTTAATAATATTATTAGTTTTTTTTTGGTTAACAGGCTACATGAGGGTGATCCTGAAACAGGCAACTCCCCTTTAATAGCATAGGAAGGGAATTGAAAAGGGGGGATGCGGAAGGTAGAGCAAGGTAGCCAAGGAAGGGTTAACTAGGGCCCCCGGGCTATGGTTTAAGGATCCTAGCCGGTGTTTCACCTAAAGAGATGCAGGGAAAACCCTAGAAAACCTGCATCAGGTAGGTCGGGCATTGGGTACTATTCTCACGCCCTTCCGAATGACGGGAGACGAGTCTGCTGTGGGGTCGCAGCATTCCCTTCTCCGTGTCTCCACCAGTTTCAGGAGGCAGTTGGCCGACTGATCCAATGGGATCAGCGGACAACTCTTGCCATATGCCCAAGGTCTTTGACCCCGGTACATATACCTCCTAAAATAGGTGAAGGTAAGCCCCGCAGTCAATCTGGGCTGAAGCGCCTGCGAGAGAAACTCCCGCAACGCCTCCTATATAATATTATTAGTAGATTTGTGTAAAAGTAAGAAAGTAATAAACTCAAACCACTGAGAGAGAGGGAGGTAAATGGACATAGCATTCCTACGCTTCTTCGTCCCTTACATTTATAATTAATATTTAAGGGTAGCCTTTCCTTGTCAACGTGTTTTTTTCTATTGAGAAAGAGATCGTCAGACAGATAGTAAGGAAATCAAAGCTAAAGCAATTGAACGGGAGGGAGAGAGAGAGAGAGGAGATGAACAGAGAGAGGGAGAAATATGGACAGAACAGATAGAGACAGAGAGAGGGGAAAATCTACAGAGGAGAGGGAAGATGGGCAGGGAGAGAGTATGTGTGTGTAAGATGGACATAGAGAGAAAGAGGGCAACGGAGACAGAGAGAGCGAGAGAGGAAGATGGACAGGGAGAGATTGGATACAGAGAGAGAGAAAATATGGACAGATAGAGACAGAGAGAGGGAATTAGTAAAAGAGGGAAGATTGGCAGAGGGTGAGAGTAAGATGGGCAGGTAGAGATTGGATGATAGAAAAAGAGAGAGAGAGAAAAACAATGGAGACAGAGAGAAGGGAAGATCTGCAGAAGGAGAGGGGTAGATGGACATTGAAAGAGAACAAGATGGACAGAGAGAGAGAGAGAGAGGAAGGCGGACACACACACACACATAGGGAGAGATTGGAGGATGGGCAGAGAGAAGGCAATATCGACGAGATGGAGAGAGAGAGAGGGAGAGAGGAAGACGGACACACAGAGAGAGTTGTTGATCTGCCGCCGGTTAATTTGTGAGGCAAAGTTATGATAAACATTGTGCGTGAGGACCGTAAATCATCTTAAAGTCAATTTGGGAACGTCCTTCTGGTGTCGGCAGAACACTGTTGGCTAATAAACGTCCCTTGTCTTGTTTGCTAAACAACAGCTTCAGCGAAACGGATCGGTGACAAAACACTCATCCATCAGTCTTGTTTCGTCTCTGGTTACTACTAGACAAGTCTCGTGCGTGAATCATGTGTGCGTCTGGACCTGCGCACCCTTCACATTAACCTCAACAGGCAACTCATTACTAATTAATATAATACAAAATTTATATTTTTGATGGAAAAGATTCTTTGTATCATTATAAACGTTTGATGGTTTACTAAATAGTCTTTGCAAGCCACATCTTTGGAATATTCTTCGTTTCTTTGTTCGTAATATTTCAGTCTGGCTTAAATATTGACAAGGACCACAGGGGACAGTCGGAACGTCTACTTTCTCACTGTTCATGATTTTATTGTATTGTCTGTCTTATGTTACTTATGTTTTATACAGACGTTAACTGTTCCTGTTATTTGTGGTTTTCAGTCCTAAGACTGGTCTAATGCAACCCTCCATGCTAACCTATCTTGCGCAAAATACAACCAACATCCTCACTAATCTGCTGAGCGTATTCTATCATTGCCTCCCTCTTCTGTTCTTACCCCACACACTTCCCTCTAATGATAATTTCACAAGACCTTCGTGTGTTTTAAAACTTGACCCATTAATCTGTCCCTTCTCTTGTTCAACTTCCTCCATATTGTTCGCTTTTCCCCCCATTCTGTTAAGGACTTTCCTCGCGTTTGTGGGTTCTATCAGTCCATATCATTTTCCTATAGCACCACATTTTCAAAGGCTTCTATTCTCCCCCAACTACTATCGTCCACCGTTTCGCACCCACATAACGCCACGCTCCATACCAACATTTTTAGCAACCATTTCCTAATATTCACACTTATATTACCCGTAAGTAAATTTCTCTTTTCCGCGAAAGCCTTCCTTGCCTGCTGTGCTATCCTACTCTTTAGGTCTACTATACTTCTACCGTCACTAGTTATTACTTCCCAAGTAGCACAATTCCTTAACTGCCGTCAAAATATCCCTTCCCAATCTAACAGCCTCTGTTATTCCACTGTTTCCCAAACTACACTCCATCGCCTTGGTTTTTCCCCTCTATTAATCCTCTTATTAAATTCTTTCTCCAAGACTCAGTTCATACTATTTATTGTGGTTTCGAACTCTTCTTCTGACTCCCCTAATACTAGAATATCGTCGGCAAATATTAGGGTTTTTATTTCTTCTCCTGGCGGTATGATTCCTTTCCCATATATATTCCGTTTTAACTTGCATCATCGCCTTGTTCCATATATTAGTTAAACTTATACTGTTTAAAAAAGACTGGGTCATTATTTGTCCAGTTTCAGAGATAGTTATAAGGAAGTTCTTCGACGGCACCGTCAAGGAATGAGGATGATGGTTGGAGGGAGAAGTGCAACTGAGCTACTCTCAACAACGATCTCTTCTACTCTAGTCCATTTGTTTCTTTTCGCTGCTTGTTTCTCCTGTAAGCGGCCGCAGTTAAAAATCTTCCAACTGAAATTTTTTCCTGTCCGTTTCGTTTTATTATTGGTCATTGCTTCTGGCCCGACGCAGCCGTGTGACCTTCTCCTCCCCGTCACCCAGACCGAGCTTGAGGTCGCATTCCCTCCCCTGTGATGCAGCTGTCTGGCCAGGTAAGACCCCCTACAGGCTTCAGGTGTTGGTTTAGCACTTCACGAGACAGGTGCTGCGAGTCCGCTTCAGTCTAATTACCCGCGCAATTAATTAATTAATTAATTATATTAAGGCTCTCTCTGCCTCGCGGTATTATCCTCAACTCTTTGACCCGCGCGTTGCTCATCTCTGGAGTTTCCACGTCTTCCGTCAAGTCAGGTCAAACACCACGCATATAGTCATCACGGTTGCTGAGAACTCTTTCCTGGTTTGATTTTTCCACGCGTGTCCTCCTCTTTCCCCTCTCTCTCATCAACGTTCCTTGGATCGCTACCAGTATAATGAGTGACATTTTCCTCCCAGACTGTTTCAACTGACTGCTAGGAAGACTTTCCACTGGGCGATCAAGACGCGACGTTTCGCCAGAAGATGACGTCAGAGCACGTCTCTCGGTCAGCCCCAAATAACATCCTAGTCCGCATCAAAGAAGGTTCCTTCTATTTTTTTTTTCATTTTGCTGTGTCTCAATTAAGGAAAAAAATTAACCAGTTTTCAGTACATCCCGTTGGTAAATTTATAATAGAAATACAATTCAGTTGATTGATATTAAAAGGTGAATTAAATGTCGCGTCTTGATCGCAGCTGCACCCGAGTGGGTGGAAAACAACCCCCTCAAAACTGTTTCTGCGTCGTGTCGGACAGGTTTCTTCACGCTACAGCAACGGAACTCGACGATCCGTCTCAACCAACTACAGTTGCCCTCTAGCTGCCTTCACATGTCCCTTTAACTCACCAATTGGGATGTACGTTTCCGCATTCCATAAAATTAGGTTCCATCCAGTTCACCAGGTTGGAATCTTCCAAAGGGCGCCAGCGGTCAGCATTGCCGTGCGACCGACCACTATGACGCCATGATGACGTCACCCGGACCCTCGTGACGTTTCTCTACATCTCCAGGGAAGATTGGAAATACGTCCTACCCCGTCAAAAGAGTAGCGTGTCGAGTATCAAGCGAAAATCTAGAAAAATATCACTCAAGAAGCTTAACTGTTACCTCATAATGTACACCAAATTATTAAACGATCAAAAGGTTTGCCACACCTTTGGTGTGGATGGAAAAGCTAATCCCCTAGAAAACATAGCATCTAAACTAAATTTACCATCTACAAACAGGTTTTTGTTAGAAAGGACGCCCAAATATACAAAGGCTAGCAGAATAGTTGTTGAACGTAAGTCGTTTAACTGACCTACTTCGAGGTTCAACAGCAGCAGCAGCAGATTGCCTCGAAGCATTCTTTCGTAAGCAGATTTCATTTCAGAATAAATTGTGATTGCATATAATACACGTCGCGTTTTTCGTGGTTTGCTTTTAATTTGAAATTCCGTCGCTACGACCAGAGATTACATTCTCCACAGCTCCAAAGTATGCACACTCATTCGCTCAAAACTCTCCGGCTCCGCAGATAAACCACGTCTCTTTATTAAACAGCCGCCTTGTTATTGTTTGTTTTGTACTATCTTTGTCCGTAAGTAGGTTTAAGTCTGGCTTAATTATTGACAATGACCTCAATGGCTGGTCGAAACGTCTAAATTATTATTTTGTTCCAAACTTTGTTGTATTGCCTATTAAACGGGTCGTTAATTCTTATATTATTTAATTCCTTCGACACGCGTATTTAGGTTTGGTAGTCATCAATTCCCACCTTACGGTTCTGTGGTGACGTTGGCTCACAATCTCCCATGCAGTTTATCGTGATAACAACTCCTTTGAGTTTCTAGAATAGTCGACAAGCAATCCGAGGAAAATAGGGAAACGTCCATAATCGATATAGAGTTTGAGTTGTTGAGTCGGTGAGTCGCATTCCTCGAGTCGGAGCGAGTGATTGTAATTGAAGAGGACCTTCCAGCTCACGGGAGCCCGAAACTCTCAAGAACAAGTATAAATGACTCTGTCCGGGGGTTGCCAGGGCGTGTTCCCTGTTATTTACCGCCAGGGGTGCCTAAAGCTCCTGAATAGACGATTAGCTTCGCCTATCGCTTGCTTCTTTCTTTCTTTCTCCCTCTGCCTTGCGTAGGAAAACCAACCAACCACTTTGCACTTTCTCTCCTTCACGACTTTCAGAACCCTGGAACGTCGCTGAAAAGCCAACGAATCGTTCATAAAGGTCCATGTCCGTTTTCAATTTTTACTTCGTCTTCTTCTGATCGTTTATACATACATAGGGTTCGGCCGTTATTGACATCAAATATTACCACATTCAAACAGAATTTTCTTACTGTCCTATTAAAGGGGACTTCTTGCCACTTTCATAATTCGAAACGCACGTTCGTACACACAAAAAAAGTGGACATGTTGAAAGAAACGTCCCTTCCTATGCTGTTAAAGAGGACTTGTACATTAAGTGGATCTCCTACATCCGAAGAAAATCATCTGAACAGAGCCCGAACATTACCGTAACCTTTGACTGTCTCTGAATAAACGTAATACGTTTGTGTAATGGTTAGTAGATATTATGCCCTTGCAAAATATTTATAAATATTCGGGAGAAGAATAAGAGGGGATTGAGTCTGTATTGGTGGGATGTAGGATGATCGCTGGAGTCTAGTAAAGAGTATCGCTGGCGGTTTCCAGGACGACGCCAAACATATGCTTGTAAAATTAGAAACGTATTAATAATATTGTAAAAAATATTTCAGGTATTGTGGATAATAAATGGAGATGACAAGGAGTGTAATGGTGGGATCCAATTAACGCGTGTATTAATTAATTAATCAAGGCATAACCGGAGGATTTCGATTTACACACTTTAAATCCGCTGAATCTTAGTGTTGTTGTGGTATTCAGTTCAAAGACTGCTCTGATCCATGCTATCCTATCCTGCGGTAGGCCTTTTCAATTCTAAATGGCTTCCACATTCCATCCTTGGCCTCCCTCTTCTGTACTTATCCCACAAATGCTAATTTTTACATGTCTCTATCCCTTCTCTTGGCCAACGTCCTCCATATTGTTCACTTTTCTCCTATCCTGGCTAGAACTTACTGGTTAGTAAGTGAGTTGAATCAAGCAAGGAATAGTTTCCTATTAATGACGGCAATAATAAGTGAACTAAGGCTTTCCCGGTGTAGTTGATGCAGAAATAGTTCCCGGGTATTCCACTCGGTTACAGGTGCGTTTAAAACGGGACTTTTTTGACGACCACGTGCTCTGTCGTCATCTTCAGCCTGAACATGACGACAGAGCACGTGGTCGTCGAAACGTCGCGTTTTAATCGCACCTGTACCCGGGAACTATTTCTGCGACATTCCTCTCTGGTGCACCACGACGTTCCGTATAAATGGTAATTCTAAAGGAACGCTTAAGCTAGTTATAATCCATTGCGTCACAGCGTGACGTCATCGGCTGCTGCTGGTGGTGTTAAACTAGTCTTATCAGTTACAGGGGGATAAAAAAGATTGTCCACGATTTTTCACGAAGTGAGAATCGTTCCGTGTGTGTGTGGCGCCAATGTCGTGGGACACGCGGACGAGTTGTAGGATTATTTACGGGAGTCATTATTCTCGTTAATCGTCGTTCTTCCTTCAAACGAGTCGCATCGTGTGTCCAAAACAATTAAGTATTTGCTCACGCACACGTGTGTGACGTCACGAAGAGTTCCGCCATATTTTAATGGCGCCAAATATGGAGACTTTTCTGGTAGGCCTTACTCAATACCGTAACTGTCCTTCTGCGATGCGGTTGATATAAATAAATATCCGGGTATCAGGGTAGTTGAAAATGCAATTTTATTAAACTGTCCCAACAGATTAGAAGGAGGAGATGCTTTAGAGGGAAGGAATGGTGTTGTTGGTCCGTGTGACGTGTGAGCATCGCACCGGGGCTCTTGACTGAGTAATGGCTGTCTGGAATTCGTTGTAGCGAGGCATTACAACGTGTGAATACCTGACGCGGCCCAGCGGGGCGGCTGTACCGCCGCCCACCATAGAGCTTACCTACGCCACCAAATCTCAAGTGGCACCAACACCCAGAAGACAATATCACGCTGGGCACGTGTGACGTCACTTAGTGGACACGAGGGCCGCCATCTTAGGCAAGTCGCAATGACTGATGGGAACTCTAGATAACCAGAAAAATCAGACCGACAACATTTAAAATATTTTCACAGCCGTAGTTAAAATTTCAAAAGTAAAACAATTTATTTGTGAGTGCTTAGACTCTTGTTCTGTACTAACTCTTTTGCCCAATTAGTGTTTTTTTTTTGATCAATCGTTTTCTAATCCATGTCTCATCTCTTCTAAAAAAAACTCTGATTTTGAACAAATTTAAGAACGGCACCTCATTTCATCCTCAAAATAATTTATTTCAATTAGATTCAGCCGCCGTAAAATACCCTAAGGTTTCTGACAATATCGTGGTATTAGGGGAGTCTGAAAAAGGTTTGGAAGACATAATAAATGGCATGAACATGATCCTGGAGGAAGAGTACAACATAAGAATTAATACAGGGAGTATGGGAAACAGTAGAATAACAAAGGCTGTTAGATTGAGAAGGGAGGTAGTAGGATAGTAAAGGCAAGAAAATGCTATGACTAATATAAATATGTTGGTATGGGGTGTGGTGTTACATGGACGGTAAGAGTTGCCGAAAGGAAAAGAATAGAAGCTTTCGAAATGTGATGCCGTAGGAGAACGAGATGGGTGGATGGAATCGGTAACGAGGAAGTTACAAGCAGAATAGAGGAAGCGAGAACATCAAGGATTTAAAAGGCTACGTTTTTTCTACTCTTACTTCGTGTACTATGTTTTACATTCCTATTTCATTTGCTACTTTTACATTCCACCTTCATTAATTTTCCCTTTTCCATTTCTTCTTTATTTACGTTTTTTTTAATTTGTACTTCGTTTAATTATTTTTTCTTCTGTTGATATTTTATCCATTTCTACTTCATTTCCAACTTTTACAACTCTACTTCATTTATTTCCCTTTTCCATTTCTTCTTTTTTTTTACATTTTCTATTCTTACTGCGTATAATTTTTTTCATTTCAAATTCAAGTATCCATTGTTTTACATTCCTGCTACATTTATTTTCTGTTTCTACGTCTTCTTTGTTTCTTTTCGTGCTCCGTTTAGTTTTTTTTTCTCTTCAGCTCCTATTTTGTCCATTCCAGCTTCATTTACTATTTCTTCCACCCTGTATTTTTTTTTAAATTTATTTATAACGGTCGCATCACCTGCCTGGTCATTAGTGACCACAGTGACAACTATTTACATATTATGATATGATATGATATTATGTATATATATACATTATTTACAATTATGAATTTACGTAATAAAATGCTGGTAAGATCCATTTTTCTGCTCGTTACCACAAACTAATTATTTATCTTCTTTAGATTTGAGTTTTAGATATTAACAAAAGTGAATACAGAATGCAATACATTTAAATTAAATCAAAAATATTACTGCGCTTACAAAATTTAATAATGTCTTTTTTGGTGTTAACGGGAGTCCAAAATAGATTTGTAGTTTTTGCACTTGTAGGTATTTTTTTGTCTGTGTTGGTGGTATTTGGTCTATATATAAGGCAGAATCACAAGACTGAAGGTAGATAAGTGTGGCTTAGTTTGCAGTGTCCAGTTCTTATCCTGTTCCTTTCTTCCTTCCAATATCTGTGTTGTTACTTAGATTATACAAGTCTCTGACGATCACTGGATTTTATAAAGTTTTCCATATATTCTGCCATTTCTTTGTCATCTTGTTGTAGGTATATTTCAACATAATCGTTCAGGGTATGAGATCTTATTAGCGCAGAGTTGCAGTCGCCTAACATAATCCTTTGTGTGCTATATGATTAAATCAGTCTGAATATACTGAATTATCCATGGTGGGTGTTTTGCATTCTCTTGACTACAGCACCCTGTATTTGTTTACTTTATTTTTTTTTCATTCCACCCCCTTTCATTTCCTATTTTTACATTACTACTTACTACAGTTGGGTGGATTAAGAAGCAGAATAAGAGAAGAAAGAACAATATGGAGGACTTTGAAGGGATTAATAGGCTACGTTTAGAGACATCGGAGGTCTTAACACTGTATGGAAGTGAACGGAAGAGAGGGAGGCCCAAGAATGGAACACGCTGAGTAGGGATGTGATGGGTTATGCCGGAAAATAAACGCCTGCACAGAGTAGGTTAGCACTGGGATCACATCGTCAGACTAAGGACTTTACTACAACTAGAATAGATAGGACTGAGAACGTTCGTCAGTCTAGACTCTTGGAAAAGCTGGATACTTCTAGATACCGACGAACTCAGACCGACAACCTTGTGGCACAACTTCGGGTACCACGTGGTCAGGGATTTTGGGCGCCACCTGCGTAGGCTATTTACGCAGGAATAAATTAAATAAAAATAAAAAAATATCCTAAGAAAATGAATTTATTATAAACAAAACAAAAAAAAATTATATATGAAATATTTATCTGCCTGGCCTTGAGTCTTCACCAATTGCGACAGCTAACAGTGAGTCTCCCTTTCCCAAGGATAACCGTGGTGGTGGTGATTTCGGTTACGAACCCGCGGTCGCGTGATCATTCGTGGCCAACACTTACCAAAAGCCGGAACATTCAGGGACTCTTCTTGGATGCCGCTCGTTCTGTGGCGCTGAATGGACCATCCACATCTCTCGCCATCGTCTTTACCACAAGTGTCCGTCTATGAGAATCTCAGAGACTACGGTAAACGTTTTCTCCCTTCCTCTCTACTTTTTTTTCATCCTCTTATTGGCCAGCCTATGGCTAAACCCAATATCCCCCCTCCTTAGCCCTTTCTCAGAAAGGGGGGCCAAAATAGACTTGTTTGTCCCTTTACGGGATTTTCCAGCGTCACTCTTTGTCCCGAAAGTTCCAACTCTTGGCTTTGCGCTGCTGGCTACAAATGAAATATTTATAAATAATATTATAATGCACCATAACCTTTCAAATATTTCTTCGGCCATTCCGTGGCCGTATCTGATTAGTTGGAGAAGTAGGTGCTGTTGTCTCTTATTCTGATTTTAATGCCTTTCGTTCCTTCCTTGACCGTCCAAGTCTGCTGCTCGTGACAGACACCCTGTGGAGGGAGATCGTCACTCACCAACAGAGTTTCGGCAACGGCTTTCTCTCTAGAAAGTGCCTGGCTCCTTGCGCATCGGCCTGGACAACAAAAGAGACGACCTTCCCAAGTTACGTCTTCCACCTGTCAATCACGTCTCGGATTTATTTCACTCACTTTTCTTCTTCTTCTTCTTCTTCTTCTTCCAATAAACGTCGATGCGTAAAGAAAGCGCTGTTGACCCCATCACTTTCCCACACATCACCTCTTTTAACCGTTCTCCTCCCTCCCTTTCCCCTCTTCAAGTACCCGAAAAATAAATGTCTTGTCTGTCTGTGCGACTGGCAAAAGTTCGTATCGCAGACCGTTTATAAGTTGGAAGATTTAAGTTAGCTTCACTTTCCTTAATTATAGCTGATTGTATGGGTCGTTTGGTCTGACCAATATAACAATATGCGATATTCAAAAGTATTATTATTATTATTCAAGTCTCGTCAACAGCTGAGGTCATTAGCGACTATTTCACCTTTTTTTTGAGGATCCAGTCTTCGTCGTAAGGGCTACAAGATTTAGTGAAGACACAAAAACACACCCAAGCCCTTGCCAGGAACCGAGCCCAGGCAGTGACGCTAGCCACTCGGCCACTGGGGTCGGTTAATCCAAAGTATTAACAAACAAACAAACAAAAAAATACCACAAATAAGAACTCGGATGTCATATAACAACTTTAGATTATACGTAAATGCAATAAAAATTTTGGGTATTTGAAAATATTTGGAATTAATTTTAACTTGTTTCTGTGCTGAAGACGTCACAAATATTGGGGGAGAAACGTACTTTAATTTCTATTGTAACGCGCAATTTACTGTAATTTTTAATTATTATTATTATATTACAACATTAACATTTATTTTTAATTAAATATTTACATTTATTGTTATTTTTTATCTCTTTATTTAAAGTCGCATCAAGTACTTTGGTTACTCGTCATCTGTAGATTTGACAGTGTGAAAACGCACACAAAACATCCATATCCATCCATGTCCATGCCAGGATTCGAACCCGACAGCAACACTGACCACTACACCACAGGAGTTCGGCACATTTACTATTTAATTTATATTATGGGGGTTAAAGTCGCCCGCGTTTTTACCTTTAATTTCCGTTGTAACGTGCTGTTGCTGTTGTGGTCCCATGCAACCCTCCATGCTAAACATGCAAGTCTTTTTCACCTCTACATAGCTACCACATCTCGCGTCCTCCCTAATCTACTCAGCGTATTCCATCCTTGACCTACCTCTTCTGTTCTTACCCCCACACACTCTTCCCTCTAATGCTAAATTTATATTTTTTAATTAGATATTTGCCAGTATAGTTATTGTATAAATAAATAATCCAGTTTAATGTCTTCTTTTTGCCGAGCTTCTGTGGTCTAGTGGTTAGCGTCGCTGCCTCACAACACATAGGCTCCCAAGGTTTTAATCCTGGATGTTTGTGCCGTCATAGTAGCGTAGACTGGGATTAAGACTGCCGTAGAATCGATAAGCTGACCACGTGTCAGTCCAAATTCGGAATGTGTGTCATGCAAGATGACAGTCCCTGGTAGGCCCAGACCCTGAATGGGCTGTCGAGGCAAAGAAGAAGAAGGTCTGATTTTCCATTGTCGCTATGAGGGGAATTATGGGTAAGCTGGTCCTCGTCGCGTGTCCGTTGGCCGATGTAGGGGGAATTCCTCCGGAGATCCTGTTAGCTGCTCACGGGTGCTTGGAGTTATGCCCGACGTCGTCGTTCCCGGGCCAGGCGAGGAATTTGCAGGCTGACACAACAGAGGGCGTGTAGCAATCTCGGAACACGACACAGGAGCACGGCCAGGGGTGGCCAAGGATCACGGCTATTAGCCTGTGTCGCATTCCTCCCCAGGAGCTATACTCAGCTCATAGACTCAAGATGGAAAAAAGCTACTCTCTCCGGTTTGTTTCTCAAGATTCTCACATGTCGACGCACTTTCACCTATTTTGGGAGGTTTATGTACTGGGGTCGAAGACCTTGGACACAACGCAAGAGTTGTCCCATGATCACATTGGATCAGTCGGCCAACTGCCTCCTGAAACTGGTGGAGACACGGAGAAGGGAATGCTGCGTCCCCACAGCAAACTCGTCTCCCGTCATTCACAGGGAAGGGCGTGAGAATAGTACCACTCAATGCCCGACCTACCTGATGCAGGTTTTCTAGGGTTTTCCCTGCATCTCTTTAGGTGAAACACCGGGTAGGATCCTTAAACCATAGCCCGGGGGCCCTAGTAACCCTTGGCTACCTTGCTCTACCTTCCGCATCCCCCCTTTTCAATTCCCTTCCTATGCTATTAAAGGGGAGTTGCCTGTTTCAGGATCACCCTCATGTAGCCTGTTAACCAAAAAAAAATCTCTCTCTGTTCTCTATATTCTCCCTTATGCTGTCTCTTCTTTCTGTCTCGTTCTCTCTCTCTCTCTCTCTCTCTCATTCAATTTTCGGTGTACCTTGTTTTATTCTGCTTCCACATTACCTGCCTTCCTTTGCAGAGAGAAATGCCCACCCAAAAATAAATATTGTTTTGCTTTATTTCCCGAGTCTACACGACAAATTTTCACTTGCTCAGTTGTAGTTTTGCCACAAAATTATTCTGGATATAAAAATTGGCACTTGGAGTATCGATAATTAGGATAACATCCTGAAGAAGGAACAAATTAGTACCGAAACGTTGTTTTTTCTTCGTCCTCTTTGAAATTGTTAAAATAAAGTCTGAAGTTGGTCGGAAATTTTACTTATTATTACAAATTGAGACGTAAAAATACAACCGTTTCAAATTACCTTTTTTTTTGTGCTGTTAAAGCGGAGTTGTCTTTATTCAATTCCCACTGCGGTGGTAACAGGAAATTTTTCTCTTAATGAACCGAAGAGGTCCCGAAACGTCTTATTTTGATCAAGTCAAAGGAAGTAGACATACTTCAATTGAAGCTCAAGTAGGGCCGTGTAGCCAATTTCGAAAGAAACGTAAGAATGGCGAAATGTCGACCGGACCAGGAACCTCCCGCTTTTTGGGAGGGGGGGTTGTCCTACCACTGAGCTGATCCGAGTCGACGTCACGTCAAAGGACCGAGTCAACATCACTCCAGTCCTGTAAACCTAAGTCAGAAATTAGGTTGTGATTAGTGAGGCCTGGCTTAGTGGTAGAGTACTGCGCTGCGCCCGGAAAGCGAAAAGTCCGGCGTTCGAGTCCCTGGTCCTATCCACATTCTTCCTTACTTGCCTTTCTTTCTGCCTTATTTTGTATCAAAAATTCTTCTATTTTCTGAATTTTGGCCAGTTATGGTATTTATCTATAATAATACAAATTTAATTAACATAAAAGTCTTTCCGTCTATCCACGGAATGATACAACTGAAGTGTGATTCGAGGATGCTGGGACGAAACTTGTCGGTAATATTGAGAGATACTTTCATTTTGTCTGTAAATTGATCGTTTTAATTTAATAAACTTTCCGTAATATATAAGTTGAGTGACTGGTATTCCATAAATTGTAACTGTCTGACTCCGTTTGGGTTCTCGAGGGCAATTTCTCCCTCCCAATAGCTTGACGGAGTGATAATTTGTATCCGCCGCGAGCGTGATGGCGGCGGGTCCACCCACACAGTCACACTGGACTTGACCCAGAGGAATGCCGCCGATCCATTATCTGTCTCCCTCCCTCTCTCCCTCCTCGCCTGTGCTGCAGCTGCGGCCCACAAGATTGATGCCGCGCGTATTTATTTAAAGTGTTGTGATTTATACAAGGAAAACACTTTGAGTGATATAATATTTTAAAGGCTCTGTCCTCTCTCTTATTTTTTATTTTTTCGTTCTTGTCGTTGGTGCGAGGGAGGGACCACAGAGGTAAGGGGAGGAGTGGCAGTGTTATTATGAGCGGGAATCTGTCATCCCGCGGGCCCCGTGAAAGGAAAGAGTCATCCCGGCCCGGCCGGGGATTTTTGTCCCTGTGGGAGCCGAGGCCCATACGTCAGCGGCCCTGACAGGGGTCGCAGGGACGCATGCCGCCACCTTAACATCTGTAATCGCCAAACTTCCCACACTCCTTCAACTTAGCACCTGTCTCGGCGATAAATCCTCCAGCAACTCTCAGGCAGGACTCGTCCACCACAATTACTACTACTACTACTACTGTCGATACTTCACTCAGTTCTAGGTACTGTATCCCCGATATCGATACCTGAATCCGGATCGACAAAAAAATCTCTCTATAAGATATTGCGATGATGATATGGTATTGCCAATAAGTATATATGCTATTTACTGGCCAATAACGATCGAAGATGAAGGCGCTGCGGGAGTTTTCTCGCAGACGCTTCAGCCCAGAGTGACTGCGGGGCTTACCTGATCATGTCGGGGATGCCTCGCACTCTCTCTGGGTATTTTTGATCAAAGTTCTCATATGCCGAGACACCTTCACCTATTTTAGGAGGTATATGTACCGGGGTCAAAGACCTTGGGCATATGGCAAGAGTTGTCCGCTGATCCCATTGGATCAGTCGGCCAACTGCCTCCTGAAATTGGTGGAGACACGGAGAAGGGAATGCTGCGTCCCCACAGCAAACTCGTCTCCCGTCATTCGGAAGGGCGTGAGAATAGTACCCAATGCCCGACCTACCTGATGCAGGTTTTCTAGGGTTTTCCCTGCATCTCTTTAGGTGAAACACCGGGTAGGATCCTTAAACCATAGCCCGGGGGCCCTAGTCAACCCTTGGCTACCTTGCTCTACCTTCCGCATCCCCCCTTTTCAATTCCCTTCCTATGCTATTAAGGGGAGTTGCCTGTTTCAGGATCACCCTCATGTAGCCTGTTATCCAAAAAAAATATTAAATGTTATGTTTCTTAATGTTATGCTTCTGACGTCATAATAAAATTGTAAAGTTGTTTAAAACACAACACATCGAGGTAGAGAGGTTATGTCTGTGACTCGAGTGCGCATCGTGTAAACGGCTAGAGAGTGGTGACGTCACAGTGAGATATCTCCCTAATTACGGTCATTGGAAGCATGGCGAGTATCTGCGAATGACAAACAAGAAGAGATTCACATAGTTCCATTACACACGTCTCCCTCTGTTAATGAGACAGGTCGTCGTTCTATACCACACATTTAGATCATCATGGTTTCCCAAACTTATTCTTCAATGGAACACTTGGAAAAATCGGACATTCTTACGGAGCATTTGGTTTTATTTTTTAGGATGGGTGATTCCTAGGCGTAGAAAGTAAAACGACATTTAATTTAGTAATTACTTTTAAATATAGGCCTGTAACATAATGTAAATATATAAACAAAGAAAGTGCTTAGTGACTTTGAGATAATTTGGGACATTGAATTGCATATCTTGTTGATATCAGGCACAATATTTTTGTAAATTGAATTGTAATATCTGGTTTATCCTTTTTTCTGCACTTTGGCTTCATTGCAGCGTAATAAGAAAATCCAGCTTCGCCTTAAATGGGTTGTAGAAAACGGAAAGTAATAGCTTGTTTTGAAATATTGAGGGGTTATTGAGTTACTCTTGTGACAAAGTCGCCCAGAAATCACATAAAGACTGTTCATTGTATTTTTCTTTCTCTGATAAAAATCAATTATATTTTCATATAGTCATTCTCCACCGAAGTCTACAGGTTTAGCTGTCACAGAAAATGGATTCTGATCCCACGATTTTTGGTCCTTTCTAGTTTTCGGAAAATATTGCAAAAGAGTCAATCTCAAGTTATGTAGATGCTCTGATAACATTTTAGAAACTTCAATTTAATTCATTGAAACATTCATGTATGGCAGGAAACCAATTAAGATCGTTAGATTTAACTGATGAAATTCGAAATTGTATATATATATATTTTTTTTATCAAAAGATCCCATTTCATATACTGTATTAAAAATTATAATATTTTCTCCTTGTAACGATAAGTTCATTGCACTTGGTAAAAATATCTGCCAGATATGCGACTTTAATCCGCCATGATGTATTTGGTAAAATTTCAACAAAATGTTGTCCGGAATTACTTTGTGCCTTCCAGAAGGCCTGCAACTCATTTCAAAGTTGAAAATAGTGCTTCTCCTCTGGACAATCCATCTCAATACCGAATGTACTAAAAGTGTTTTTTGAGTTCACTAGCCATGCTATCGAAGAGCAAAAATTTTTTAAATAATCTGGATGAAAGTTGCCACTAAAATTTTCCTGCGGACCTCCGCTTGAGAGCCGCTGCACTGGATCATCTTCACAGACTGCAATTATGTTGCTGTTGAATTAAATTACACAAACGAAGGTGTATAACATTGGTCTTTTGTTTTGGTCATAGCTGCTCATTATCAAGTTAAGGAAAAGAATAACTGTATAATAGAGGTTTATGGTAATCTCTATCTCACTCACAGTTTAGGATTGTGGTTGGCTGAGCACGTCCACACTTGTTCATTGTCACTCATGCCTCTACAGTAATTCAAAGATTAAGAAATTACGAAAAAGAGAGAAATAATAATGTTTAAAGGAGACAGAGAGACAGATCTTGACGCTACGACTGCTTCCTGTGAAGTAATGTCTAACGACGGTCCCACAGGAAGGTACACACAGTCATCGTTGGAAAGGAAGGGAGGTGTTTTTAGTGGGTAGAATCCCACACTACTATCCAGTGCGGACCCTCAGATAGTGTCTTTAGAAGATCTTCACCTGCCCTCGCAAAAAAAAACACCCTCATGTTTCCCATTGTGGCGGAAAACTAGGAATAGGGGTTTAATTGTTTCGCAACGTTGTGATGCGATTTACTACTGTTCGAAGCTAAACGGAGTTTCCGTCTTACGAATTGATTAAGTGGTATTGGACCATGATATTATAATCCGTAGCATACATAGATAGACATAATCACTCCAAATGTTTGCGGAACAGCAGATCGCGATGGTTCCGCGGAACGGCACTTGTAAAAATAAGTTCCTGGGCACAGCACAGCCGGGCACTCAGCAAACATAAAATACATTTTTTTTCCTGTACACATTTTAATTAATATTGGTTCATGTTGACAAACAGAAGCGTATTTATTACAAAAATTATGAAATTTGAAGAAATAGTGGCAAAGATTTCTATTCATCGTCAATGTTAATCTAGTATCTGCAAAAAAAAATTTTTTTCTGGTCTTAATGTATTATCCGTTGAATGTTTACTCTCCACTTGTCTCGACTGGTTACTTACCAACGTTTGGACCTTTGTAACCATGTATTTCGGTTGAAGCTGCCAATGTACGCAATCCACATTTGGCTTCTTGTTTTCAACTAAATTTCTAGACCAGTGACGTAGCCCAAGGCGTAGACCATATTTGCCCTCCTTCCCTTATTTATTAAAAAACCAAAAGGTTCCGAAATTTACAGAAATTCAAAACAAATTTTTCGGCATTCATAAATTTGTAATTGTGTATTGGACAGGGATCAGAATACATGTTATTATTTTTTTTGTGAAATACTTTGCATCTTTCTGGTCGTTAAATTTATTTTTATTTAATTTACAGTCAACTTTCTTCTGAAAGTCATTAAAAATTCCTTTTGCCGAAAACAGTTTTTTTTTGTTTTGTAAATAAATAAGTAACAATAAACCGGCCAAGAGTCAGAAACAGAAATTAGTAAAAATAGAACAAAAAGTTTCATTCTCAACTTTATGAACCTTCCTCAAAATTTACTTTGACAAAAAACTTTTCTGTAAATAAATAAATTACAGTAAACTTGTCAAAGGTCAGAAATAGAAATTACAAACAAATTGAAAATAATTATAGAACAGAACGATTTGAACCCGAAATTTAGGGACCTCTTTAATTGCCTCTACTAATGAAAATAAATAGTTAAATAAAATTACACGGACTTGAATGAGTTTTCAAACGAAAGAATGAATTTTTGATAACACTGTTCTTAGACAAGTAAAAAGGTGGAGATGAAACGTTTTATTTCATAATTCAATACAGGTATTAATCGGACGTTAGGGGGGGTGGGGCTCCTAAAATCGCCGGCCGGGGAAGGTCGATACGTAAATTGTAACTTTTATTATTACTAATGTTATTAATATTCTTAAATTTTAATGGAAAATTTTTCGGTACAATTTTTGGGTAAGTAACATTAACCCAGGGAGTCTCAAAAATATGGTGGCGAAACGTCGATTCAACTAAATAAAACCTTTGTCTTTCTCAGGTCGTTAATTTATTTCATTTCAGAAAATGACGGTAGATAAATTCTGGGGACGAGTAAAGTGGTTAACTAGAGGTCTTGTGATTGAATAACGTATTTGCCTCCATCTTGAAGGCCTGTTGCCTTACTTTCCCCCCTTCCCTCGCTCGCACCTGTTTCACAGTTTCTGCAAACACTATGGGCGACGAGTTGAAGCAAGAGACGCGTGCGTGGAGGCTCAAGGTTGGTTGGTTGGTTTACATGGATGGCTTCACAGCTGCTGCTGCTGCTGCTGTGGGCCCCGAAAACTGGTCTCGAGAACTTGGCAGTGAGCTCTTAGCTGGAGGAAGTGACCTCGGGGGGTCACCACGTGATATTTATGCAAGAAGGGGGGGAAAAAAGTAAATATAGCGGGACCGCGAGTGAGCTTCTGAATTAATCTCTGCACAAAAATAAAACGGGAGGCTGAGCACCGTAAAGTAAAAAACCAGGGGAAGGCTTCTTAGGTTAAACGTTTCGGAGGCAACTTCTCCCTTCTTGCCAAGATTCATCAGTCCACTATTAGAACTCTCACACACATATACACACGCACGACTAAGTAACTTTCTTTCGAACACTCCAGGGCAACCAAATTCTAATTCACGTCTCGTTTTCTGGATCCCAATCTGTCTGTACTTTCTTCGATTCTTCAATATCTCCATGTATTGTGACAGGCTGTGGAAAGTTTATTCGCAAAAAAAAACTTATCTTTCACAAAATACTTTTCTGAGGAGCCACAGAAGTCTGTGTTATCCGGTAATGGTCGTCGGTCTCCTTGTCCCATTTGACACTAAATCCCTAATTATTATGGTATTGGTCCGTAAATTGCGGCAATGGCTTTCTACTTGCTAACATATCACACCCCCACAAATATGGATGAAACATTGTTGTAGAAGTCTTTAATCAATATAGATACAGTTTGCTGACGAATTGGCTGTATTTTTATTTATTTACAATTGAAGATAATGTCAGATTAATACATTTATTGAATTATGAAATAAAACGTTTCATCTCCACCTTTTTACTTGTCTAAGAACAGTGTTATCAAAAATTCATTCTTTTGTTTGAAAACTCATCCAAGTCCGTGTCATTTTATTTAACTATTTATTTTCATTAGTAGAGGCAATTAAAGAGGTCCCTAAATTTCGGGTTCAAAACGTTCTGTTCTATAATTATTTTCATTTTGTTTATAATTTCTATTTCTGACCTTTGACAAGTTTACTGTAATTTATTTATTTACAGAAAAGTTTTTTTGTCAAAGCAAATTTTCAGGAAGGTTTATAAAGTTGCGAATGAAACTTTTTGTTCTATTTTTACTAATTTCTGTTTCTGACTCTTGGCCGGTTTATTGTTACTTATTTATTTACAAAACAAAAAAAAACTGTTTTCGGCAAAAGGAATTTTTAATGACTTTCAGAAGAAAGTTGACTGTAAATTAAATAAAAATAAATTTAACGACCAGAAAGATACAAAGTATTTTTATTTAGTTCAATCGACGTTTCGTCGCCATGTGTGGAACTTCCTAACATTCCGTTGAAATTATTAAAGTATCGAAATATTAATAATAATAATAATAAAACAAACTATTTCTAATGTAACTTTTTGTATAATTTTTGCAATATAGTTACTATGAGGAAGTGCCAAATATGGTGACGAAACGTCGAATCAACTAAATAAATAAATTTAAAAAAAATTGTCTCTATCTGATCGTAAATTTATTTCATGACTGTTTTGAAATAATAAATGGAAAAGAAGAGCCTATGTCAGAATAATATAATGGCTTCGTCATACGACGTTTCGTCCCCTTAGTTTGGGACCACATATGGGTGTTTTAAATATAAACATACAACAGGAAATGTTTTCAATATAATATGTATCAAACAATTAACTCATAAAATGAAAATTACTTACAGAAAAAAATAAATTTAAAGAGAAGAAATTTTGGCGTTAAAACACGAGGTGAGATCCCAAACTGAAGGGACGAAACGTCGTGTGATGAACCGATGTCAATAAATCTAAATATTCTTTTGACTAATAGGCCTTTTTACCATTTATTAATTCGATACAGTCATGAAACAAATTAACGACCAGATAAATTCTTTGTTCAGTTGATTCGACGTTTTATACCATTTATTGTTAAATTATTCCCCTTAACTGTTCGGAAGACTCGATACTGTGATTATTTACAAAAACAGTTTTGCCAAAAGAGAGTTTCATTAACTTGAGGGGTGAAACGTTTTATTTTAGAATTCATTTGTTGTTATTGTGGTATACAGTCCGAAGAATGGCCCATGCTAACCTATCTTGAGCAAGCGTTTTCATTTCCTCATAAGTAGCAAAACCCACATCCTCCCTAATCTGCTTAGCGTATTCTGACCTTGGCCTCCCTCTTCTGTTCTTACCCCACACACACTTCCCTCTAATGCTAATTTTTCAAGACGCCTCCCTCTTGCCTTAAAACATGGCTTATTAATCTATTCCTTCTCTTAGTCAACGTCCTCCATATTGTTCGCTTTTCCTCTATTCTGTTTAGAACTTCCTCGTTACTTGTTCTATCCACCTATCTGATTTTCAGCATTCGCCTATAGCACCACATTTCAAAGGCTTCTGTTCTTTTCCTTTCCTTAACTCCTATCGACCACGTTTCGCACCCATATAACGCCACAGTACATACGAACATTTTTAGCAACAATTTCCTAATATTCATCCTCATATTACCCGTAAGTATATCCCTCTTTTTCTCAATAACCTTCCTTGCCCTGTGCTATCCTACTCTAGTTCCCGAGTTAGCAGAATTCCTTAACTTCCGTCAAAATATCCCTTCCCAATCTAACAACCTTTGTTAATCCAGTGTTTCCCAAACTACACACCACACCTTTGTTTCCCCTCTATTAATCCTCATATTGAACTCTTTTTCCAGGTCTTTGTTCATGTCATTTACTATGATTTCCAAGTCTTCTTCTGACTCCGCTAATACTACAATATATTATCAGCAAACCTTAGGGTTTTTATATCTTCTCCTCTTCCGTAATCCGTTTTACCTTTCTTCATTTCCTGTTCTATATATAAGTTAAACAACATGGGCGACAGACTGCATCCAAATATTCACACTTAATATAAGCCATTGAGTAAATTCCCCCTTATTTTTTTGATAACCTTCCTCGTCTGTGCTATCCTCCTCTTTATGTCTACTATACTTCTACCATCCCTAGTTATTACGTTTCCCAAGTAGCAGAATTCATTAATGTCCTTCAAAATATCTCACCCAATCTAACAGAGTTTGTTATTCCACTGTTTCCTAAACTACGCTCCATTACCTTGGTTTTCCCTCTGTTAATCGTCATCTTAAACTCTTTCTCCAGGACCACGTTCATGCCGTTTATTATGGTTTCCAAATCTTCTTCTGACTTCCCTATTACTGCAATATCGCCGGCAAAGCGTAACGTTTTTATTTCTTCTCCTTGCAGTATTTATTAAGTTATATTTCTGACTAGTAGTAATTTATTTATATAGAACGATTCGATTTTGTCAAAATAAAATTTCAATTCAATTAAATCGCTGTAACTGCGTGTTGGTATTTGGCAACGGTTGTCAGTCTAGAACGCACGTGACCTGGTGGGGATCATTTTATTAATATTAATGTCAGTCGTCCGCTGGGAACGAATAATAATAATAATAATAGACGTTGCAGGGAAACCGTCTACCTGTAGCCGACCCGCAGGTGCAAGACCGAGCGAGTCGCCATCATCGGACTTCACTCTCCACATGTTTCTCATTTTTTTCATAGAGAAAAAAAAACAGGTGTTTCTTGTTCCTGGAATTGAAATGAAATATGATAATAAAGAAATTTCGTGAAGTTGCCCGGTGAGGACGTCGACGTCCCCCTCCTCAATCTTTATCGTATTTGGTTGGCAGCAGCAGCAGCAGACTGGAAAGAATGTCTCGGGAAGGGCGATATTTTCTGTTATATAGGCTCCCGTTTAGTCGCCTCCCCTTACCTCTTCCCCCCCTCCCTCTTCCCAACCTCGTCTTCCTCAGACCCTCGGAGGCAATTTACGGGTCCGCATTTATTTACTTCTGATTTATTATTGAAACGTTTCCAGCCCTTGACCGTTTAGACCTTTCAACACTAATATTAGTAACGATTAATGGCGGAGTTTTTAATCCCTAAAAAAGTATCCGGAAGATTCCTCTCTCCTCTGTTACAAGCACTGGGGTAAGTAATAATCCTCCTCCTCCACCTCTGTTCTGCTGATTGCTGAATGATGCCGTCAGAGACCTCGGCCTGACTACATTCGAATTAAACTCCACGGGAATACTAATTAAGGTCTGCGACATGGACATTTGTTAAACCGGGGAGGAATACAAGATTACCAAAGGTAAAAGGTCAAAATAATCTTCCCAAGGAAGTAAGCGTGCACGCGGGGAAAAAAAACTTTAGTATCGTAAAGAAAAAAAAACAAATATTTTAAAAATAATAATAATAAGAATAATAATGATGATGATGTAATCATTTGTCTCCATTCATTCTCCGACAAGTTGTATATTTCGACAGCAGTACGGCAGGAATGCGCAGTAGCAGGGATGACGTCACTGCGCATTGCAACTGCTCCAGTCATTGCAGTGAATGCCACGCAATTATTGCGGTCCCTCAAATCTGTGTTCGGGATCCGGCGTTGCCCGGGTTTTTATTCATATTATCCCGGTACACGGTCAACGCACGATTAAACCGACATCGAAAACGTCACAATATGAACCTCAAATATACTCCCAGTATCTCGAGAGAGTGACCAAAATACCCCCCGGTACAATAGTATAAATAAATATATTTTGTAAGAGAACGTGGGCTTTCCCGGTGTATATTATTCATGAACAATTCTCGGGTTTTCAACCGGGTAAGTATAAAGTTTGTACACAACGTTTCCATGGCTTGCTCTGCCATCTTCTTCAGGTGAACTGACGGTGCCGAGTCACTAGCAGTTTTTGTATGGGTTTTTGTTAACGTCAGAAGCATAACATTAAGAAACATAACATTTAATATACGCACGCAACCATTTTTATCGAAAATTCTCACTTACGTAACTGACACAAATTCTGTTATTAAATCTTAGGTTCGGTTTTATAATTTCTCTTAGGAAAATGCACTTTGAAATGGGTTTAAGAGAGTCTGTGGTATTTGTTATCATCATCCTACCACGTGTCAGTAATTTTCAGCTCATAAAATAGGCTAAGAGTCTACTGAATTAACTCTGATAGGTTTAAATTTGATATTTATTTCCGTGATGGTATGAAGTTTGAGCTCATAACGCTATAACAAAAACCCATACAAAAACTGCTAGTGACTCGGCACCATCAGTTCACCTGAAGAAGATGGCAGAGCAAGCCATGGAAACGTTGTGTACAAACTTTATACTTACCCGGTTGAAAACCCGAGAATTGTTCATGAGAAATATATTTTGAGTATTCTAAAGGAATAAAAATTTTCCCCCGACTTAAAGATTATTTTTGTACTTAAATCGCACATTAAAATGTAACACAGCGACTCGCATTAGACCAAACTCGACAGTTTCCTTTTTATTTTCATGTTAGCAATTACTAAATTTTTACCTGACGCGAGAAATGAAACCAATTTATCAATTTATGTATGCGTCGTATCGACGACCCAAAGAAGTTCATTTTTTTCTCATCCTGCTGCGACAATAGATAGTAAGTGGGATGAATGATGGAGGACTTATAACTCGCAGTTGGTTTACACTCCGCGGCAATTCCAAGGAATCTTCCCGTAGAATTAATATTTTTATTTATATTATATTAATATATTCTGCAATATATCTAAATTAAATATGCACGAATATTTAAATGAAATCTCCTTTTTTTTTCTTCAAACCGTCAAATTTTCATTGAAATCCGTTGAGCCGTTTCGGAGCGTATTCGAGACAATCATTGGATTGAAAGAAATCCTTGCAAAGGAAGAATTGTAATATTTCGGTGCGTGTCGCCTTGGGACCGACTCTGCGTACACGTGTACGAGTCCTCGGCAGTCCATTATCGCTTGTCCAGCGCCATTCAGCCCGCTGCCGCTTTGTGCCCTAACAAATGGCATCGGATTCCTGCCTGCCGCCATCGCTTTAATTAATGAGTCAAGAGTCGGCGCGCGCGCGTACGTTGCAGCTACAAAACAGTTCCAATAGCGTCACAGGTAACCTCTGTACTCCACCTGCGAGAAAAGGACTTCATTTCATTGCAACCATCTTCTTTTTACATTACATTACAGACTGAGATTTTTAATATTTTTTATAATACTTGTATATATATATATATATATACATCAAATATGGAAATATATCTTTTGCAGGGGGTCTGTAGAGCAGCAGACGCTCTCCCTGCATAAGTTCTACCAGTAAAGATGCGTGGAGGTCAGCCATTGCTCTATTCTTGTCTCCTGGGCTTCCTTTTGGAGGCAGGAGACAGTCTTTAAATGTTTCGCTTCCTGCATCTCCACTTCTCTAGCACAGGTTGTACTTCCAGCTCCGGAATTCCGGTTTCCCTCATTTTCCGGCGTCCAGGATATGAGGGTTTACTTAAGCTGGCTTCTTCAAGTGTATTTTTTTTCTTCATTTCTACCGCCATATTGATACGAAGATGTCGGGAGTGTATATATCCTTGTCTGTTCATATCTGTTTTACTCTCTCTCCGGTTCCTGGGATTACCGGGGTCCAGGAGAGTGAGTGATGGTGACGTCACTGTCAGTCACAACATCTTTGAGGGACCCAAAGAGAAGTGTCGAATTGTTTGAAGCAGTTACAACCAATGTCTGTCTTCCTCTCTACCCGCTTTTCAGAGAAAATCGATTTTTTTTCCCTTTATGACTATGGAGCTTCCATCTAAGGTTGTTTGCAGTTATATCTTCCTAGCTCAATCCGGGGGATATCTCTGGTTTGTTATATTTTCGAGCACTGTTATTAAATACGGATCCCTGATTACAACTTTTAGATCATCCATGTTCCTTTAAGGCATTCCGTTCATCTTGATTTATGTCATATCCATGGCAACCAAACACTAGAGGCTGGCTCTTCGCACTTGCACAGGGTGTCCTTGTTTCTTTTTATACTTGATAATTTGCCAGTGTGCCTTAAAGCAGGGCAGACGGATCTGATAGGAACTGATCGACTGTCGCACGCAGCAGCGGCGGCGGCATCTTTCTTTTTTGGTAGGAACTTTGTGCAACGATTTCTTCGATGACCTGCAGATAAACCCACGTTTGGTAGCCGCGAGAGGGAGAGGAGAGGAGGGAAGGAAAGCTGATCCGCCATGAGTGTTATGACAGCGGCGGCTCCTGAAGGTGGAGAAAGAGAGAGGAGAGAGGAGAAGAGAGGAGAGTGCAATGGCTGCCTTCAGCAGATGCTATCTTATCTCACCTCCCGCGGCTCTGCACAATCACCCTCCGAGCATGCGAACCTAAAAATACGATATTTTCTGGGACAGGAGAGAGGAGAGGAGGGTAAAGAAAAGGACACTCGGGGAAACGTGCAACGATTTTTCAAACTTGAGCCAGAGAATCAGGTAATAAACATCCGCTGAAAGTCAATTTACTATTTTTTTAAGAAATAAAATACAAATGATCATAGACCATCTATTTTTCAAATTTAGTTGTGAATAATTCCCTAAAATATGGCATGAAAGCTTAATCTCGTTTTGGAAACCTTAGATTTAGATTTATTGTTGTTTCCATTAATCCTCGATTGAGGAAATAGGATACGTCATACATTAAAAATTAAAAATGAACAAAATAAAGTACATAATTAAAGACAAATAAACTTAAAATAAATTAGTAAAAGAAATGTATATAGACAAAAGTCAATATAAACACAACACGGACACACACTGGGAAACACAAACAAGCACACACTGAGGAACACGCAATGGAGTTTTAACTACTTGGACCAGGAAACTGTCCTTGCTCCAGCAGCAGCTATATACATGAAACAAACAAACAAAAGAGCAGAAAAAACTGAATAGAAATTTTAAGATATGTGATGTGCTATTTTATAAGGTTGGCAGCTCATTCAACACTTGCAGCAGGAACCTTGATTTAAATACTAGAAGGACGATTAAGAAAATCCTGTACCACAGAGTAAAACAGCAGCGCCATTTAAAAGAATAGTTTTACTCTGCTTCACGAAGCTTTATAACCTCTGGAGGAAGGAAGGAAGGCTGTTGTATAAAATTATCCCCGGGGGTATTGTGAATACTTTTCTGGTGTAGAGAGAACAAGGGCGATGCTTGTCCGACCTTAGAGCTGAACCTCTGATTTCTGGTCGCGTATTCATGAAACTCGCCATTTGTTTGAAACAAATTAGTGTTTCGCTTTACAAACTTTAATATTTCATAAATATATACGCTTGGTAAAGTAAGTATTTGCAAACTTTTGAAGAAAGGTTTGCAACTCGATCTAGAATTCGTGCTAGAAAGTATTCTAATAAATGGCATGAACGGGGTCCCGGAGAAACTGTTCAACATGAGGATTAATAGAGGGAAAACCAAGGGAATGGAGTGTAGTATGGGTAACAGAGGAATAACAAAGGCTGTTAGATTGGGAAGGGATATTTTGACAGAAGTTCAGGAATTATGATACTTGGGAAGCGTAATAACTAGAGTAGGATAGCAAGGAAGAGGAATTTACTTACGGGTAATATAATTGTGGGAATATTAGGCAATCGTTGCTGAAAATGTTGGTATGGAGCGTGGCGTTATATGGGTGCGAAACGTGGACGAAAGGAGTTCGAAATTTAGAACTATAGGCAAATAATAAAAAAACAGATGGGTGGATAGAATCACTAACTCGGAAGTTCTACGCAGAATAGGGGAAGAGCGAACAATATGGAGGACGTTGACCAACAGAAGACGGAGGTCAAGGATGGAATACGCTAAGCAGATTAGTCATCATGTAGGATGTGGTAGTTACGCGGAAATGAAAAGTTGTTGCGCAAGATTGGCCATCATATTAATTGGTTTAAAATTGAATTTTAAATTAAAAACACGAGGCATATTTCTCGGAAATGTAATTTCATAAACATGTTACTAAACTATAAGGACGTATCGTTCCTATATTTTCGGAACCTCTTCAGGAGCAAACGTAAAATCTTTTTAATCGGACATAGAATTGTTATCTATTTTTTTAAAATTAAACAACCTCACTTCTCAATTGTTTGTTAAAACCATATCCTCTTTAAATTTTTTTATCTTTGAAGAAATTTAAATCTTCACCTGAAAAAGATCCAAAGATTATGAAGTAAAAACGACATGTCGCGCCATTTTATCAATTTATTGTAAAATGAAACGAATAACCGACCCTTACGCAGACAGAAAACATTTTTCGGTTGTACGTAGGCATCCAAGTTTATTATATATTTTTTTATACATTTGGCAACATTTCTTCATCAAAATTTAACATTACCCGAGGCTGAAGAAACGGTTTTCTCGACTGACATAAATTTTGTATGTATCAGGTCGTTAATTTTATTTCATTTAAGTTCTGTGAAACACAGACTTTAATTAATTAACTTATATTGTAAAATATTTTATTTTAGATTTTTTTAATATTCAAGTATTAGAGAGGGAGGGAGGGAGGGCTTTACCGTCAACCCGACGACGACGATGGAGGACCTCGCTGTCGAAACGTTGTCTAGTCAAACTCTGAGCCGGGTTGAGACCCGAGAACTGTATTTAGAATATTTAACTAGGGTGTAAATCTTTTTTTTGTTGCAAGTATTTCACCGTCTGAGAGAAGTAGGTTGGAGGTAGACGAGAAATGTGGGTAATAAGAGGAATAAAGTGACGTTTCGAAAGCCTGTGCCCGTCTTCAGCGTCGCCACGTCGATGGCTGCCACCCTGAAGATTCCCTGTTCGAAACGGCTCGTTCCTCTTGTGGGAGATTTAACCTTTACACAGGCCGCTTCATTCTTAATTATTTATTTAATTGGGGTAAATAACTGAGTGATACGGGGCGACATGTCTCATGACACGATCACCGGAAGCCACGTTCATCATGGAGTTCGATTTAGCTTACGAGCTAAAAAACCGGGGATTTCTTTTGGCAGACGTTGGCAACTCCTGAGCGGCGCTCTGTTGGTAATCCACTCAGGGGAAAGCCACTCATCAACTGATTGCATCCCTTTAATACTTCCAGTTTTCCCCTGACGAGACAATTGTAACTGCACAAAAGTTTGTTTACAAAAATTATAATGCAAACAAAATTAACTAACCTAAATAAAATAATAAATTTCAAGGGTTTAGACTGTGTGGCGTTATATGGGTGCGAAACGTGGACGGTAAGAGTTGTAGAAAGGAAAAGAATACAAGTCTTTCAAATGTGGTGCTGTGGGAGAATGAGATGGATGGATGGATAGGGTAACTAACGAGGACGTTCTACGGAGAATAAGAGAGATCCAGGACGTAAATATATATATAATAATAATAATAATCATATTCCGTAGATCCTGTAAAGAAGCTAAGCTTCAAGGATGTGGAATAATGGGTCAGGGCTGTGTACATTTATTACATTATTTTATTGTATAAAAGATAAATATACTTATAACAAATTTTTGTATTATAAACTAATTAATTAATTACTCTTCTCCGATTCTTCTATAAATTCCTTTATTGAATAGAAGGAGTGGCTAAGCAAAAATGAGCGTAATTCAGTCTTAAATTTACCTTGATTATCATTGGACAACAACTGTTTAATTCTGTGCTGACTGCAGTCACGTGTTGAAGATGGATAATGCACACCTTCCTTCCTTCCTCTCTGTGCAATTGACAATGTTTTACATTTTTTATACAGATTATTTTTGTTCCTTGTATTGAAGGGATGAATATCAGTATTATTCAAAAATAAGTGCCTCCTATTTGTGATTACAAATAACATCAATGAATAAATGTATTGGCACGTTAAAGTGAAAATGCCTAACTTTTTGAACAGAGAAGTTGGTGTGAGGAAACCTGCCTCACTCACATATTGCTCTAATAACACGTTTTTGACTAATAAAAATCTTATCTATGCCCACTACTGAGTTGCCCCAAAATATAATACCATATGATAAAACAGAATGAAAATATGCAAAGTATACTAATTTTCTTGTTTTTAGATGACTGAAGGTGGAAGGACATTGCATCACATGTAGCTGTAGCTGAGTTTCTTAAGTAATTGATTAATCTGATCATCAGTCCAATTTAATTTATTATTTACTAAGAGACCTAAGAATTTAACAGAGGAAGTTTCATTTACATTTTTGCTGTCGTATTTAAGTGTTATTATAGATTGTAAAGTTGTGTTGAGTGTGTGTGTGAAATTGCATGAAATGTGTTTTGTCACAGTTATTTGTTAGTCCGTCGTTCGCATTAAACCATGTTAGCAGGTTACTTGCCTCTTCTAGTGTGTCTTTGTTACTTTTTACTATTACACTAGTATCATCTGTGACATCTTCAAGAACAGGTCCTCCAAAATCAGGGAGAGTGTAAAAGGCTATCAATATATACTCTGGAGGAATAAATAAACCGCGAGACCAAAGACTGCTTCCTCCTCCAGTCACGCTAAATACAAGATAAATCGCTGGATTTACTAGGAACCGAGTAACTGCTCTTTGGGGACATTAAAGGAGGATAATTGCGCTCTGGAACAAGGTTCACCAGGGAGACTTGTGGTTAACTTCTCTTTTATCGCTACGAGGGAGACTCACAGTTCATTTTTCGTTGAATGATATCAGACAACTGATTGAAAAGACGATGGATGGAAAAGGTAAAAATGTAAACAACATCAGAGACAGGAAGAAATGATGCAACGAAAGAAGGACGAGGAGCTGTGAGAGGATAAAGGCTGATATTATATATAAAAAGAAAGTGAGGGGAACCGACAGTACGCTACAAAATTGCTAATAGAATTTCTGTTATCGATTTTTACACCACAGCGGCCGTATTCCTCCACAAGACAAGGCCATTTACAATATTTTACATTCCTACCTCATTAACTTTCTATTTTCATTTCTTCTTTGTTTATTTTGACTATTCCTTATTCGATTATTTTTCGCGTGTGTTCTTTGTTAGTTTTTATATTTCTTCTTCGTTTAGTTATTATCTCCACTTTTGCTTCAGTTACTACTTTTCCGTAGCTACTTCATTTACTATTTTTTTCATTATTTATTTGTTTATTTTTTTACTCCATTCCTAACTCAATTCCTATTTTTACATTCCTACTTCAATTATGTCTGTCATCCCTTTTTTGTTTACCTTTTTCCTATCCGAGCTCAGTATTGTTATTTTTTTTCCATTTTTTCTTTGTTTCACCCACCATTCGGTTGCTATATTTTCCATTCCTACTTCGTGTACTATTTTTTTACATTCCTATTTAATTTTCTACTTTTAAATTCCAGCTCCATTTATTTCCTTTTTCCATTTCTTCTTTATTTACGTTTTCTATTCGTACTTCGGTTTACTTATTTTTTCTTCGGTTGATATATCTCATTTACAACTTTTATATTCCTACTTTATTTCAGTTTCTCATTTCTTCTTTGTTTACTTATTCTATTCGTACTGCGTATAGTAATTTTTTTATTCAGTTGCTATTTTTTCAATTCCTACTTCATGTGCCTTTTTTTACCATTCCTGCTACGTTTATTTCCTTTTTCTATTTTATCTATTCGTGCTTCGTTTAGTTATTTTCTTCCTTCAGTTGCTTTTCTTTTAGAAATTCCAGCTTCATTTACTATTTCCTCCATTCCTTATTTGTTTACTTCTTTTTTCCCCATTCTACTTCGTTTCCTATTTTTACATTGCTACTAGACAGTTGGGTCGATAGAGTAACTAACGGAAAGCAGAGTAAGAGAAGAGAGAACAACAATATGGAGGAATTTGAAGGGATTTGAGGGAAATGAGGCCAACGATGGTATGCAGATTAGGGAGGATGTGGTAGTTATGTGGAAATGGAAAGGCTTGTACACAACAGGTTAGCATAGATTAGACCAGCTTTAAAACTACAACAAGAGACTAGACTCTTTGAGTCGACTTCTCTTCCTTCACCCCTTGCATATTATCTGGTGTTCCTCAACCTTGGTATTTGTTGACTAATCAGACCGTGGCGCACCTTCAGAATATTGATAGAGACATTATTCGAGTATTTTTGTTGCCTGTGTTAAAAACGGACAAAGGTAGGCAGATGAGTTGAAGCTGCTGATAGAAGCCGTGGAAAGTAAAAGTAGTTCAACCATTTCTAATAGTAAAAAAGGTCGGTTAGACGTGAGTGAAACTATTAATCTTATTCCACGGTGCTCTGGTGGGTGGAGTCCAAGAGACGGGGACGGAGAGAGATTCTCCACGGCGATGTAAACAGTACTTGGACACTGGGTCACGAGTGGAAAATCTCTTTTCTACTTCTACTTTTCATTTTTTTGTGTGTGTGTGTGTGTGTGTCTCCTTCGATGCGATGCGCCCGGGGGTGGGGAGTGGAAAGGGGGGAGTCAGGATTTATGGCGGCATAACTTCTTTTGGCGAGTGTCCGCGGCCCTGGAGGAGGAGTACATTGTAGCGCAGTGAATATATGGGAGATAAAGTTTCGGGACTGTGAAAGAGTTGAAAGAGAAGCGGGCAGCCATTCATCATCCGCGTGGTGGTTGCGTGGCGTGGGAGTGGGAGTTGGAGTGGGACACTCGGCCCAGGGGGAGAAGGGAGCACCACCGATTTACTCGGAGGGCAACACGCACCTCACTCTCCTCTAAAAACAAACAAACTTAATTTTAGAAAAAATAATTTCTCAGCCTCAACCAAAAAAAATGGTAAAAATCACCCAGGGAACTAATTTAAAAAAAATGAAAATTTAAATATTCGACCACGACATTTTTTTTGCGGCAAAAGTCTCTTATCGAGCAACACCATAAAGGGGCGGTTTTAAATGAACACAGAAGTAGTACTTGGGGTGACACAACCCCGATTTTTTTTTCTCCGCAACGAGGATAAATTTAATTATATTTTGAAATTAGAATTAAACGTTCAGTAATCTGACAATACCTTAAGTTGTAACTTTAAAAAATCCAGCCCAGTTTTCAGAAAAAAACAATATAGATATTTATATAACAGATCCACGACGTTTCGTCCATATTTGAGGACTTCGACATGTATCCTACTCCCTCCAATCAACTTCCTATTAACGGGCGCTACGATATAATTTGTATTTCACTTTCTAATATAACTCATAATATAATATCTCTGGGTTATTACCGTTAATCTAACGCCATTTGCATTGGCCTCGTGTACAACAAAAATTTAGCGTTTCAAGGATGAATTTGGTTCCTCCTTTACACGTCATCGTTGACGTCAGAACAAGCGCCTTACTAGTACCGAGTCGTACCAACTGTACACACAATGTGGACCTGTCGTTCAATATCACACATGAAATAAATTTGGCTTTTGCCAGATAAATTCTTCACTACATACATATTTTTGACTAACTTGAATATTAATATTTATGCGAAAAACAGAGCACCAAATACTTGTCGTTCCTTGTTTCGTCAGGCTAAGGTGGCAAACCTGATAAGAATTCCAATAAAGCAATCTAGCAACAAATACTATACGATTCTTAAACTTTGCTACATAAATTTCTCTTGTTCACGGAATGAATCTACTCAAATACATTTTAACTTTAAAATAAGGCTTAGAATGGTATTTATTTTAATCCGAATTATACTCACGGTTACCACCTTTCTGGCTCTCATTTAACCAATCTAAGGAGATCCCAATATTTAAACATTCAATTCATCTACCTTTTAATAAATAATATTTTAAAAATAATAATTTCTCAGCCTCAACCAAAAAAAATTGTAAAAATCACCCAGGGAACTAATTTAAAGAAAATTAAAATTTAAATATTCGACCACGACATTTTTTTTGCGGCAAAAGACTCTTATCGAGCAACACCATAAAGGGGCGGTTTTAAAGGAACACAGAAGTAGTACTTGGGGTGACACAAACCCGATTATTTCTATTTTTCTCCGCAACGAGGATAAATTTAATTATATTTTGAAATTAGAATTAAACGTTCAGTAATCTGACAATACCTTAAGTTGTAACTTTAAAAAATCCAGCCCAGTTTTCAGAAAAAAACAATATAGATATTTATATAAGAGATCCACGACGTTTCGTCCATATTTGACGACTTCGACAATCAACGTCCTATTAACGGGCGCTACGATATAATTTGTATTTCACTTTCTAATATAACTCATAATATAATATCTCTGGGTTATTACCGTTAATCTAACGCCATTTGCATTGGCCTCGTGTACAACAAAAATTTAGCGTTTCAAGGATGAATTTGGTTCCTCCTTTACACGTCATCGTTGACGTCATGAACAAGCGCCTTACTAGTACCGAGTCGTACCAACTGTACACACAATGTGGACCTGTCGTTCAATATCACACATGAAATAAATTTGGCTTTTGCCAGATAAATTCTTCACTGCATACATATTTTTGACTAACTTGAATATTAATATTTATGCGGAAAACAAGGCACCAAATACTTGTCGTTCCTTGTTTCGTCAGGCTAAGGTGGCAAACCTGATAAGAATTCCAATAAAGCAATCTAGCAACAAATAGTATACGATTCTTAAACTTTGCTACATAAATTTCTCTTGTTCACGGAATGAATCTACGCAAATGCATTTAAACTTAAAAATAAGGCTTAGAATGGTATTAATTTTAATCCGAATTATACTCACGGCTACCACCTTTCTGGCTCTCATTTAACCAATCTAAGGAGATCCAATATTTAAACATTCAATTCATCTACCTTTTAATAAATAATATTTTAAAAATAATAATTTCTCAGCCTCAACCAAAAAAAATTGTAAAAATCACCCAGGGAACCAATTTAAAAAAATGAAAATTTAAATATTCGACCACGACATTTTTTTGCGGCAAAAGGTCTCTTATCGAGCAACACCATAAAGGGGCGGTTTTAAAGGAACACAGAAGTAGTACTTGGGGTGACACAACCCCGATTTTTATTTCTCCGCAACGAGGATAAATTTAATTATATTTTGAAATTAGAATTAAACGTTCAGTAATCTGACAATACCTTAAGTTGTAACTTTAAAAAATCCAGCCCAGTTTTCAGAAAAAACAATATAGATATTTATATAAGAGATCCACGACGTTTCGTCCATATTTGAGGACTTCGACATGTAACCTACTCCCTCCAATCAACTTCCTATTAACGGGCTCTATAATATAATATCTCTGGGTTATTACCGTTAATCTAACGCCATTTGCATTGGCCTCGTGTACAACAAAAATTTAGCGTTTCAAGGATGAATTTGGTTCCTCCTTTACACGTCATCGTTGACGTCAGAACAAGCGCCTTACTAGTACCGAGTCGTACCAACTGTACATACAATGTGGACCTGTCGTTCAATATCACACATGAAATAAATTTGGCTTTTGCCAGATAAATTCTTCACTACATACATATTTTTGACTAACTTGAATATTAATATTTATGCGAAAAACAGAGCACCAAATACTTGTCGTCCCTTGTTTAGTCAGGCTAAGGTGGCAAACCTGATAAGAATTCCAATAAAGCAATCTAGCAACAAATACTATACGATTCTTAAACTTCGCTACATAAATTTCTCTTGTTCACGGAATGAATCTACTCAAATGCATTTAAACTTTAAATCAGCCTTTGAACGGTATTTATTTTAATCCGAATTATACTCACGGCTACCACCTTTCTGGCTCTCATTTAACCAATCTAAGGAGATCCAATATTTAACCATTCAATTCATCTACCTTTTAATAAATAATATCTATTTAACATACCGTTTAAAATGCGTAATACTGTATCACAATTATCTGATATAAACTGTTGCCGTAACACAACCAGAGATCCTCCTCTTCCCCTCTACCAAAGACTCTATTCTCATCCTTGTAAACTCAGCGACGGCAACAAAGTGGTAAATGTTACATGGATAATCCCATATCCACATGTGGATAATTTTCAGCTACGGTTTCAACCCAAATGTTACTTAGCCATTTAAAATTCCACAAAAACGGGCGAAACATCTCAGTTCTTTCAAATAAATATCATTATTATTTGCTGAAAAATTGGCTTGGTTTATTTTTAAATATCTGAAGATAATGTCAGATTATTGATAATGTTTTCAGATTTTCACCTTCTCAATTCTACTCTATAAAATATTATTTCGCCGTTAGTTTAGTTCTATGAAAAGCTGTAATTACAGAATTAGATTACTTTTATTAAGAAGGGAGAAATAGTAAAAGAAAGAACAATATTATTTTACCCCTTTTAACTAATTGCTCTGTGATTGTCGCTTTCGTCTGGTAACTAGACATAAATTTAAGAAACAATTACAATTAAGAAAACGGCGATATAATTGAGAAAGCGATATAAAATCCAACAAAACTAGGAATTAAACCAATTGAAAAAGGCGGGTTAGAAACTATAAACTTCCCGTAAAAGGAGGCCTCTGATGACGAATGATCAGATGTCGAAATTACCGTATTGAAATACTTTGTTCCATATTTTTCATTTTTTTTTATTCGCCGATTAATTCGCCACATTAATTATTGAAGCAACTGTTTAATTGGTTGTTAAATAAATGTATTACGACGTTGCGCATTTAAAATATATTCACTTTAGTCTTTATATGCTCCGGCTTATTAACAAACGGATACTTATCTTTTATTGTACATCTGCATGAGACTCGATGGTCAGGGACTTCGTGGATTTTAGTTACACGCCAAGTTTGTAATTAACTTTGAAACTTTATTTTTTAGACGAATATTTCCATTCACATTTCACGTAAAAACAAACAAAGACAAGATGAACCAAAGAACAAAAACCAAAGATCAAAACTTCTGCAACCAGCGACTTTCACTTCACTTTATCAATGAAGTTAATCAAACACTAACTTTGAATTAGCGTGACGTCAACGAGCATGTCACAGAATTAATTATTGTTGATTATGTAGCAGGTATAGGACAGTAGAGACGCGCACGCAGATACATTTGGCCTCTTAATATACCCTAGGTGGACCCACGCATAGGAAATTATTAGCTATTGTCGGCATACACCTGCTAAATATCGCAGTCAAGAAAAAAAAATCGCTCAGTTAATTTATTTGAAGATAAATAAGATACCAATAAGTGGTCAAGAGTCAGTGGCGGAAGAATTTTAATTAAATAAATTTTCTGACAATTAAATTTAAAATAAATGATTTAATCAGCCTCTTTGTCAGTATTTTTATAATTTAAATATTAAATATTACGACGTTTCGGCTCTCATTTGAGACCTCTTCAGGTAAAAAGTTTAGCAAGTTCGTCTTAAGGATTCATGGAGTGAAGTTCCGTCTACAGCTAAATGAGAGAGGAAACGTCGTAATATTTAATATTTCAATTATAAAAATACTGACACAGTAGAATTTTAATTCAGAATAAAGGACGTTTCGACCCCCATCCCCCAGCATTAAAAACTTCTTCAGTTCTTTCTAACAATTACTAAATGAAAATTCTGCTTCCACTTCTCACTTTTGGCCCTTCATTGCATTTTATTTAGACCATTGAGACGGATTCTGCTCTATATTTTATTCATTCAATACGATAATCCCAACAGCTAATTCTCTGTTAGATCCAGGGATTTTTTTTACGAACGGGGTTGGTTTGGGTTGAGGGACCCCGCGAGAAGGGTAGAAATATGTTCCCGAAATGTACTTTTGATAAATAAAAATATTATTCGTTAGTGATTTGCCGTTTTAGAATTTAAAAAAAAATAACTTTTAGTCTGACGTTATTAATTTTGGTGGGGTAGGCTACATGAGGGTGATCCTGAAACAGTGAACTCCGTTTTAATAGTATGGAAAGGGAATAGAAAATGGGTAACGAAAGTTAAAAAAAAATCTTAAACAAGGTAAAATAGACTTTTAGCGACCCAACGCGTGGTATTTTTCACAAAAAACACCAAAAGATGATTTTAATAGCTTTAATTCCAATCCGAGCATGAGAAAAAATTATATCTGCAGGGCGTGGTCATTCTCTCGTCGTCCCGCCGACACAACCTGCTCCTTCCACTACCCCATGACGAATCCCAAAGTCTCGCCAGACCACATTGTTGGCCCGAGTTGCGTCAGTTCCTCAACAATTGCAACTCGCAAGCTGGCCTGCATTGTTAAGCGTAACTTTTCATGTTACAATATATATATATATATATATATATATATTTAAGTACTTACAATATATTGTTACTTTAAAAAATTCATTAAATTTACAAGTTATTTCGCGCTAAACAGACAAAGAATTGGATCAACTACCTTATTATTATAAAAGAAACCCACTGTTTATTTGGAAGAAAGCTCAAATTTCGTACGTGCGTTTTTTGTTTTGTTTGAATGTATATTCCGCATACAAATATAGACGCGAGGAGCAATTTCAACCAAATTTTCGCACACATACACGCTTTCATTGCTACTCGGAAATCACCACTGTCGTGGGTAAGAGGCGGCTACCACCCCTAGGGGCGGAGATGGAGAGGTCGTAAATTTTTAAATACGTAAAACGGACCAATATTTCTTTAGAATAAATACCTATCGGGGAGTGGTGGGGTAATTGACCGCCCCCTGCCCCCCCGGAGGGGCGGTCAATTACTTTTACGCTGTTTCCCTCGACACTATTTGCACCCGTCCTACCCTAGGGACTTATAGAACAAGATACATTACACCCTTCCGTGCGCCTGCGTGTATACATGCGGCGGCGGCGGCGACGACGACGTTCGCGAGGGACGAAACAGCATCGCAACTGAAGTAAAATGTTAGTTATATTTGAGTATTAATATCCAGGGCGTCGCCGGGCACCCAGTTAGTATTGCGATAAACTCAGCGGGGGTCGTGAGATTACTTGTATGTGGCAGGGCAAAATAACTAGTTTATTTTTCTTGGCTTATTTTAGGTGCTTGTCACCTGTTTAATAAACACACAAAAAAATCTCTTCACGGACCAAACCAGCATTTTTTATGAATTATTAATTATTTAAAACAGTGATGGGCAAACTGCGGCCCCCCAGGAAATGTTAAATCCAGCCCGCGCGACATTATTATTAATCTGACCAATAAAAAAAAGAATACAGACTATAAGAAAAATAAACATTTTCCTCTATTTTTCTTCCCTTTCGTTTTAGAAAAGCAGTCACAGTTTCATTCATCACATTATCCTTCATACTCTTTTTGTAAAACGTAGCCATTGTTATTTTTTTCCAAAAAAATATATTGGCCAGCGTAATTTTTTTTTTCCTTTCCCTCGGCCCCCATCTTTAAAAAGTTCGCCCATCACTGATTGAGAACATAATTGGCCTGTTTTCTAGTACACCTATAAACGGTCATTTAATCACAAACTTACAAAATTGTTTTACCAAAATTAATCTACAGTAATACTCACTAACTAACTATAAACTAAGAGATAGGATTTGAGGGGTATAGGGTGAAAGGGAAACGAAATTGCTGTTAGATCACAGCTGCAGAAAAATCAACAGCCAAACGTTGCTAGGCAACGTCCAGCGATAATCAAACAGTTTCCAAAGATGCTCATACAACTCAAACGGGAACTCATAACAAGCGGCCAAAGGGTATATTGCAATTTTTCAAACTACATGAAAAGTTGGAGAATAAATAACGAATAATCGTTTGATACGGATTCTGGTACATGTATACATAGACTTTACATATATATGTTTTCAGTTTCATAACCTAAAATGTTCATGTATCGCTCTGTCGTTATAATTCGTTTCACTGTTATTTTATTGTGTAACGGGTAATATTGCATGGAGGCGAATCAAGTGATCCGTGATCACGTCCTTTCATCTCTCTCTCTTTCTCTCTCCCGGCGACTCTATCTTGAGTAATTAATTCCTCGCGGGTCTGTCTGGCGCCCTTTGTGCTTTGTCGGCGCCCTGCTGCTTTCGTGGCGCTGCTTTTATCTGCTCCTAACACGATCCGTTTTCGAGAATCTCATTCAGCTCGCTCCCACCACAACCTCATACACTTTAGCCAATCTTAAACCCAGCAGACGCGTTTCAATCCCTTTGCAAACGTCTTAGGATAAAATGGAAACTGTACGAGATAAAATAAAATGTAGTTAATGAGCAACAAATGGGTTAGGGAAAACTGTGTTTTCAATTTCCAAGTAAAATTAGTTGCCGACAGTCAAATCACAACATGAAGGTAGCGTGAAATAGGTATTGAAACGCAGTTTTAATTTATAGAATATTCCTTAACCCTTGGGTTGATGCGAAATAAAGCACGAATAATAAAAATATATTTTTTGTTATTCGTCATAAAGTAAATTATATTTTATATAATCAGAAACAGACTGTTACATAACAAAGACAATTTAATAATCATTTTTAAGTTTATTTTCTAATAAAAGATTCATTTTTGAAATGGTGTATACTAAAATAAATAAATTTACCGTTAATATAAAACATAATACTTCACAATTAAACAAACTATATGATGGATTATTAAATTGTCTTTGTTAATTTTACCTTTTGGCCATTCTTTGTTTGCATGATCTTTGTTTGCATATTCTCAGATGGTTTCAAATATCATCAACGACCGCAACTGATGGTCGAAACGTCTATTTTTTGTAAATGTCTTATATTCTCAATGTTATTTCTTAATAACTTATATATAGAACAGGCGATGAAGAAAATTAAAACGGAATATGAATAAGGAATCATACTGCAAGGGGAGGAAATAAAAACCCTACGCTTTGCCGACGATATTGTAGTATTAGGGGAGTCAGAAGAATACTTGGAAACCATAATGAATGGCATGAACGAGGTCATGGATGAACAGTTCAATATGAGGATAAATAGAGGGAAAACCTTAGTGATGGAGTGTACTATAGGAAACAGTGGAATCATTTAGGGTGTTAGATTGGGAAGGAATATTTTGAAGGAATTTAAGGAATTCTTCCACTTGAGAAACGTAATAACTAGAGTAGGATAGCACAGGCAAGGAAGAGGAATTTACTTACGGCTAATATAAGAGTGAATATTAGGAAATCATTACTAAAAATGTTGGTATAGAGCGTGGGGTTACATGGGTGCGAAACGTTGACGGTTAAAGGTGGAGGAAGGAAAAGAATAGGGAAAGAGCGGACAATATAGAATACGTTGAGCAAGAGAAATGATAGATTAATTGTCCACGTTTTAAGACATAAGGGAAGTGTGTGGGGAAGAACAGAAGAGGGAGGCCAAGGATAGAATACGCTAAGTAGATTAGGGAGGATGTTGGTGAAGTAGTTATACGTAAATGAAAAGGCTTGCGCAAGATAGGTTAGCATGGATGGTTGCATCGGACCAATGTTAGGACTGAATACCACAACAACAACATTCCTTAATTTATAAATAATTAATAGAATTTTGAAATAAAGTGTTCTGTAATTTGTCCACCTTCATTTTACTAAAAATATGTGACAAAACAATTAAACAGCAAAACAGTCCGTTTTATTCAATTTACTTCAAGGAACTATTTTAATAGTATTTTTTAAACCTTTTCGGTACTGGAAGATTGTTCTAAAAATCTGCAGCAGTTGACGAATTATCCCAATCGCTTCCCTTTCTGTTTAAAATAAAAAATTCCTATTCGTTCGTTTTGGGCGGTTTCTTTTTTATTTAAAATTTGGATTCACCTCTCCGTCTATATCTCATCCCCCGTCTGTATATCATTACAATTTTTGATTCGGGTATAAGATTTTTTTAACAAATTTAAAAATTAGTATTTTTCACATACGTTGACTAGTTTGAACCATTTTCTGATTACTCTTGGGCGTGTCTACAATTTAATCGGTCGACCACGTCCAGAACTCACCAGAGATTATGTTAGCCTGACTGAGCAGCATCACAAAGAGAGTGAGAGAAAAGAGAATCTCTGCCCGAGCAAGACCGGGTTATATTTATTCCTCTCTGATTAACGACTCCATTGTTCGCTCCGCAGCGAGTTAAATGATCGAAATAATAATAATAATAATTCTCAACATACAACATAAACACGTCCATCCCCTGGTATAGAGGGTAATATTAGTGTTCTAAAACTATTCGACAGAAACTAAGCAACGTTATTTTTAATATTCTGTGTGTTGTGTGTTATCTCTGGCTGGCTAAGAACATATGAAGAACTCAACCCCCAAGACGTACTCCTTCCTCCCTGTTCCCTAAAAGACGGGAAAGTCAAGCAGCGATAAGAAAAAAAAACATTATCTTTGGATCTATAATTATATTATTCCAACATTCAATAAAATCTCCTGTACCAAAGGCGAGGACGAAATGTAGTAATAATAATTAAATAAAATTACCACTTTATTTGTGATTTGGTCGTTTCGATTTATCTTTATATAATTTTTTTAGAGGAAAAAGACGTTAAATAATTTGTTTTTGTTTTTTTAAAAAATGGACATTATTTCACAACAAGCACAGTGATAGTCAAAATCTAATTTTATTCTCAAAGAAATATTTTGCAGGATTTTTTAAACTCAATTGGTATATGTAATAAAATAATATTTCATGTAACTTCCGCTTTTCAATTAAGAACAATTTTCAGACAAACCAATTTCCTCTATTTTAATCACACAACGTTTCATCCTGAATTTTCGGTGTTCTTCGGGTAATGACATGCGCAATAAGTTTGACATTTCGACCGTAACCGACCCCAATGTTCCTGTAATGTTTAATTACTTGGCCCACGTATTGAAAATTTAACTTCTGAAGCTACACCTGAAGAAGTTACAAAATAGAAGAAGAAACGTAGTATGACTCTAAAATACTAAAAATCTTAGTCAGTGCTTCCGTCAGTGTTTATAGGTCCGAGATTGACTAAATTTGGCACACATGTTCCTCAGGGCCCGAAGCTGCCCATGATTTTAAATTTTTATTTAAAAAAATGCACTTAAGTTGTGTGTTGTGGTATTCAGTTCTTGCTGACCTATCCTGTACAAGACTTTTCATTGCTGCGTAAGTACCACATCCTCACTACTCCTCACTACATCGTTGGCATCCCTCTTCTGTGCATTTCCCTCTTATGCTAATTTTACAAGACCCTCATGTCTTAAAACGTGGCCTATTAATCTATCTATCCCTTCAAAGTCCTCCGCGTTGTTCCTCTCTTCCCCAATTCTGCTTAGAACTTCCTGGTAAGTTACCCTGTCCACCCGTCTCATTCTCCTACAGCACCACGTTTCGAAAGTTTCTATTCTTTTCCTGTTTGCAACTCCTTCCGTCCACGGTTTCGCACCCATATATAACATCACGCTCCATACCAACATTTTCAATAATTATTTCCCAATATTCAGAGTTTTATTAGCCTTCCTTGCCTGTCCCATCCTACTCTAGTTGTTATGCTGCCCCAAGTAGCAGAATTCCTTAACTTCCCTTCATTGTATCATTTGGCATTCCACTGTATCCCGTACAGTGGCGGCTGGTGCATATGTGCTCATGCGCTTACTGTACATCAATTAAGTTAGGAGGAATTATTTGTTTTGTAACTTTAAGAAACTCTAAAATAATAGTATTTTAAGAGTGTAAAGACTTTAAACTGTCCGTCGCCTTCCAGCGCGCTCCTTCCCGTATATATCTTGGCTACATTCTCCATAGCACGAGAATCTTCTTGTCTGTAATGAGAAATGCGCATGCGCAGTATTACTTCCCACCGCGCCTGCTCGTCTAAGATCCTGCTATATAAATATGAGCTACCAACAGCACAGCGTGAGAATAATACTCAATGGCCGATCTACCTGTTTTCTAGGGTTTACCCTGCATCTCTTTAGGCGAAACACCGGTAGGATCCTTACAATATAGTCCGGGGGCCTTAGTCAACCCTTGGATACCTTTCTCTACCTTCCTTTTCTATTCTCTTCCTATGCTATTAAAGGGGAGTTGCCTGTTTCAGGATCACCCTCGTGTAGCCTGTTAACCCCAAAAGAAAAAAACCTTTATTTAAGGGAGAAATGAGATAATATTTGTATCTAGCGAGAGTGTAGCGTGTTGAAGTGGAGCCCTTGGGAAACGTGACCAGAGTCAAGGGTGCGAGGAACAATGTCATCCGCCGCCGTCGTCATTAAATTTGGCCTGTGGAGCAGGGAAGTCCATATCGGGCTTTGTGGCCCGTGAAGGAGGAGGCAGAGTACATTATTTGCCCTTTTGAGCCGGGAGTTAGCGCCACCCGCCCCCCGCGGCGACACAGCTCTTTGTGGCTTGTGGGGGGCGAGAAGAAGCGACAAAGCCGGCCAGGTACGGTCGGTCGCTCCTCCGAGTCAACGTCGTGGCCAAGCGACCGGAAAAGAAGAAGAAGAAGAAGGTCGTCCGTCTCTCAAAAACACCCCTCCGCGACCCACAATGGGGAGAAAGGAAGAATGCCAAGAGAGTCAAAAGTGGAGTCAGCTCGTGCCAGCTGGACCCTGAACATGCACCTCGCCTTTCATCCAGCTAATTACGCCACGAAAACCTTCCCTCAAACAACCCCCAACCACTGCTGGAACCGTTGCAGCGCAAGTCTCACCGTCGATGACATTTAAGGAAAGGAAAAGAAAAATAACGGGACTCGCTCACCAATGAATAGACCCGAAAGTCATGACTCTGGACTTCACATCAATTTTACTTTTACAAATTACTCTCCCACCAAACTTTACAACAAACTATCTTTTTTTTTTGGTTAACAGGCTACATGAGGGTGATCCTGAAACAGGCAACTCCCCTTTAATAGCATAGGAAGGGAATTGAAAAGGGGGGATGCGGAAGGTAGAGCAAGGTAGCCATGCAAGGGTTAACTAGGGCCCCCGGGCTATGGTTTAAGGATCCTACCCTCATGGTGTTTCACCTAAAGAGATGCAGGGAAAACCCTAGAAAACCTGCATCAGGTAGGTCGGGCATTGAGTGGTACTATTCTCACGCCCTTCCTCATGAATGACGGGAGACGAGTTTGCTGTGGGTGGGGTCGCAGCATTCCCTTCTCCGTGTCTCCACCAGTTTCAGGAGGCAGTTGGCCGACTGATCCAATGGGATCAGCGGACAACTCTTGCCATATGCCCCAAGGTCTTCGACCTCCTAAAATGGCGAAGGTGTGCCGGCATGTGGCAACTCTGATAAAAAGCCCAGAGAGAGTGCGAGATATTCCCGAAATAATCAGGTGATCCCCGGAGTCACTCTGGGGTTATTTGTTTATATATATATATATATATATATATATATATATCTTGGCTATCTTGCTCTACCTTCCATGCCCCCCTTTTCAATTCCCCTTCCTATGCTATTAAAGGGGAGTTTCCTGTTTCAGGATCACCCTCATGTACCCTATTAACCCCCCACCCAAATAAAAACTGCAAGTGTTTAAAGTTTTAATAAGTCTGCAGGCTTCCGCTTCGAGGAATCCTCAAATCCATTTAAGTGCTTGAGCCTCTATCCCTGCCTCTGTCCCTGTGCTACGACACAGAAGTTTATTATTATAAACAATAACGCCAAGTCTTCCGAACTTGTCCGATACGTGGAAGGATTTGCATAATTGATTCTTCAGAGAGAAGTGCGATTGCAGCCATCTGAGCTGTCAATAGCGGCGGCTCGCGTGTCCTTGGCTCTCCTCCTCCAGGTGACAGATGGACGCTCTATGTAAATGTCTGTTAGGGGGGTCCCGGGCTTTGTCAAGAGGGGGGTGAGGGGGGCTTCCTCACCCCCCCTCCACCTCTTACCTGAGAGAGCCACTTGATAGCACTTCCAAAAGTCGACTTAAGCTTCTTTTCCAGAACAAAAACGACACGATACGTCACCGTGACGTCACGTGACGACGTCAACTCGTGACGTCACGCGATCCGTATTGTTCCGTCGGCGGCGGCGTGAGATTGTAGCAATGCTGCACGAAGGCAGGAAACGAGGTGGCAGCAGCTCCATACATCAACCTCTCTTAATCGAAATTATGCTAATAATCCAATATTTCTTCTCATGACCTCATTCAGAAAATCAAAAAGACAACGTTTCGGTACGCATTTCTACCTTATCCAGGTTTCTACTCTGTGCAAAAATCTTCAGGAACATGTGATAATGTTGAAAAAACAATTTTACAAACCGAATTGATGGCACCGCCCCCTTCATCAGAAAATTAGGAAGACATTTCCAGTGATCGCGGGATGAAGGGGGCGGTGCCTCCAAAAATTTCAAGAACTCCAAACGTTACAAAGAGTCTGCTATCTGTGAACCTCAGGTTCCATCTCTCTTTCCTGTCCTTATTATTTGTTTTATTGAATCTGTCATTGAGATTTCATATATATTAATAGGGTGCCCGGCAATGACCGGGTACCGGTACAATATTTAATTCGGCAGTAATGTGATTTATGCGGTATAGAGCGCGTTGTCAAGCGTCTCTTTCTCCTCTTATTAACAAAGGGAGATAAATGTAATGGAGCTATGTGAATGTTTTTTTTTAATTTTCCGTTTGTAGATACTCACCACGATTCCAATACCCGTTGATTTCCCTTCTTTCAATTTCTTCTACTCGTGATCTTGGAGGTGTATCTCCCTGTGACGTCACCACTCACTCCGCTACAACCTCTAGCGCTTCATGAACCGTAATTGGGTTCGATTTCGCTGCCCCAGAAATATTTCGAACGTGAAATATATATTTAAGTATTGCAGAAACATAAAGATGTTAATAAACTTCGGAGGGATTCGGAGAACAAGCTTAGGTTGCAATCTAGAAAAGCGTCGATGAGCGTGTTGGATTAAATTATAAGGCGTTAGTTCAAGAAGGATTTTAAAAAGGGGATTTATTACTAAAAATTACAGCCCAATCTTAAGAAAAATACAATAAGAAAATTGGAGCACAGAGTGGCACAGAGACGCCGTGAGGGTGGTTACACAGAAAATTAACTTATTTTCGACGTTTTACATTAGGATTTGGGACTCTGAAGTTTTGAGGAGGTGGGACGGCCAATAAAAATCATTTACTACCCAGACCCGTTGAAGAACGCTTCTATGCTACACATATGTGAAGGAGGAGTTTTAGAGTTTGGAGTGGAGGAAGAAGTTATTATTATTATTTGTAATAAGGTCCTTATTTAGGACATTATTATAAATAATTTTTTTTGTTCATTTCTCTCTAATGCTAATTTCGTTCCGTTATGTCTGAAACAGTGGCCTATTAATCTATCCCTTCAAAGTATCCAAATTGTTCATCTTTTCTATAATTCTGCTTAGAACTTGTTTTTTTTAAAAAATTTATTTCTCTATTTTTAGCCTGCTTTCTTGTTTCCTATAGCAGGCCTTAATTACAATATTTTACAACATCTTGTACACTTTTTTTACATTGATTAACCTTAGCAAGAGTAATTAATAAAATACAAAAATGAATGGTAATTTTTAATTTTTTTCTTTATATATTATATATGTTCACTGATGGTGTCTTTTGGATGCGTTTAGCACACGCAGCATATGATCATTCACTGCATGCTTCAGTATCGCAACTTGGCACAGATATTTCTGTGTACCAAGAAGCATGTTATCCATCTCTTTTTCAGTGCGTGGAGAGGAGAGGAGAGAAGAGGCTGTAGGAGTTCCTTCTCTCTCAGCCCCTGTCTCCTGATCAGAGACATTCCTGCATTCAATCTTAAACCCTTCCTCCTCCTCCCTGCATTTCCACTTCTCAATTTATGATATTGCAGTTCCGAGATTCCATACTTCATGTTTCAACAAAGTAAGAGCTGCAACTGCTTTCTTAGTACTTGTTGTTATTAATTTTTATTTTGTAAATTTTTTTTAATAACTATGATTTCTGTTTGTACCATCCGGTTCATTATTTCCCCGAGTTGCGGTTCACAGTCTGCTGAAAGAAATATGGGTTGGTCTCTTAGAAGAAATTTAAGAAGTTATCAGCGTCCCTCTTGTGTGAACGTCTTTTCAGTGATCTAAGAGTGATTCTCTCTTCGCATTCGTCCTTCTTCTTCACTGTTGTTCCCAATATCAATGCGTCTTTTTTTTTATTTTCCTATTGTAATTAATTTTTGTAGTCACCAAGATAAAAAAAAAAGGAGAGTGTGCATCCGTTCCTGGTGAGCGTGGAAGTGGTGGGTACACGAGTCACCCTCTCTCGGTGCGCGGGGCGATTAATTACCGTAAGTTACAGCATTAATGGACTCGGATGTGATTAAGTGCGGAGGCAAGGCAAGGCAAGGCTTCTCCCCTCATTCACAGTTTAACGAATTTTTCCGTAGTGGTGTGAGGGGGAGAGGGGGAGGGGGGAGGGGGGGGGAAGTCAGGGATCGCTGACACTGCACGGCCATCTAACAAGGCTGTAAACATCGCGTTACAAAAGGGGGCTCTGCTCTGCCCCCCCCCCTTCCCCCTCCCCCTTCCCTTCCCGACCCCGACCAGGCTTTTCTACACAAATAAAATATAATAGTTCCCCGCTGCTGCCGAGGGGGCTTCCCCACTCCACACGTAGATAGAGTGTCGGTAGTCCATCTTTTGAGCGTTTACCAGTGTTCCCATGTATGCGAGCCGAGGGGCGTGCAGTGCAGAGGGTTGGTTGCCTTGCTTCCCCACCTGGTGGGCAGATTTGTTATGCTGGGCGTGCGAGGAGAGGAGAGGAGAGGAGAGGCGGGGCAGCTGCTCGCTCACCATCATCACAATAATAATAATAATAATAATACCACCCCACCGCAAATCTACAACACTTTCTGGTCCATTAGCCGAGGCCGGTTCGTGTATCGCGGTTTTCCCGCCTGCTCTTTGTGTGCCGCAGCATGTGCAACAAGCCTATCGAGTGGAGGCTCACTCAGGTCACACACATTCATTCGCTCCTCCTCCTGCTCCTGCCTGGACAGCATGCATATGCATAACATATCCGCACACACTCCCGCCCCCCGCTCACCTATCTGCGCAATTACGCACACGGCCGGCGGCAATGTTGCAAATATCGACGACGCGGAATAATCCGCAGTCTCTCTCATTCCGCGGAATATTCCAATCTCGTTTATACTGCTGAACAATTTTCATTAAACATTCCGAGCTTACATTTAGTTGTTTATAAATTCCGCGCAATATTTCTTTCTCAGTTTTAGGGGAGTGAAGTCAATCAGAGACGTTCTTCATTCCTCAGTAATTTTAAGGTCAAAGATACCGTCACCAAGGAGCTTTCCCGTCAGAGACGTTCTTCATTCTTCAACAAGTTAAGGTCAAAGATACCGTCACCAAGGAGATTTTCCATCAGAGATGTTCTTCATTCCTCAATAATTTTAAGGTCAAAGATACCGTCACCAAGGAGATTTTCCATCAGAGATGTTCTTCATTCCTCAATAATTTTAAGGTCAAAGATACCGTCACCAAGGAGATTTTCCATCAGAGATGTTGTTCTTCATTCCTCAATAATTTTAAGGTCAAAGATACCGTCACCAAGGAGATTTTCCATCAGAGATGTTCTTCATTCCTCAATAATTTTAAGGTCAAAGATACCGTCACCAAGGAGATTTTCCATCAGAGATGTTGTTCTTCATTCCTCAATAATTTTAAGGCCAAAGATACCGTCACCAAGGAGATTTTCTATCAGAGATGTTGTTCTTCATTCCTCAATAATTTTAAAGATACCGTCACCAAGGAGCTTTCCCGTCAGAGACGTTCTTCAATCTTCAACAAGTTAAGGTCAAAAATACCGTCACCAAAGAGATTTTTCATCACAGACGTTCTTCATTTCTCTAACAAGTTACGGACAAAGATAGCGTCACAAAGAAAATTATCCATCATACACGTTCTTCATTCCTCAAACAAATTAAGGTCGAAGATACCGTCACCAAGGAGATTTTCCATCAGAGACGTTCTTCATTTCTCAATAATTTTAAGGTCAAAGATACCGTCACCAAGGAGCTTCCCCGTCAGAGACGTTCTTCATTCCTCAATAATTTTAAGGTCAAAGATACCGTCACCAAGGAGCTTTTCCGTCAGAGACGTTCTTCATTCTTCAACAAGTTATATTTTGTAATATTATCGAAATTGTACACCTATAATTACGTAGTTCTAGAAATTCCTTTACATTATAGATTTCAATTGTGTTGGGTTCATTTAGGAGCTGTTGGTTGTTCCCTCCTTTACATTCTATATAAGGTTGTTTTTATTCCTGATGTTAATTCTGCGCACATCTGACTTACTAGTTTATACCTTTTAATTGAGAATCACAAAACGCATTAGTGAGAGATTCTACAAGAAAAGTCCTCGACAAGATATTCTACCCATATTATTTTAATGACTCTATTTTTTGGATATAAATACTTTTCCTTTCGGTGAGGAGTCGCCACAAAATATAATACCATAAGACATTACAGAATGAAAATATGCAGTATATAGTAATTTTTGTCCCCTTTCATTAGATATAACTCTTACAGCATGAGAAGCTGTGGATAGTTTCTTTAATAGTTGATTAATAAGCTCTTACCAATTCATTTTATTGTCTACATAAAGTCCTATAAATTTAGCACACATAGTTTACCAGGTTTACCGATTGTAAGGGATGCGTTGGTTGTTAGGAATTGCGTAAATTGGTTTTACTAAAATTACAGGACAGGCCAATTACAGAAAACCATCCAAGCACTTGATATTAGCTGCTTCATTCAGAGTGTCACTTGTATCATCTGCAAACAGTACAGCTTCTGAAACTGTATCTAACATTTGGGGTAAATCATTTATGTAGTTCAGAAATAATAGAGGAGCCAACACTGAACCCTGTGGAACTCCCACCCTAACCTCTGCTTATTCGGAATGAAACTTTTCACCTGTTAATGGATGTCAACAGGGTAATGAGCGATTGTAATGGTTTGGCTGTGAGGCTTTCCCTATCAATACGAAGGTTATTTACAATCAAGTTAAAAACTCTGAAGAGTGAGGACGTTTTGATTGTGTTTTTAATATTTTTCCCGTAATTTTTTATTGGTGCTTTCATTTTATTTTATCATCAAACTGCCCCTGGGAATATCCCCCACCAACAACACAGTACAAAAACTCTGCGCAAGCACTGAACCCTGTGGAACTCTCACCCCTATTTCTGCTTATTCGGAATGAAAGTTTTCAGCTGTTAATGGATGTAAACTGGGCATTGAGGGACTGCAATAGTTTGCCTGTGAGGGTACTAGAGGCTTTCCCTAGTGTTACGAAGGTTATTTAAAATCAAGTTAGAAACTCTAAAGGGTGAGGGCGTTTTGATTGTTTTTTTAATATTTTTTTCGTAATTTTTCGTTTTTGTTTTTATTTTATCATCAAACGGTCCCCGGGAAAATCCCCCATCTACAATAAAGTACAAAAACTCTGCGCAAGCAACAACATTGCTTTGGAGAAACGTCTGGAATTTATTTATTTTTCCACATTTAATTTAATCTGCCTTCGGGCTGTAACATAATTTAATGGTTATCAGGCAGGCTTGTGCTGGAGATATTTTCTTCTTTTGTGAATCGGACGTGAAGTTCGTGTACGGTTAAACGGCTGCAACTGTAGTAGTGAGCCATCAATCCAGCCTTGCGTGACACACGGTGCATATGTGCAGCAGCCATTGTCACTGGTAATGATTTATTCCCCGATATTGGGGGGAGGAACGAGGGGGGGGGGAGAGATATAAATCCGACCATGTAAATGCGGTGTGCGATTGACAAGCCTCGTTAGCCGTGACTTTTGGGTTTCACTAACGACGCATTCACTCCTCATTTAAAGGGACCGTCGAGTCGCGTCGCGTCGCGTCCATCTTCCCGTCCCTTACGAGCTGTTGCCAAAAATTTCCTCCCCCCTCCCCCTCCTTCCTTCCCCACTTCACAATCTCCACTTTCTCAAGCTAACCTTTCACTATCCAGGCAATTACCTACTTCTTCACTAAACGCGACGACACCTACGATGCGACATCCGCCGTATTTCCTCCCCTTCAACAAAGTATAAATTCTACTTTATGTCATTCCTTAGTAGCCAACCTTTTGCATACCAAGCGTCAATATTTTGACAGACGAGTCATGTAACTGGGGCACATTTTATAGCGTCTAACGGTCATGGTTTCCCTGTTCTTCCTACCCACGTAAAAAGAACTTTATTGGTTGCGCAAAATAAATAATAATAATTCGCTGTTTTCGTGCATGCAAAACGACTCCGGTTGACTGCTCGCCAGTTTACGAATATATACCACTAAAGAGTTAAAAGCGAGGAGTTTTGAAGATTACTTTCTGTCCAAATGCTGCAATAATTATGAAGTCACTGATGTAAGACGCCATAACAAGAGTTCATTCAGAAGACGCAGCCAAAACTTGGTCATGATGGCTGCTGAGACAAGTTGCAATGTCCCGCCTCTATTTAATAAACTCCAGCACTGTCCAGTAAAAAAAAAGTAGGGTGTCCCGTTCCACCCTCACTTCCCCTAGTGTACTATCAACCGTACGTAAAAGAAATATAAGGAAGGAAACACGAAAGGTGTTAAGATATTTCTTAAATTAAATTAAATATTATTTCACTAATTGTTTATAAACTTACAAAAAAAATCCACGGCAGGTGGGGCAGAGCGGGACATTAGTAAGTTTCTTTTTAAAAATTAATCAAAATTCTAAATTATGTTATATTGGTATTAGATTAGGTAAATAATAGAATAAACTAATGTTTTGTACTTTTATGAAATTATTTTTTCTTAAGGAACGAAGGCTTTCCCGGTGAATTTGATTCAAATATAATTCTGATGACGATGGCGGAGCTTGCCGTCGAAACGTTGTGTACAAACTTTTACCCGGGTTGAAACCCGAGAATTATATTTGAGTTATTTTAAGACTGGTCTGATGCAACCCTTAATTCTAAGATCATCCCATAGCTCCTTAGCGCATTCCATCCTTTTCCTCCCTCTTCTGTTCTTATTCCACACACTTCCCTCTAATGCTAATTTTACGAGACCCTCGTGTCTTAAAACGTGGCCTATTAATCTATCCCTTTCCTTAGTCAACGTCCTCTTTATATTGTTCGCGTTTCCCCCTATTCTGTTTAGAACTTCTTCTTTAGTTACTCTATCCAGCCATCGCATTGTCCTATAGCACCCACATTTCCTTTTCCGGAGTTCCTATCGTCCACGTTTCGCACTCATATAACGTCACAATTTTTATCAACGATTTCCTAATATTCACACTTATATTACCCGTAAGTAAATTCCCCTTCCTTGCCTGTGCTATCCTACTCTAGTTATTACGCTGCCCAAGTAGCAGAATTCCTTAACTTCCGTCAAAATAACCCTTCGCAATCTAACAGCCTTTGTTATTCCACTGTTTCTCAAACTTCGCTCCATTAAATTGGTTTTCCCTCTATTAATCGTCGTATTGAACTCTTTCTCCAGGACCACGTTCATGCTATTTATTATGGTTCCCAAGTTTCCTTCTGACTTCCCCGAATACTGAAATACCATCGAAAAAGCGTAGGTTGTTTTTATTTCTACCCCTTGCAGTATGATTCCTTTCCCATGTGCCGTTTCAACTTTCTCCATCGCCTGTTCTATATTTAAGTTGAACACCATGGGCGACAGACTGCTGCATCCTCCTCTTACGCCTTTCTTGATTTCTGCTTTATTTTGTTGATCTTCAATTATAATTACTGCGCTGACTGCCTTCTCTAGAGGTTATGTGTGTGTATTTTAAATTTTATATTTTGTTTTAATTATATGCTTTTGACGTCATAATGGAATTGCGATGTTATTTAAAACATCTGACAACCTTTGTTATTCATTTGTTTCCCAAACAACAATCCTTGGTTTTCTCTCTGATAATCCTTATATTGAAGTATTTCTCCAGGACCACGTTCATGCCATTTATCATGGTTTCCAAGTCTTCTTCTGTCTCCCCTAATACTACTGCAATATCGTCGGCAAAGCGTAAAGTTTTCTATTTCTTCTCCTTGGCAGTATTTATTAAGTTCCATTTCTGACTTGTAGTAATTTATTTATGTAGAACGACACGATTTTGTCAAAATAAAATTTCAATTCTATTAAAACGCTGGAAATGCGTGTTGGTATTTGGCAACGGTTGTCAGTCTAGAACGCACGTGACCTGGTACATAGATGGCATGTCACATGCCCAAATATTGTTTTTATAAAGACGAAGACAAATTTATTTTGAGCTCGACGGGATTTGAAAAATTTAGGAACGAAGGGCGTGATTATTTTTTGCCGCGTAAGGAAAAGTCGGGGCGGGAAAAAGACATGTATTGTTTTACAGTTATTTTTTTTGTAATGTTTTTGGAAAAGAAAAAAATAACTCTTAATATAATTCTCGGGATTCAACCCGGGTAAAAGTTTGTACACAACGTTTCGACGGCAAGCTCCGCCATCGTCATCAGAATTATATTTGAATCAAATTCACCGGGAAAGCCTTCGTTCCTTAAGAAAAAAATAATTTCATAAAAGTAGAAAAATATTAGTTTATTCTATTATTTACCTAATCTAATACCAATATAACATAATTTATAATTTTGATTAATTTTTAAAAAGAAACTTACTAATGTTGGTATTTGGCAACGGTTGTCAGTCTGGAACGCACGTGACGTGGTTCATAGACGGTGCGGATCATTCTGTTATTAATTTTATTTTCCGATTGTCCGATTCGGCGACTTATGTATGATAAGAGAATTTTTTTTTGTATTGTAGAGAGCAATATTCGTCATGTTTTCCTCGTCGTAGGGCTATTAGTCCTGTTATGAAAATTGCAGTTTTACGCGATGTAAGTGTTGAAGTGAACAAGGAAGGATGAGAGGGAGAGAGAGGGCAGCTGCATCGCTGGATCGCCTTGATGGACGTGTGGAGGTAATTACTGGCCGGCTCAGTACTGCTTCACTCGCTCGCTGTTATTAATTAACCTCCACGCAGCGCTTTAATTCCTTTATATTCGGCGGCGGCAACGGGAGGGGAGAAGGGGTTAGAATAAATTAGGCAATTAACACTTTGCACCTTTTAGTAACGTTCCGAGACGGACCCTTTAAGGCGTTTTCTCAAAAGAACACGCAGTGGCACCCCGCGGCGAGACCATCAACCCACAGACACGAGGTGAACGGGGCTCCGGGGGCCGCCCACGTAGAGCACACGGACCCGGGTTCGACGCCTCAATCACCACACCGCCACGACGACGACGAGCAGAAACATCGCCCTCGAGAAAGAGTCCAATATGAGGATTAACAGAGGGAAAACCAATTTAATGGAGTGTAGTGGAATAACAAAGGCTATTGTTACATTGGGAACGGATAAGTTAAGGAATTCTGCTACTTGCGCCAGCGTAATAACTAGGGATGGAGCAAGTATAGTAGGATATCACAGACAAGGAAGGCTTTCCCAAAAAAAGAAGGGGAATTTACTTACGGGTAATAAATATATAATTGTGAAAATTTGGAAATCCTTGGTAAAAATGTTGGTATGGAGCGAGCGTGGCGTTATGTCTGCGTTACTCGTAATTACAGAAATAATTTTAAGGTCAAAGATACCGTCACCAAGGAGCTTTCCCGTCAGAGATGTACTTCATTTCTCAATAATTTTAAGGTCAAAGATACCGTCACCAGAGAGATTTTCCGTCACAGACGTTCTTTATTTCTCTAACAAGTTAAGGTCAAAGATACCGTCACCCAAGATATTTTCCATCAGAGATGTTCTTCATTTCTCAATAATTTTAAGGTCAAAAATACAGTCACCGGAGAGATTTTCCGTCAGAGACGTTCTTCATTCTTCAACAAGTTAAGGTCAAAGATACCGTCACCAAGGAGATTTTTCATCACAGACGTTCTTCATTTCTCTAACAAGTTACGGACAAAGATAGCGTCACAAAGAAAATTATCCATCATACACGTTCTTCATTCCTCAAACAAATTAAGGTCGAAGATAGCGTCACCAAGGAGATTTTCCATCAGAGACGTTCTTCATTTCTCAATAATTTTAAGGTCAAAGATACCGTCACCAAGGAGATTTTCCATCAGAGACGTTCTTCATTTCTCAATAATTTTAAGGTCAAAGATACCGTCACCAAGGAGATTTTCCATCAGAGACGTTCTTCATTCTTCAACAAGTTAAGGTCAAAGATACCGTCACCAGAGAGATTTTCCATCAGAGACGTTCTTCATTTCTCAATAATTTTAAGGTCAAAGATACCGTCACCAAGGAGCTTCCCCGTCAGAGACGTTCTTCATTCCTCTAACAAGTTACGAGATCTCAAATGGCATGTCACATGTCCAAATATTGCTTTATAAAGACGAAGACAAATTTATTTTGAGCTCGACGGGATTTGAAAATTTAGGAACGAAGGGCGTGATAATTTGCCGCGTAAGGAAAAGTCGGGGCGGGAAAAGAGGCTTATTTGTCTCATTAATATTCATATTAGTAACCTCTGAACCCTGGAAGATATCGATACGAAATCAAGTTTAAATTCTGTTATATTTTCATTGAAATAACCTTTTTTTTTAGTTTGAACCTTGTTTTGTATTAAAAAAATGTTTTCATAACATTATCCAATGTAACCGATTGTAAATTTATTTTTAGTATCTGAAGACGTCTTAAATGAGAGACGAAACGTTGTAATATTTAGTGTTTAAATTCAAAAAATCTGACAAAGAGGCTTATTTATCTCATTAATATTCATATTAGTATCCTCTGAACCCTGCAAGATATTTCTTATATTTTCATTAAAATAGTTTTAAAAAAATCATAACATTTATGTAATGTAACCGATTGTAATTTTCTTTTTAGTATCTGAAGAAATCTTAAAATGAGAGACGAAACGTTGTAATATTTAGTAGGCTCATTTAACTCATTAATATTTATATTAGTAACCTCTGAACCCTGCAAGATATCGAAACGAAATCAAGTTTAAATTCTGTTATATTTTCAATTAAATATTTTTTTTGTTTAAAACCGTGTTTTGTATTAAAAAAGTTTTTCATAACATATATGCAATGTGACCGGTTGTAAATTTCTTTTTAGTATCTGAAGAGGTTTTAAATGAGAGAGGAGAGGTATTTAATTAAAAAATCTGACAAAGAGGCTGATTTAACTCATTACTATTTAAATTAATATTCTCTGTTCCCTGCAAGATATCGAAACGAAATCAAGTTAAAATTCCCGTTTCAATCTCTCACATTTGCATTGAAATCCGTTGAGCCGTTTCGGTGCCTATTCGAAACAGACAGACAGACATTTCCATTTTATTTATTGGTATCGATTGAAACTTGTAACAGTCGATTTGAATGCGCGATCCCAAAGACGCTCGCTGGTGACGACTGCAAAGAGAGAACGCAAGGGAAGAGGATTATCGTTGGTGGTCGTCGGCGGTGGTGGCAACGGGACATGTTAATCAATCTGAGGGCGGAGGGAGGAGAGGGGAGGGGAGGGGGATTTAGAGGATTTATTTTTAAATCAGAATAAATAATAAATTAATAAAGGGACAAGAAATCTTATTGGTTTCCGACATCGGCGATGACTACGTCACAGGAAAACCGTAAAAGGGGTCCTTTGTCTGAGTTAGATTTACGCAATGTGTGTTTTGAGAGGCGAATGTTTTAATAGCAGCGTCGTGGTGGTGGATTGGTCGGAATGTGTGAGTGAGATGACCGGGCAAGGAAGGCGCACAATGGAGCGACGCGAGCAAGCAACATGGCGGCGGCGCCCAGTCACGTCAATTAATTACCGGGCACATTCACGCGGTTCGTAACCGTGTTGGCTAGACAAACACGCACGGCCATGGGAACGAACGTGTCTCAAGTCAGTCAGTCCGCCGCCGCCGCCGCCATTGTGTCGCCACGTCACCTCTTAATTACACCGTGCCTGATCTCTAGAAACACGTCACTGGGGTCCTACGGAATCTAATTATAAACTATGCACAAGGCTTCATCCTCACATTTATTGTGATCATCCTTCCATGTCTTCGTATTTCGGTTTGAAGTGTTAAGTTTCAGTTCATAAAATGGATTAATAATCTAATGATTTGCCGACCTGTTGCCTCACAACCCAGAGGTCCCGGGTTCGAATCCTGGCATGGGCTTGGATGTTTGTGTCGTCACGGTCGCGAGGACCGGGATTAAAGCTGCTGGAGAATTGATACACCTCAAAATTCGGAATGTGTCACGCCAGATGACAGTCCGCAGCCGCCTCGGTAGGCCCGGGCCCCCCTCAAGAGGGCTCTCGAGCCGTTGGAAGAAGAAGAAGAATAATCTAATGATTTAACACACTGCTAGGTTTCAATGTTAGCAAAAGTCAACACTAGATATTTATTTCGATGATTAATTAAAAAAAATAGGTTAATTTATAGAAGAATATAATTTGTAAAAGTAGAAGTGACACTGACTAACTACTCTGAACCGAAGAAGTGTACTAACTGCGCCGTGGTTTCTTTGACGAACTTAAGGCCGTGCGTACCCGATAAAACCCGAGCTTTACTAAGACTTTTACATACATATATATTGTAATATACTTTTTGCGGTATAAAACATTAATTAATCAATAGAACAAATTATAATCAATTTTAAAATTTTTCATTTATTAATTTAAAGTGATTACACGGGCTTAATCTCAGGGGATTTTGGGTCTCTCGAGAGATGGATGGAGTATGCAGTAGCTGAAAATTTAACCAGAGCAATGAGCAAGTTTCACAGTTTTTTTAATAACTTACCCACAATTACTGGGCCTACAAACATCCACCTCTCGAATGTTTCCGCGTCTCTCTGGCGTCTTGCAGGATTTTTATCGATGAAGGTAGAAGGAACCAGATCCGCAACTCATCTGCTTCCTCGAAACATCTAACGTCTCTGCCCACCTCTCACAGCATCTGCTCTCGTCCTCCGTCCTCTCCTCCACTCGTCTCAATTCTGATCCAGAGCCACCCATCGGCTCCCCTTTTAAATCCTCCGACGGGAATTCCCCTTCATGGATCTATTTCACAAAATTTCGGGGGTTCCCGCCCTCATTTTTTACACACGTTCGGCGGGGGTTTCCCGCGGGGGTTCACCATCGTTTTTTTTTACACACGCCCCGAGGGAGATTCCCGCGGGGAATCACCATCTTTCAGCCGACTAGACATTGTTGTTGGCCGAACTGCGCCTCATAACGCCACAATACCACAAAATCCGCGTTTTTTATCACATTATATATATCGTAATATACTTTTTTGTGTATAAAACATTTATTAATTTAAAATACAAATATGATCAATTTTAATATTTTTGTTTATTAATTTAAGTGAAGACACGGGCTTAATCTCGGGGGATTTTGGGTCTCTCGAGAGATGGAGTATGCATTAGCCACAATTACTGGCCCAACAGACATCCACCTCTCGAATGTTTGTGCGTCTCTGGATATCTGCTCTCTGGATATCTGCTCTCTGGATATCGCCTCCCTTCTGCGGTCTGATCACTCGCCTGCCTTCTGGGGTCGAGCCACGTTCTCTCGGGTCTGATCTGGTCTGGTCGCCTCCCTTCTCGGGTCTGCTCTACGATCTGATCTGCTCTCGTCTGGTCTGCCCCACTCTGAGGTCTCTACTACGATCTGATCCCGAGCCACCCATCGGCTTCCCTTATAAAGCTTCTGACGGGACTTCCCTTATTTCTTAATATTTCGGGGTTCCCCGCCCTCATTTTTCCCGCGGGGGTTCACCATCGTCATTTTTTATACAGGCAAGGCGGGCCTTCCCCGCGGGGAAAAACAATCTTTCGGCCGACTATCCATTGTTGTTGGCCGAACTGCGCCTCATAACGCCACAACCTTACAAAATCCCCCTTTTATCACATTATATATATATATATATATATATTGTAGCAGATCCGTCGTTCCTCCGTATTCGAGGATTTCTTAATTCCTTTAGGGCGCCAGGTATTTTTCATAAAAACACCAAAAATTGATTTTAACAGTTTTAATTTCGATCAGAGCATGAGAAAAAAAATTATATCTGCAGGGCGTGGTCATTCTCTCTCTCGTCGTCCCGCCGACACAACCTGCTTCTCCCATCACCCCATGACGACTCCCAACGTCTCGCCAGACCACATTGTTGGCCCGGGTTGCGTCAGTTCCTCAACAATTGCAACTCGCAAGCTGGCCTGCATTGTTCATCGTAACTTTTCATGTTACAATATATATATATATATATATATATCTGTAGAAATACAGTGTTACCAATGTCCCAAAATTAACATTCTCATGTTCAAAGCATATAGTATTTCTTAACTGAACTGGTCTCTTTAGATGTTTGGACATGTCGTATCATTCCTTTACTAATATTTTTAACGCCGGTATTAAAAAAATACATGTAAAAAAACATTTCCAGGTACAACTAAATTTTTACCTGAAGAAGTCTCATAAGAGAGACGAAACGTTGTCAAATTTGATATTTAAATTTAAATAAACTGACAAAAAAGAGTCTGATTCAACTTATTTATTGTATATTTAATTATAAGATGACCTACAATAACAACCCACGTTTATGATACGTTCAAAGAAACGTCAGGTCCTCTACGAGTCGTCAACAGAATTCGGTTCGGTTCGGTTCGAGAGTTTGCCGAAGGAGCGACATGGTTCTTGGCGGGAGGGGGGGAGGGGGTGGATCTAGCGTCAAAAGGTACGTATATACCGTGACGCGAAATATATTAGCTCTCCACGTCATCTCTGTGGAGGAATGCGTGTTCAGTTTCCGTAAAATAAATACACGGAAGCTTCCTCATTCCATTACGGTGTTGGGATATTAACAGGTCACCGGTTGGCTTACATAAAGGTTTGCATAATCCAATACTGCCAAGGATCTCTCCCCTCCCCCCCACTGCAGGGATCGTATTGACGTATGTGTGTGTGTGTGTGCATTCTCGAGAGTCCTCAGGTGTGTGTGTGTGGATGAGAGACTCTCCTTCCTTCCAGACAGCGGGCGCTGTCACTGTGGGTCAGAGGTGTCATCAATCCACATTCCTAACAAACCTATCAACCAACCCTGACACTCACACTCTCACCTCTGCTGCTCACACACACACACATTGGTTGGTAGCCACTCTCGTGGATCCTCCTTATCTCTCCTTCAGCAGCTCCTGCAACTTTATCAACTGACCCACACCCGTGTTAATTTACGGATTGATTTAAATACAGATTATCATTCGTCTGTATTTTTATCTACATTCCAAATTAGTTTCCTGGCTTATTTTTTCACTTGATCACGTCACAAAATTTAAATGTGCTCGCTTTATAATATAATTATCTCAATCTCGCTTTCTCTCATCATCTTCATCTTATCCGGGATCGTTCTCTCTTCCCTTATTATGCTTAGAACTTCCTGATAAGTTACCCTATCCACCCCATCTCACTATCTTATATCACCACATTTCAAAGACTTCTATCTTTTCCTGTCTGAACCTTCTATGGTCGCACGATTCGCACCCATATAACATATACCAACAATTTTTAATCATGATTTCCGTAAGTAAATTCCTCTTCCCTGCCTGTGCTATCCTACTCTAGTTATTACGCTTCCAAGTAGCAAAATTCCTTAAATTCCTTCAAAATATTCCTTCCCAATCCACACTGTTTCCCAAACTACACTCCATCACCTTCATTTTCCCTCTATAAATCTTCATGTTGTACTCTTCCTCCAGGACCACGTTCATGCAGTCTTCTTCCGACTCCCCTAATACTACTACAATATCATCAGCAAACCTGCAGGAATTTTATTTCTTCTCCTTGCAGTATGATTCCTTATCCATATTCCTTATTAACTTTCTTCATCGCCTGTCCTACTATATATAAGTTAAACAGCATGGGCGACAATCTGCAGCCTTGTTTTACTCTTTTCTTGATATATGCTTTCTTTATATTATTCAACAATATATTACATACAACGTTCCGTCAGCAATTTTGGGACTATTTCAGGTAAAAAAGACATACGCAGACAAATTTCGTCTCGTGTTAAATGGAAGGAAAATACATATGAATGAAACATTAGAGGTTCAAAAGGAGGAAATTTTTGCTTATGTGTGACCTCCGCCATTTTGTAAAAAAAAACAAGTTTAAAGGGAAATTTTTTGTCTTTTTAAGTTATAACCGTCACTGAACTCGCCCCAGGAATAAAGTTTTCCCCCTTTTTGGATGTCTAATGCTTTATTGTATCAATTAAAAAATTGAAACTCAGAAAAAAAAATTATTGCACACGTCTTAACTTGAAAATTCCGTAAAATTTGTTGACGGAACGTTGTATATAATGTGTTATGGTCGTCTGACGTAGATATATAGAACACATTGCCGCAACAGATCGCATTGTGCGTGTGTGGAAAGCCAACCAGAGAGAGAGAGAGACAGAGACAGGCAATCTCTCTCTCTCTCATTGGTCCGGGGCATTGAGCAACGATATTACGAAATGTGTCTTTCTTCTCGCGTATCACCTTTGATTTCCTATTTACGCTCCATCAAACTCAGCCCTCCCTCTTACTTTTCATTCTCTTCCCAATCAGCTCCTGCGCAACTCTTGTCCTCCCCACCCCCCTCCTTTTTTCTTAATATATGAACACGTTGACCCAAATCTATTGTAAAAGTAACGCACAATGATAGTTTTGCCATTGAAACGTCATACGTTTGGATTTTTTAATTTCAGAGAAAGAAAAATACTTTGTAATGTTTTCTACTTTTCCGAGTGGTGGGAATCCTTACTAAACAGTTGACAGATGAAATCGTACATTCCTCGTCGACAGTTTCTTTTTATCCTTGGAATTTCTAGAACGTCGCAGGAAACCCTGCGCCTCAATATCTCTGCACTTCCTCCAAAGATCACCTAGCTATGAACGACGTTATTCCTTGAGACGTTTAAATTTCCTCAACGCAACGTCGGAAGTATTTTCGCTTGTTTCCACAATCCTCCTCCGCTCTATGTAACACAGCTCTAGGACATCGTGCAACATCCCGACTTTAAAAATAATGCGTCATAAAAATATCAGAGGCTAATTTAAAAATCAATTCCCGGGTCCATTTCTCATCTCCTTAATTTAGTTTCACGGCCTTTGGCTGAGCTTCAATTGAAACCATTCTTCTCACTTTAAAATTTTTATTAATTGAGATGGAACTGGAACATATAACGCATTATATGAAAGAAATACATAAAAAATATATTATAATCTCTTTAATAAAATTTACTGCATGTGTGTATATGTGTATGTGTGTGTGTGTACGTTACGCATACAAATAAGTGAACCAATAACGACCACACGCGTTCTTTTAAAAACCGGAAATCAGCATTGTCGGGGTAAAACTCGGCTACCTTCCCTAGGGGAGGGGTTGGAGGGGGTGGAAAATTTTAAAATAAACGGCCAATGTTTCCATCATATAAATATATTCTTGGATTAATTAATTTGATAGTTCTAGCGTATAATTTCAACCTCATACATAATCGAAGGGGATTATTCTTAGGGCTGAGGGGTGAAGGGGCAAAACATAACAATAAATATAAAACAATCGAGGTTCCGCTCTAAACCGGTGTAATGTGAGCCGCTCAGTTTAATTCTGACATAAATGAATGCAGGTGAAAAATTTCGGCCAAAAATTGTCAGAATTAAAATTATTTATTAACTAAATTACATCACTACGTTTCGTTCCATTATTTGGAACCTCCTCAGGTGATAGAAAAATAATCCAAAAGTTGTATAATATATTTTACAAGTATATATTATACAACTTTTGGATTTTTTTGGATTATTTTTCTATCCAAAAATAATTTACTGCATAATCCAAAAATTGTATAATATATTATACAAGTATATATTATACAACTTTTGGATTTTTTTGGATTATTTTTCTATCCAAAAATAATTTACTGCATAATCCAAAAGTTGTATACAAGTATATATTATACAACTTTTGGATTTTTTTGGATTATTTTTCTATCACCTGAGGAGGTTCCAAATAATGGAACGAAACGTAGTGATGTAATTGAATTAATAAACTATTTTAATTCTGACAATTTTTGGCCGAAATTTTTCACCTGCATTAATCGAGGTACAGAATTTTTTTTAATAAATGAATGCAATTTAAGTTACAGTTCAACCCTTACGGTAAGATGGATTATAAAGGGGGTTAAACCGTTAAACATTTACCATTAAATTTTGAACGGATTTTTCTTGACGAAACCAATTAGGGTAAGTTAATAAGTTCTTACCACTTGGGGCGGGGGTGGAAGAGAGGTAATTTTTAAAAATTCATAAATTTCCGTTATTTACTTCAACTATACATTTTTGGAGCAATTAATTTGATATTTCGTTGAATTTATTAGCGTATAATTTCTACCCCATTCATCGTCTAAGGGGAGTTGTCATAAGGGTGTGCGTCATGTGAGAATACAAAATAAAACAGCCAAGTTTGTTATCTAAATCGGTGGGAGTTTTTAAGTTTGATTTTGACATTTAGAATGTTAATTAAATTACAGTTCATCCACTTACAGTGGCATGGGTCGGAGTAAAACATACTTCTGCGTAATACATTTGAAGGACAGAACAATTTTTAATAAAATTATGTTCCCATATTCCTCGCAAAACAATACCGAACACTGTGAAGATAAGATACGGCTACCAACCCCTAGGGGGTAGAGGGTGGAAATGTCGGAATTTTTATATATAATAATGGCTTATATGTGAGTCGAAAAAAATTCTTGAGGTCAATAACCTCTATAGTTTTCCCCGACAATATTTGTGTATAGTTAAATACTCAGTATTTCCTTCATAAAAATACATTCTTGAATCAATTAATTCTAGCAAGTGAGGGGTGAGAGTGGAAATGAGTCATATGAAAATAATAAGGAAACTACCGACTTTGGTGTAATCACTGTGTTACATTTTGAGTTTTAATATGCGATTTAAGTACAAATTCATCCATCATTAAGTGGAGGATAATTTTTATTCTGTTAGACCACTGAAAATATTTTAGTCCTGGGAGTATTTTTAGCCCTGCTAATTGTAACGGGAGTATTTTTGACTCTCTCGAGAAACTGTGAGCATATTTGAGGTTCATATTGAGACGTTTTCGATGGCTGTTTAATCATGTGTTGACCAATAACTAAATAACGTACCGGGAAAATATAAATGAACATCTGGACAACGCCGGGTCCCCAGCAAGCTGAAGATATTTATTGACCTCAACGTAAATTATATACAGTTCGTTACGAATTACGTAATTAAAATACGTGTTTAATTCAATTAAATTGCTCAGCTTTTGTGTCCACAAAGATTTCTTATGGATAATCGTTGAGTAATCCTGAGATGATTAGTAACTCGTGACGTCATCACGATACGTATTGAGCCGTATTGGTGGGGTTAAAATCACCTCACAACTGGACCACGAATGATAATTTGTGGTTGAGTGAGTCGTAGTTCAAATAATTTAATACTTCACCCGAGTTTTGTTTTCCTTTTGTTTTGGCGCCCATAACCGGATATATCCTGTACATAAAGGCGAGTCTTTAACGTACAAAGTGAATACGAGCGAGTAGCTGGTTATAAATTTTTTGAGGGTCCCAGTGGGGATCCAACTTTTTCTTTTAACGCACCGTGTGTAACTGCATAGAAGTACCACGTCTTAACCAAGAGGTTAGTGTCTCATTAATTCTTTCTCGTGATCAATGTAACTAATCAACCTGGAAACACCGGGCACCCAGTTGTTGGTGTGTTATAAGAATTCAGTTCTGCAAGTACAGTCTGCGATAAAAAAATTTTATCTTCAGTTTCTATTTATGATAAACTCAAAAATCAAACGCTTACTTTTGTAACTAGTTCGATATTTTTCTTCTTTGTAACGTTTCGAGATAATTTGCATAATTTATGACTGTAAAATGAAATGTCTATTTGTCGATTCTCTGATGGATAGAGCAACCGCACGGTAAGCGGCGAGAAGGAGGAGGAGGGGGCGGGGGGAGAGGAGCGGTGTTCCTGGTTCGATTCCCGGGTCCGGCTGTCATTTGTCCGCTATTATCCTCTAAAGGTCATTCTTTTTTGGGGGAGGGAAGGGGGAGGTTACACGTGGATTACCCTCGTGCTTCCCCCCCCTAGAGTGTGAACTGGCAATCACGAGAGAAGACCTGACTTCCTTCCTTCCCATCGCGTAACAAGCCTCGCAGCTAATTAATTGGCTCTCACTCTCGGACTCGGGGGCATTAATTGGCCGCCATTGTAAAGGAGGAACTTAACGTATTTACATATCTACCCCTCTGACTGTGTGCGGTGGCGGTGGCTGTTTTTACTCGCACGTCATTTTTAATTACTCTAGGAGGTTATTTCTCATCTCTGCCAGCTGCATAATGTCTCTGACCAACGACTACGAAATCGTCGCATGAGAGACTTTGCATCACTTTCTGGTGGGACGAAATCAACCATTCTGATTCCATGTTAAACAATATATTCGACTACAGCGTTTAAAAAAAATTATATATATATATATCATGAAATAAATTATTTAATAATTTATTAGTGTACATGAAGACGTTGCAGTGAAGGGACGCGCTATTGCCATCACTTTCTAGTAAAATTTTATCTTTCAACTGCAGTTACTTCTGAATAATTATGCCGTTGTACTTATGTAAACAATATATATCTAGATATGAACTATTATTTAAGTAATAAGTGATTTAATCAGTCCTTTTGTCAGTATTTTTATAAGTTAAACATGAAATATTACGACGTTTCGTTGCCATCACTTTCTAGTAAAATTTTATCTTTCAACTGCAGTTACTTCTGAATAATTATGCCGTTGTACTTATGTAAACAATATATATCTAGATATGAACTATTATTTAAGTAATAAGGATTTAATCATCCTTTTGTCAGTATTTTTATAAGTTAAACAGAAATATTACGACGTTCGTTGCCATCCTTCAGTAAAATTTTATCTTTAACTGCTATTTATTGCCTGATTAGATATCTTATGACTTAGTAACGATATGAGTATGTAACATGATATCATCTTTGTCACATGATATGAACTATTATTTAAGTAATAAGCGATTTAATCAGTCCCTTTGTCAGTATTTTTATAAGTTAAACATGAAATATTACGACGTTTCGTTGCCATCACTTTCTAGTAAAATTTTATCTTTCAACTGCAGTTACTTCTGAATAATTATGCCGTTGTACTTATGTAAACAATATATATCTAGATATGAACTATTATTTAAGTAATAAGCGATTTAATCAGTCCCTTTGTCAGTATTTTTATAAGTTAAACATGAAATATTACGACGTTTCGTCTCTCATTTGAGGACTTCTTCAGGTAAAAATTTAGCCGTTCGCGGATCCCCTCACTACATGACATGTGGGCCGAAGGAGTCATGGAGTGAGGGTTCCATGCACAGCTAAATTTTTTACCTGAAGAAGTCTCAAATGAGAGACGAAACGTCGTAATTTTTCATATTTAAATTATAAAAGTACTGACAAAGAGGCTGATTAAATAATTTATTATATATTTAATTGTCAGAAAAATTATTTCTTTATTATTAAGTAAGTAGCCTGTAAAGAATATGAAATTTTCCAACGATTTAACATAATGTTAATGTCGACATAATAATAAGTCAGAACAAAACGTTTTACCAAAACAAAAGTACAAATGAGCCGCATAAACCAAAAATAAATAAATTTAAACGTTATTGACAGTAGTTAGTACACGACGTTTCGTTCCTAAATTTCGAACCTCATCTGGTGTGATTTCAAGAAATCAAGACTCGGGGAAAGGGGAAAGACTGAAAGTAAAAACTACTGTAACCCACGTGTCGTTGATATTAAAGTAATTTCATATTTGGTTGCTTAATGTTTGTCAGGCCCATCTTAATTTGAAATTATAGTTTGCACGAATATAATGATAAGAAATAAATAAATTTTTCTGATGAAACGAATTGTAAAGCGGGGAAATGACACTCTGGATTATTATACTATTCTGATAAAATAAACGAAAAGTGGTATGTTGGACAGACAGGTCAGGAATTCATTATACACGACCATAAAGAAATAGTTCTACTATTGGATAATAGGTGACGACTCAAGCACGTTCGTCTAATGGCATTTCCATAAAAAAAAATTTAATATGATCATCATAAGTACCTTAGAAGTACCTTATTTTCCACGTTTAGATCCTAGGAAAAGCAATTTCGTAACCATCAGGGGCTGGAGATGGTCCATGCGAGACACCAAATTCTTCACATGTTAATTCAATAATCTTTTCGGCTGAGGGAGTCAAGCAGTAAACAGGGTGTATTACTAAATTTTAAGCCTGAGGAAGTCTCAAAATGGAGATGAAACGTAGCTGTTGTGAATAAGTAGAGATATGTTTAATGCTGACTTTTTGGGCCGTCTTTTTTATTTACTGTAAATTTTTAAGGTCGGAAAACTAGGTTGTAATTTATATTCTCCTCCAACATTTGCGAATAGAAAATTGTATATTTTTAATATTTATTTGAGAAATATGTTGATGTAACTTCGCATCCAACTCGCAACATTTGATTTAGAAACATGGCCGCTTTTCTTAATCTTCCGTATAAATTTATATTTGTAACTTACATATTTGGAAATACTAATATATGGTGTAAGTAAATAATAGAATTTAATTTTTGTCTTTTGATGCTTTAAGATAGATTTTAGTGGACTCGAAAAATGCTTTTTTTTTTGGAAGTACAGGCGAGTTGATCCTAGAGGAGTAGGGATGGCGGTCACGCTACTGACACTCTAGCTCCTCTTTTTATTATTATTTTTTTAAAGAAATCCCATTAACGATGTTAGGTACCGGACCTTTGCCCTTGCCAGGTGTGGATGTATGTAACGGGTTATATAGTTAGGGTAAAATCTGAAAAACCTCTACCTGGAATCAAGAAAACTGATGATTAGGTTGTTTGTAGGATTAACTTATATGATGAGACTGAAGGGAAACTTATATTTACGCTCTGGTTTTGTGGTAGTTTTACCTTGAGACTTTGACGGTTCGAAATTTGTTAAAGAATCTTTGGGTCAATCTGCGGATTTCTTCGTTTATGAGATTTAATTTGGCAGCTAGTTTGGATCTCCCTGGTGCGTCAAGTGACCATCTTAGACAGCGGTTTTGTACTCTTTGGAGGGTGGAAAGGTGTGACTTGGCGGCTGTTCCCCAAGTTCTGGCAAGTAGAGGTCTTAGCATGGATTTTATGATTGTGGTTTTGTGCCCTTTGTCTAGGGTACAGTAGGCCGATCCTCTTTCTTGCCTTTTTTATTGATTTCTTTGAATAGGAGTTTAATATCTAAGAGAACTCCTGGATATTTGCATGACTTATTCCAGGGGAAAACCCGTGTCCTCGATACTGCAGCGTCACCTATAACCCAATGTTGGAACTATTTCATGAAACCATACCACTTGTTTCAGAGTTACATGGCGAGTCCTTCCTGATTGTCTTTGTTGTGTTGTGTGTTTAGACGGAGCACCGCGTGTGCGCTGCGTGCCAGGAGCCTATCACGGACAAGTACCTGCTGCAGGTGAACGGGCGCACGTGGCACTCCCACTGCCTGCGATGCTGCGTCTGCCAGTTGGCCCTCGACAGGCAGCCTTCCTGCTTCATCAAGGACGACAGCGTCTACTGCAAGGCGGACTATGAAAAGTAAGTAACCAACGTCGTCCTAAATGACCTGGAGCAGTTGCAGCGACAGTTAAACTCCGCGAGCCAAATAGTAATGTATAATTACTTAGCAAACTATACATTATTACAGTATGAAGAAATATCACAGACTAGAACACGTGGAACACACAAGTCCTTACAAAAGAAGTTAATCGTGTGACATTTCAAGTAATGGAGTTGGGAATAAACCAGAGGCAGTTAACATATAATTAAATAGATAATTAAAGTGTTTGTCAAATTGTTTAATACATCCGCACAGTTGTTCTGATCAGAGTAGGGTGTAACGTTTTAATGGGTTTGATTTATTTTTATGTTAACTGAGGCGGTAGAATAAATAAAAAGGAGAGTTAAAAATTTTAAAATTATATATTTGACACAAAGAAAAACACCAAATGAAATAAAATAAAAACTTATCTCCCTGTTCTTTTAAAAAAATATGTATATTATAAAATGAATTTACTTTACAATTGAAAATTGAAAGCAAATTGATTCTGTCTCGCAGGGGATGTTGGGATTAAAATACCTTGGTCTTTATCCTCTGAACACGACTCGATGGTGGCAATTGGTACTGTGACTTTCAGTCGACGGCATTGAGGGACTTATGGTTGATTTAGCACGTTACCGACTCCCTCCGGAAACTTGTAGGGAGTTCTGGCCGGAACCTTTGGAACCCTTGAAGCGGCAACTTCTGGTATTGGCTGCTACCGCTGGCTGAACACCTCCTCCTCCTCCTCCGAACGTCTCAACAAATCAGCCTTCTCGAACGTTCCTCAAACTATCTCAACTTTCCCGCTCAACAACCACTCGACAATTCTTTGACAACTAACCTGCACCGCTGTACTTCTCTATTTAGATTACTTTTAGACCTTGTTGTCGCTGGAAGATTTTCCTTAAACAGCAAGGGTAAATTGTTTTTCCATTCTGTGTAAGGAAAAAAATTTCCCTACTTCGATGTGGGTTTTTTTTTCAGTCACATTTAGATTTTAAATTTCTATAAATCAATAATATGACATATCAGTAGAAATAAATTTGACAGCAAAGGTTTTTAACTAGTATTTATTTAATATAATAAAGACCCTTCGTTTATATTGGTGGACTTCTTTAGAATCGTCTTTATTATTATTTAATAAATATTAATTAAACTTTTTGCTGATTAATTGGCTTTTTTGTTTTAAATTTGTGTGTGGCTCTTCCCGGCAATATAAGTTCGTTTTTTAATATTATCCTGCATTTCTAATCCACGTTTTTTGCCCCCCCTCAGCTACTCTCTCTTCCTTCTGGCTGTCACCTATTCCTTCCTTCATAACTTAAGTCGTTCTAGCCTTGACAACTTTCTCTGCTCCCGCCGGAATGTTTTTTTAGCTTCTTTCTCTATGAGAGTGTTTTTTTCTCTCTAAGGATCCCTACATCTTGCACTATACTCCAGTATGGAAATAAACCACAGATTTATAAGCCAATTTATTTTAATTTTCCGTTTCACTTCTTTGAAGACTTTCGCGCGAAATGTCTAATTTCCACGACGTCTTAAGGGACCCATAATTTCCTTGTTCTTCCCGCCCTTAATTTCTGTAATAATAAGGCCGTGTGTTTGTTTATACTTTCTAAAAAAATATATATTCGTGGAAAAAATTTTATTTTTATATTTTCTGCGGCCTTGTTATAAACACTTTAGGGGGTAATCCACAAATGCGTTAATGGGCCGGGGGGAGGGGAGGATGGATGATAATGTCGGCGTAAACGAGTAATTGATGATTCTGTCGTCGACGTTGATTGTGTACCATTTCAACCCTTTTTGACAAGGCAGCCGCCTCTTTTGGGGTAGGGGTTGAAGGAAAATAACGTGAAAACCACAGTAAATTTTGTCACATCATGGACTGTGGAAGTCACCGAGATAATTTCTGAAATTCAACGTGCCCGCCAAGTTTCAGTTCAGCCCCCCCAAGAGTGGATCTTAAATACGTGCAGCAATTTCTACCAAACGTTTTTACATCTTTGACGCCGGAACAAACACCTATAGAACCCAGTTTTTCCTTTTTCTCGTAGGCTAACGGGGGTTGTATTTTTCACTCTTAAGGTACAGGGAGTATTTCTGATGCTATAAAGCTAGGCGCTGCGAGAGTTTTCTCGCAGACGCTTCAGCCCAGAGTGACTGCGGGGCTCACCTGATCATGTCGGGGATGCCTCCTGCACTCTCTCTGGGTACTTTTTATCAAAGTTCTCATATGCCGAGACACCTTCACCTATTTTAGGAGGTATATGTACCGGGGTCAAAGACCTTGGGCATATGGCAAGAGCTGTCCGCTGATCCCATTGGATCAGTCGGCCAGCTGCCTCCTGAAACTGGTGGAGACACGGAGAAGGGAATGCTGCGTCCCCACAGCAAACTCGTCTCCCGTCATTCGGAAGGGCGTGAGAATAGTACCCAATGCCCGACCTACCTGATGCAGGTTTTCTAGGGTTTTCCCTGCATCTCTTTAGGTGAAACACCGGGTAGGATCCTTAAACCATAGCCCGGGGGCCCTAGTTAACCCTTGGCTACCTTGCTCTACCTTCCGCATCCCCCCTTTTCAATTCCCTTCCTATGCTATTAAAGGGGAGTTGCCTGTTTCAGGATCACCCTCATGTAGCCTGTTAACCAAAAAAAAAATTCTGATGCTATTACGATACCAAGAGGTTGTTTAGACTCCCTCAAGGTACCGGGAGTATGTTTGGCTCCCTTAATATCAATTTCATAAGATGCAGGAAGTAATTTTGACTCCTAGTACTTTTCACTTATTTTTAGGGTACTGGGAGTATTGAATGTAATGGGGTTTTTTTTCCGGGGTCTGATGTAGATAAATTCCAGATGACTCAACGGTAAGATACAGCAGCAACCGGTAGGGAAAGCATAGTTAATATTTACACGAGTTGAGAGTTTACCGGCGGCGGGTGCAGAGGTTAAAACAGTTTGGCCAGACGCTCTTGAGGAGTTAATCCCTGCTAACTACTCATTGTTGTCTGAGTTACGACGACCCCTCGTGTGTGTGTGTGTGTGCTATGGTCTCTGTCCGAGGAGCACGAAAAAAGGAGATAAAAAAAATAAGACATCTTCTTCGAAGTTAGTCTTGAATATTACTACAGCTGCACAACATAGAGGCGTAGTAAATCCCCCCTACGACAACCCCCTAATCCCCCCTCCCCCCATCTTTTATTATTGTTTTTTTTAAAAGTAGCCTACTGTGACTTATTATTACAATACATACTGTAAATATTACGTCTTTAATGGCGTAAAAGTATTATTATTATTATACTAACCGGGTGCCCGGCCATGATGCCCGGTTTCTTATTTGGTATTAGATTTAGATTTATTGTTGTTTCCATTAATCCTCGATTGAGGAAATAGGATACGTCATACATTAAAAATTAAAAATGAACAAAATAAAGTACATAATTAAAGACAAATAAACTTAAAATAAATTAGTAAAAGAAAGTGTATATAGACAAAAGTCAATATAAACACAACACGGACACACACACTGGGAAACACAAACAAGCACACACTGAGGAACACGCAATGGAGTTTTGAACTACTTGGACCAGGAAACTGTCCTTGCTCCAGCAGCAGCTATATACATGAAACAAACAAACAAAAGAGCAGAAAAAACTGAATAGAAATTTTAAGATATGTGATGTGCTATTTTACAAGGTTGGCAGCTCATTCAACACTTGCAGCAGCAGGAACCTTGATTTAAATACTAGAAGGACGATTAAGAAAATCCTGTACCACAGAGTAAAACAGCAGCGCCATTTAAAAGAATAGTTTTACTCTGCTTCACGAAGCTTTTGTAGTCTGGAGGAAGGAAGGCTGTTGTATAAAATTATCCCCGGGGGTATTGTGAATACTTTTCTGGTGTAGAGAGAACAAGGGCGATGCTTGTCCGACCTTAGAGCTGAACCTCTGATTTCTAGTCGCGTATTCATGAAACTCGCCATTTGTTTGAAACAAATTAGTGTTTCGCTTTACAAACTTTAATATTTCATAAATATATACGCTTGGTAAAGTAAGTATTTGCAAACTTTTGAAGAAAGGTTTGCAACTCCGTGATCTAGAATTCGTGCTAGAAAGTATTCTAATTGCACGCTTTTGCAACTTAAATATTTCATTACTCCTGGAGCAGTTAGAAGACGCCATAGGCTCATAATTGAATGAAAATACGCGAAATAAACCATTTTGACGTACTTTTTGTCAACGTGTTGCATTAGTGTTCTCAGAGAATAACAAGCTGAACTTAGTTTTCCGGCAAGCAGATCTATATAGATGGTCATTCCACTTTAATTTATCGTCAATCCGAAGGCCGAGGAAAGGCTCAAGCATTAGCTGAGAAGTTGTCTACGGGTCTATTACTAGCATCAGCACTAAACTGAACTAACTTAGTCTTATCTAGGTTGAGGGATAATTTATTCACGTTAAACCAAATATTTAGACCATTCAGAGCCTTGCTGTCTACTTTCTTAATCAGATTATCTAAGTTTTTATCTGCAATAATTATATTTGTATCATCCGCGTAGAGAATCGATTTTAGAGGATTTACGTATCCTGGAAGATCGTCGTTTATGTACAGAATAAAAAGTAAAGGCACAGTATTTATTTCGGCCTTAATGTGAATTAAGCGGTATAGAGCGCGTTGTCAGCGCCTCACTATGTAATGGAACTATGTGAATCTCTTCATATTTGTAGATGCCCGTGATTCCAATGCCCGTAATTAGGAAGATATCTCACTGTGACGTCACAACTCACTCCGCTACAATCTCCAAGCCGTTTACATGATGCGCACTCAACCCCGAAAGATAAAACGTCCAACCTCAAAAATTATTTTTTGAACAACTTTGCAATTCCATTCTCTAAAGGTAAAACGGCACTTCGGTGTGACAATACGAGGATTTTGTCCCACGTAAACAAACCCCAAACATTCTGCCCATAGACTTACCATAAAAATAAATTAAAATTTACAATTATATACAGAATTACGACGTCAACCGGAACTAATAAATAATTTAATTAAAACAGTGCTACTTGTAAAAACTCGTGGACTTCTTCAGTTAAATTGGATGAACTGTTTACATTAGAGGAATTGGGTGTAATTTACCTGAAGAAGTCCACAAGAAACGTAGTATTTATATTAATTAAAGTAATGAAAGTATTTGGCGACTTATTGGCTGTCATTTTATTTATTTTAAACTTAAAATCAAATATTTACGTTTGCATTATTATTGTTATAATTATTACACTAGTAATTTCCCTCGCCGAAATAGTTATTATTATTTTGCCCTAAAAACGAAACAACAAGCACAGTATATTCATAAAGTGGAATTCATTGAATATATAAAAAGTACGGTATGATTTATTTATGATCGCGTCAGGGGCAAACCTTATAACTCGCAGTTGGTTTACAACAGGTCCCACTATCATACGTTTCGGGATGCAGGTTTTCTAGGGCTTTTCCCTGCATCCTTAAACCATAGCCCATGGGTCCTAGTTAACCCTTGGCTACCTTGCTCTACCTTCCGCATCCCCCTATTCAATTTCCTTCTTATGGTATTAAAGGGGAGTTGCCTGTTTCAGGATCACCCTCATGTAGCCTGTTAACTTCAAAAAAATAATAATAATGACAGGAAAGAACTATAGAAATTAGATGACTTACTCGAGGTTCACAGATGACAGGCTCCTTGTAACGTTTGGAGTTCTTCAAATTTTCGGAGGCACCGCCCCTTTCATCAGAAAATTAGGAAGACATTTCCAGTGATCTTCATGTAGCCTGTTAAACCCCCAAAAAATAAAAATGAGCAATTTCGAAATACTAAAATTTACCTGACACGACAAATATAACCGATTTACGTATACAGTGTATCGATGATCCAAAGAAGTTTATTATTTCTGAGGGTGTTAGCTCTGTGCCAACGTGAATCCTATTGCAAAAATATATGCAGTGATCACTCTCCTCTCTCTCTCTCTCTCTCTCATTCTGCTATAATTACGCTTATAATAACACAGTAAGTGGGATGAATGGTATAGGAACGCCTAATAGAACTCGCAGTTGGTTTTCACACCGGCTTTTCCCGCGGCATTTCAATGGGTTTATAAATATTTACATTAATATCTTCTGAACTGTGCAAGGTATTGAAATGAAATATACCCCTAAAATTAAAGTCAAAAATTCCTGTTTCAATCCCTGAAATTTTCATTGAAATCCGTTAAGCCGTTTCAGAGCAGACAGAGACTTCAGTTTTATTTATTGGTATAGATACAGGTTATTCCCTATCGTAAATAGTTAATCGTTTTTGAAATTGTTTCAAACACTTGGGGTAGACTATTACAGTCCCGAAGACATTTTCTCATCACCGTTCTCCGTTTCCGTTGTTTAATCTGCGACGAGTGATCGCTTTCGGAAAAGTATCTTTCCCACCCGCGATATTTATTTCTCCGTTGGAAGTGCAAAGAAGGGGGAATCTGTGTACGTCTGTGACGCAAAATGTTGCCTGTCAGCTGCGAACTTGAAGGATGAAAAAAAAAGTAATGGTGGAAGAGGAACGATACTCGTAGAGAGGAAAGGTTGCCGAAGACGCTGTTGCTCGGGAAGATTCGAGGGCAGGAGAAGACGAGGAAGACCGTTTATGGGAGAAACATGACGGAAGTAATTGTGAATTTGAGTATTTATGGTGGAAAGCGATCGTGTGGGGTCTATCGTTGGACGCAGGGAAGAGAAGCAAGCGGCAGCCGCCGTCAGAAACACTGGCATGTTTATCCAACAGGAACAATCGGCGACTTTGTACGCGTATTTTGACGCTTGGCGGCGAGAATGCGACCGCGGGGAAATACCGCGGCGAGACAAGGCATTCCCCGGGAACAATGGGCCAGAGAGAAGACATTGTCAAGTCAACAAGATTACCGTCAGGTGTCACTGGTGGGGGATGACAAATGAAAGCTCGGGCAGCTTTGCAAGTCACGCTGGCGCCCGGCCATGTGTGTGTGGTACGGTGTACGCGTACTCGTGGATTATCTTCTGCGCCCGGCCCACACGTCTATCCCTTTCCAATGTCATTCCCGGGGACCGGAGAGATCAAGATAGGGGAATCCTCTTCTGTCTCTCCCGGGAACGGGAGGCCCCCGTAGCGTTAAGCGCTAGCTCCGCGGCCATCACAAATGTGCTTCGTAATGAAATCCTCCGTGGCACGCCGCCCATCATCCGTTCCTACCTCCGCACCACTTCACTACTTCTATCACGGAAATCAAGATCAACGGAATGCCTTAAAAGATCTAAAAGTTGTAATCAGGGATCCGTATTTAATAACAGTGCTCGAAAATATAACAAACCAGAGATATCCCGGATTGAGCTAGGAAGATATAACTGCAAACAATCTCTTAGATGGAAGCTCCATGGTCATAAAGGAAAAAAAATCGATTTTCTCTGAAAAGCGGGTAGAGAGGAAGACAGACATTGGTTGTAACTGCTTCAAACAATTCGACACAACTCTTTGGGTCCCTCAAAGATGTTGTGACTGACAGTGACGTCACCACTCACTCTCCTGGACCCCGGTAATCCCAGGAACCGGAGAGAGAGTAAAACAGATATGAACAGACAAGGATATATACACTCCCGACATTTTCGTATCAATTTGGCGGTAGAAATGAAAAAAAAATACACTTGAAGAAGCCAGCTTAAGTAAACCCTCATATCCTGGACGCCGGAAAATGAGGGAAACCGGAATTCCGGAGCTGGAAGTACAACCTGTGCTAGAGAAGTGGAGATGCAGGAAGGGAATTGAAAAAGGGGAATGCGGGCGGAAGGTAGAGCAAGGTAGCCAAGGGTTAACTAGGGCCCCCGGGCTATGGTTTAAGGATCCTACCCGGTGTTTCACCTAAAGAGATGCAGGGAAAACCCTAGAAAACCTGCATCAGGTAGGTCGGGCATTGGGTACTATTCTCACGCCCTTCCCTGTGAATGACGGGAGACGGAGTTTGCTGTGGGGTCGCAGCATTCCCTTTCTCCATGTCTCCACCAGTTTCAGGAGGCAGCTGGCCGACTGATCCAATGGGATCAGCGGACAGCTCTTGCCATATGCCCAAGGTCTTTGACCCCGGTACATATACCTCCTAAAATAGGTGAAGGTGTCTCGGCATATGAGAACTTTGATAAAAAGTACCCAGAGAGAGTGCAGGAGGCATTCCCGACATGATCAGGTAAGCCCCGCAGTCACTCTGGGCTGAAGCGCCTGCGAGAAAACTCCCGCAGCGCCCTTATCCTGTTTTATGTAAGTCTGATTTATCCATAGTAATAATAATAATATTTTTCATTTCGCACCCATGAGTTAGTGACATTTTGCAGAGATACAGTAGCACGGGTTATTACAGGCTGTCTGGGTTATTTTTCTGTATGTGTGACATGTGACGTGTCGTATATGCCGGGATATAAATTGAGGTTAGACCCGCGTGTATCTTAGTATTAGAAATATAATAAAGCAGGAGACGATATTACAATTTGATGGCCGCAAAAGAAAACTGTTCCTGACGTATAAATGGCTGATGTAATGGGCGTCGGGGACACACACGTGCAACCTACAGAATTTGACTAATCTGTGTGACATGGCGCTGAGATAGCATCAGGGCGTGGCCTCGCTCCAAGGAGAAGTCTCACTCAGCTGCAACTAGTTCAGGAGCCTGGTCTCCCTAATAGCGGCGACCCCACTCAATCAACCCGTATCCCTATCATTGTCAACGATGAGCTTGTTTGTTTTTACATAAATAATTAAATTTAAGCACAATTTCAATATATTGCAAGTCGTAATGTTATTATTGTGGACTGCTGCAACCTATCTTGCGCAAGCCTTTTCATTTCCTCATAACTACAACCTCCCTAATCTTCTTAGCGTATTCCATCCTTGGCCTCCCTCTTCTGCTCTTACCCCCACACACACTTCCCTCTAATGCTAATTTTACAAGACCCTTCATGTCTTAAAACGTGGCCTATTAATCTATTCCTTCTCTTGGTCAACGTCCTCCATATTGTTCGCTCGTCCCCTATTCTGCTTAGAACTTCCTGCTCAGTCCCGCTCAGTCGTACCAACCTGAAGTAAACTTCAAAAAATATTTTAAATTTCATTAATGCTTTGTTTTATGCATGCGCCGTTTATTTATGTGCAAAAAAATCAGATTCACGTAAATACGTTGAACAAAATGTTAGCAACTGATCGTTTTTCGGGTGGGGGAGGGGGGCGAGCTACACGAGGGTGATCCTGAAAAAGGAAACTCCACTTTCATAGCATAGGAAGGGAATTGAGAAAGGGAGGGGTGAGAAGTGGTAGGTAGAGCAACGTAGCCAAGGGTTGAGTAGGCCCCCCGGGTTATAGTTTAGGGATCCTACCCAGTTGGAGAGATGCAGGGAAACTGCTAGACAGGTGTGTCGGGGCTATAGGGTACTATCCTCACGACGGGAGATGACTTTGCTGTGGGACCGCAGCATTCCCTTCGATGTGTCTTTGTCGGATGTAGGAGACAGCAGTGGGACTCATCAAATGAGATCAGAGGACAACCCTTAACGTACGTCCAAGGTCTTCGACCCCAGTACATACACCTCCTAAAATAGGTGAAGGTGCCTCAACATCTGAGAACCTTGAAAGAAAAACATAGAGAATACGATGAAATTCCCATTGGTGAGTCCCGCAGTCAATTTGGGGAGGAGAAATTCCTGCGACAGAAAACTCCCACAGGAACCTATAAAAATGAACGATGAAAATAAAACGTTTTATTTAGGAGGTTACACGCAATGACGCCAAATAACCATGAGTATAAATCGTAATTCAGACCTTTCACATTGGCAGACTCCTTCATCTCTTCAATATCGAATTAATCGAGAAATAATTCACTAAGTATGCACTCAGTTGTAATACACTGAATATATCAGGACTCGGAATTCCGAAGTTGCATTGTCAAAACAATGCCAAGCTACGCCGCAATGATTTTGGGTGTAATGTGGGTAATCCAAAAAAAATATGAGAAAAATTTTGGTAGGTTGGAAAATTAAAAAAAATCTAGACTTCGACAACAGTGCCACCAACCGGGTCCAACAAAAGCTAGGAACCATCCAGAAGACAGCATAATTCCAAAAAAAATTGAAATCGGTTAAGAAGGAGAAGAAGTACCAACACTCGGACATCGGAATTTAATTTGGAAAGGTTAGCCAATTAATAATGTGATAAACGTATGTAAAACTATTCCTCGTATTTATCATGATCCTTCCATGTGTTCATCTTTGGGTTTTGAAATATTAAGTTTCAGTTCATAAAATAGGTTAAGAATCTATTGAATTAACACTGCTAGTGCGACATTACATAAATAAATATTCGTATCAAAACGAATAAACAACTTTTATTATATTTTAACAAAATGGTTAAACCGTTTTATAATGCATGAAGAAACACGAGCACTGTCTCTATATCTCAGGCCTAATGGGTATAATACTTTTTGCCAGTAGTTTTTCCTCGGTATTGCTGTACCATGGTATGGTTGTAGCTGGTTCTGTTGCACCAGTAGTAAGATGGACTGGAAAGAGGACAGGATCTGGAGGTGCTTTGGTTCGCGTCTAGGGAAATGCAAGCGTGACGTCACTGGTCCTGACGTGACGTCATCAGCCACGGGCGAGTTTGATACAGTCTCTCGTCTTCAACGTACAATGTACACATGTAATATTTGAAATGAATATAATTAATAACAATGGAAACAACAATTTCGGTTGACTTATATGAATACAACAATGATTAAAATTATTTAAGTAAATTTATTCAATTAACTAATTGAATAGATTGTTTATATATATATATATATATATATATGTATACAGACACTGAATCGTCTCCCTTGGATGTCTCCCTAACACACATCCAGCTCCAAGCAAAGCAAAGGAATACAGACATCAAATAATACGTTCAGTTCAAAGAAAATATAACTTCGATTGTTTTTCGTTACTGTTTATTCATTGTAATTTTCACTATTTGTGACCTTCAGTATTAATTTCCTTTGTGGTCAACAATTTAACATCAAACGTATATTAATGTTACACTTTTAAATTAATTTAAATCACGCGAAAGAAAAATAATAAATGGAAATGACATATTTGCGAACCCAAAGATATTTCTGTTTACAACCAGGGAGATGCTAACATACCACCAGAGACATTGTTGCTTACGCGCGAATCATTACTATATTTGAAAAGAAAAGAAATGCGCGGTAACGTGTGTGTACGTATGTCACGTTACACTAGGTTTCATGGTTATACTTGATATTAGTTAACATGATTATATTGCGTTTCAGCTCATAAAACTGGTTAATTTATTGGAGAACATAATTTTTAAAAGTTGAAGTAACACTAATTACCTTACTTTGAACTGAAGTGTTGTCTCTGTACCATGGTTTCTTTGACGAAGGTGAAGCCGAGCGTACCCGACGTGACCCGAGCGTTACTCAGGATTGTTATAGATATAGGGATTATCCTATTAATAGTGCGGTAAGCTATTAGACTCACTCCATCTGCTGGAAGCATTGCTTCGTTGAAGAACTTGCGTTTCACGATTATTGTCATTCGTCTTGAGATTTCGTGCCGTGACTGGGATGTAGAGGATTGGCAGATCCGGATGTTGTCGTCGCTTTTCTCTCACCTGTATTATTTTATCCCTGACGGGTGGGGGTAGGCGGCGGTCCATCTGTAAAAATCTGTGATGATTTCTTCGGGCCGTTCCGGCTGACACTGAAGGAGCGCCATTGTTTGTCACTGAGATGCGCTGTATAAACACCGCTTTGTGCTGTTACCTCTTTCGCGCGTGTGTTTGTGTAAGGGAAGAGCCGTCTGTCTGTCTGTCTGACAGGTCGTCAACCCCGAAGTCACAATGGCCGCCACCAACGCCATTCACCACGAGAATTCTTCTTCTTCCCCCCCGTCAAGGCCCTCGGAAGTCTAGTGAAGACGTCAACGGAAGAAGAAGAACAAGACGAAGGTGAAGTTTCGAAAAATTTCAGTCCGTGGACCAAGTGGCTGGTCGACATCCTCGGGCGAGTCCCAGAACTAGCCTCTGGCTGATTCAACCTTTCAACACCGGAAATCGTCCTCCAGTTTTCATTGCTGTCTCCTCAAATATTATACGATAAGCCTTACTCATTTCTTGATCAACTTCACCTTGACAAAATTATTCAGTTCTCTTTCCCCAATTATTATTTATTCATGAACGTAGACTTTCCCCCCGGTGAATAATTCGGATGAAATCTTCACGGTTAACCAACCGGGTCAGGTATTTAAAAGAACACTAAACGTTTCTGCGGCCATCTTCAGGCTATATGTCGTCGTCATGCGTTGAATGCGCCGTATTTATACCTTCGGAATCACCTGATCCACCATGCGGCGATCTGATTGGTCCTTGTGCGTCACCTGTGGAAGGTCTGTCTGTCTGTCTGTCAACTGAGCTTGTATATCACGTGATAATGGGATCCCATGATATGGTAGCCAGAGTCTCTGTTTATGAGATTATTATGTGTCTTAATTTCTATGGCTTCCCATATCATCACGCCATTTATGAGCATGTTTTAATTTAGTTGTCTCCGAAAAATGCATTTTATGTCCCGTTGTGCTCAGCAACAGCAGATTTGTCAAGTTGTTTCAAGCGAACGTACCTTTCGTGTTCAGTGCAACCAACGTTGCTCTATCGTCCTCAGGGTTTGACCAATATACAGTCAGTCACATGGAATTTGGTACACTCCAGCAGTTTTTAAACCAATTTCATCTTTAACGGAGCCCAGAAGCCGCAGAAACGTTTGTGTGTTCTTTTAAATACCTGACCCGGTTGGTTAACCGTGAAGATTTCATCCGTATTATTTATTCATTTGTAGGTTCTGCACAGACCTTTGTCCAGTTACATAAATACCTTGCATTTGCTATAACGTGCTGTGGTGATTCATGACCCTTGCAGTCGGGTAAAGCAAAAATAATTTAGTTTTTGTTATTTACGTATACAGGACGGAAGACGAGAATGGCTTGGTGGGGCCGAGTAGGCGGGAAACGTCACCGTCTGCAACATTGTTGGCTGCAACATTGTTGATGGCCTGGAGTAGATTAGATTGGACAGTTGTTGCAGAGAGGCTGCCTGAGAGAGACGCTAGGGAGAGACGAAGCAGTGGCAGAACAAGGCGACATGTATAAAATTTAGTTTCGAGAAAGGAGATTCATTTGGTGGGAGTACAGAAAATAAAAAGACAACATTTGATCTGAAGGAGAGGCGCTAGAGAATCTTAATATGAAGAAGACGTGACCCAGCAAAGGAACAACCGGCATACGACGTCATCAGGCCCTTGTTAACATCCGGTAACGGCAATTTACCTCGGTTTTTCCACACAAACCATTCTCGTCTGATTCGCGATTTTAATTTTCAACTATATCGTTGTTCGTCACCCGCGGCGTTGTTCCCTGGAGCAGCAGCCATTTTAGAAGCTGCGTAGATTATAATTTTCGCTTTTACCGACTGAGCCAATGATTAAATTGATATTCGTAAATTTATATTTTTTTCCACTATAACTTAATTTGAGTTATATTTCTAATCAAATTAAATACATCATAATTATTATTATTGTTTGTTTGATTGTACATCAAAAATATATTGCTGATATCAGATCAAATGTTGTCTTTTTATTATCTGTACTCCCACCAAATGAATCTCCTTTCTCGAAACTAAATTTTATACATGTCGCCTTTTTCTGCCACTGCTTCGTCTCTCCCTAGCGTCTCTCTCAGGCAGCCTCTCTGCAACAACTGTCCAATATAATCTCTTCCAGGCCATCAACAATGTTGTAGACGGTGACGTTTCCCGCCTACTCGGCCCCACCAAGCCATTCTCGTATTCCGCCCTGCTGTATACGTAAATAACAAAAACTAAATTATTTTTGCTTTACCCGACTGTAAGGGTCATGAATCACCACAGTAGGATAGCACAGGCAAGGAAGGAATTTTACTTACGGCTAATATAACAATGAATATTAGGAAAAATTTTGGTATGCAGTGTTGCATGAGTGCGAAACGTGGCCGGTAAGAGTTGCAGAAAGGGGAAAAAAATATAGAAGCTTTAGAAATGTGGTGCTATAGGAGAACGAGATGAGGTGGATAGAATCACTAACGAGGAAGAGTTGTAAACAGAATAGGGGCAAGAGCGAACAATATGGAGGACGTTGACCAAGAGAAGGGATAGATTAATAGACCACGTTTTACGACACGAGGGTCTTTTAAAATTAGCATTAGAGGGAAGTGTGTGGTGTGGGGTAAGAACAGAAGAGGGAGGACAAGGACGGAATACGCTAAGGAGATTAGGGAGAATGTAGGGATGTGGTAGCTATGTATAAATTAAAAAAACCTTGCGAAGAAAAGTTGTCATTGAGGGTCATTGCATCAGACTAGTCTTAGGACAACCACAATAACAACAACACAGATACTGTAACAGATATTTAGTACTCCGCTTGAATAATAATATAAAGTGAAAAGTCACATAACGTCAGTTTTTTCCAATAATTAAATGAATTAACAACCGGATACAGACAAATAATTTTTTTTTTGAGTTGACTGGAAGTTTCACCGCCATATTTGAGACTTCCTCGCCTACTGTTAACAAAAATTGCCAAATGTATAAAAATCTAAACTTGTCTGTCTACAAGGGGGAGCTGCAACTGTCGGCTGTGCGGTCAATGAAGTGATCTAACTTTTTCGAGAGATCGATAGAAACCTTCCCTGGGGTGATCGCCGGTACACAGAAAAATGACGTCACGTAGCTCCTTGTCCAAGACTCGTCTCATTGGTAGACGATTTTCTTTAAAAATCTAATTTTTCTCCGTGTCATCGTTTCATAAATTTTATATATATATATATATAACCTTTCGCAATGTTTTTTTTCCTCTGTTACGGCATTCCGCAAGTTTTTCTAGTCTTCTTTAATTTTTGGTGAGTTCCGTTCTACTGACGGCTTTATAATGAAGGGTATTAGGTCTGTCAGCATCCCTTGTGTTTTTCCTTGCAATTCGGAGATTATTTTGTAATAACGAAGAAACCGAGGACGTGTCAGTTGATTTCGCGACCGAGAATAGACGAAAGGAAACCTTCCAAGTTCTTCGTGCGGTAGTTTTAATGGGACTTTTTACCCGCGCGTTACGCTCAGGAAATATCCAATAGAATAAATAAATAAATATCTCTCTCTCGCTCTCTCTCTCTCTCTTTCTCCGGCTTCTGTTTCATTAAGGTGCTCCGGGAACCGGACAACAACCTGCTTTTTTAATTACACCTGGGAATATATTTCATGTCGTCGTCGTCGAGATCGTAATTTAGAGTGAGATAACGACAACACCACTCGGCCGCGTCCTCCCTCTCCTCCCCCTCCTCCTCCCCCCCTTATTAGAAATATTATCTTGTTTGATTTAGTATTGGACACGTTACTTGTTTGCCATGGTCGCGCGATTCCAATTCGCAAGATCTGCACCATCAGTTTAATCTCCAGCGTTTTTTTTTTCGCTTTGTGGAGGAGAGAGAGAAATTAATTTTTCCCCGTCGGTTATTTTAATTAGTTAAGCGTGCGTTTCGCACACTACACCAGGGAATTATTCTGCAAGGAACAACATGTTTTTTAATATTTACATATTACAACATTCCGATGGGGTTTTTAAATCACTGCCGATAATTTCTTAACTTTATTATTGAATAAAAATTATGACCATGCCAGGATTCGAACCCGGGACCTCTGTGTCGTAAGGCAGCAACTAGAGGCTAGCCACTACACCACAGCAGGTATATTAGGATTCCATGTTCCTAGAAGCCTCTTTTCCGTAGCTAACAAATAGGAAACAGAGGGTTACATTAAAATACTCTAACTCTGGACATTTCAGACATTATTCTAATCAGTTTTAAAAAGAAGAAAACGTTCCGGTACATATTTGTACCTTCAAATTTTTTATCATGTGTGGGGGGAAAAAAAATAAACCTCGTGTTAACGAGAGAAACAAACAAATCATTTTTACAATATTGCAGAAATAGTTCTCGGGTTTCCACTAGGGTGCAGGCAGGTGCGATGAAAACGAGACGTTTCGACGACCACGTGCATCTTCAGGTATTAAACAAAAAAACTGAGAACAGTCAGAACATCAATTTAAAATTGTATATGGCAATTGTGGTAATCAGTCCAAAGACTGGTCAGATGCAACCCTCCATGCTAACGAATCCTGCGCAAGCCATTTCATTTCTAAATTACTACCACATCTCACATATTCCCTAATCTGCTTAGCGCATTCTATCCTTGGCCTCCCTCTTCTTCTAATGCTAATTTTACAAGACCCTCATGTCTAAAAACGTGGCCTATTAATATATCCCTTCTCTTGGTCAAATTCCTCCATACTGTTCTCTCTTCCCCTATTCTGCTTACAACTTCCTCGTCAGTTACCCTATCCACCCAATGTGATTTTTCAGCACTCTTCTGTACCACTTACATTTTCTAAAGGTTCTATTCTTTTCCTGTCTGCAACTCCTACCGTCCGACCCATAAAACGCCACGCTCCAGACGAACATTTTTAATAATGATTTCCATTATATTCGTGCAGTATAGCAATGTTAGAGCAAATATTAAGTGTGTATACACATCGCTGTACACTCTGTGAAGATTAGTAACGTAAAAGAACTTGCACCATTCCAATCACGGGTTTGGTAACCAGTTCACCCCCAGGTTGAGGTTTTTATTATTATTATTACTTAGCTGCTATTGGGTATTTTTTTCTTTCTCCATGGCTCTTCAGCCCATTGAGGGCCTGGGCCTACCGAGTCGACTGCATGACACATTCCGAATTTGGAGTGACACGTGGTCGTCAGCGTATCGATCCTCCTACTGCCTTAATCCCGTTCTTCTCGACGACAACGACACAAACATCCAAGCCCACATTCGAACCCGGGACCTCTGGGTTGTGAGGCAGCAACTAGAGGCTAGCCACTACGCCACAGGAGGTATATTAGGATTCCATGTTCCTAGAAGCCTCTTTTCCGTAGCTAACAAATAGGAAACAGAGGGTTACATTAAAAGACTCTAATTCTGGACAAATCATTAACTCAGACTGGGGACAAATAAAGACTGGGGTTCCACAGGGTTCCATTCTAGGTCCATTGCTCTTCTTAATATATATAAATGACTTACCTAGATCCATAAATTCTTCTTCTAAAACTATACTTTTTGCTGATGATGATGCTAGTATTTTGGTTACAAATAAACAAAATAGTCTGGAAAATGCTGCCAGTGTTACATTAAGCCAGATGCTTCACTGGTTTACAGCCAATGGCTTGTCAGTCAATTGTGATAAAAACTCACTTCATGCAGTTTCAGACAAAGAATGCCAATTTGAACTCAATAAAACTAGCAACAAATAATTGTGAAATAACTGAAGTTGAATGTACAAAATTTTTAGGTATATCCATGGACAATAAATTAAACTGGAAGGATCATATTAATATTCTCCTACGAAAATTAGGCTCGGCAGCAACCTTTGCTCTTAGAATTATGTCAAGTTGTAGTGATCCTAACCTAATAAGAAAATTAGTTTATTTTGCATATTTCCACTCTATAATGACATATGGTTTAATAATATTCTGGGGCAATGCATCAGGGAAAGATAAAATATTTACACTTCAAAAAAAGGCTGTTAGAATATTATGTCAGGTCTCACCAAAAACATCTTGTAGGGGACTTTTCAAGAAAACTGCCAGCATATTCAATCACTCATGTAACCTCTTCACACTAAACTCAGATATACATGACTTTGATACCAGAAGTAAAAACAATTTACACGAAGGAAGGAAGGAAGTCTCTAACCATAATACAAAAGGGTGTACATTACAATGCCATCTATTAGCATATTTAATAAACTTCCCACCTCCATTAAACAATTAAAAATAAATCCAAACAAGTTCAAATATGAACTAACTAACTAAGTTCTTACTAAGGCCACTCCTTCTACTCTGTTGAAGAATTTATGAAGCTGAATGTATCATAGGGTAGATATTTATAATTATGAAAGATAATTAATTAGAACACTAATTTTTTAGTATAGGATGTAAAAATATTTATCAATTTTATATATATAAGGTACAAATTGTATGTCTTCTGTATAGAACTTAAGAAAATCTTATTATAAGTTAAAAATTAATGAATAGTTACAGTATATTCTAATATTAATAAAGCAACCTAACTATGTAAAATCTCTGACTCGTTCCACAACATCCTTGAAGCTTGTGCTTGCTTCTCTATAGGAGGATCTATGGAATATGATTTTATACTTACTTATACTTATACTCTGATGAAAGAGATCGTGGGTTGACTCACTAAATCTAGCTGCGGGTGCAGGAAATGATTACATGTTACCACACAAATCTTTATAAGATCGTTGACAATATCACGGCAATTTTCCGCCCATTGATTTCCCCTCCCCAAAAAAAAAGAAGAAGCCGTAATTAATGTAAATACGCTGGCCGACCACGGGGCAGAAAGTCGTCATATCCTCCTTGTAGGTCAGCCACAGTGTTTGAATATTCTGTACTTAAGAATACATTGAATATATGTATTGAGAATGCAGAAAATATTACATTGCGTAATGGGGGAGGAGGATGGAGAGCAAAAGTTTCTTTTGTTGTTCCAGAGAGCAAGTGACGAGGTCGTTCGTGTTTATTTTAAGAACTGAAATTGAATTGAAGAGTCGGTGGGTGTCGCCGGTCCACGCACGACAAGGGTGCAAGTAGCGACACTAGTAGTAGTGGTGGTCGAAAACCGTGAAAATAAGAGGCAGTCTGTTTAATTGGTGGTAAAGTGCTTTCCGTGTACAGCCAGCAGCAGCAGCAGCAGATATATATGTGGCCCCGGCCTCTCCATGTTCATCCGTGCGGGGCAATTAAATTATGTAAATTAGTGAGAGTTGTTGGAGATAGCAATCAGGCGCACAGCTACACAAATGGCTACACACACACACACGTACACACTCGCTCGCACGACAAAATATGTCGATCCACCTATCGACATTCCTTTCCGGTGTGCGTTCGACTCGTCTAATCCTCCTCTGATTCTTAATATACTTTTTCATTATTAATTTTTTACTCTCTCACATTTTCCTGCCTCAACTTCCCGAACCTAACAACGTGAAACAGTTACTGTAATTACAAATTTGACGTCATGTGTTAATAAATTACGTCACGCATATTCCAAATTTTGTCAAGCCAATGAAACGTCTTCGGTGATTTTTACAGTTTCATTGGTTCCAAATGATGATATCACTATATACATATATAAAATCACCTGAGGGAAGTTCTTCGGGAAACGTTCGGGAAAAAGTCACGGGAAACGCTTGGCTTTAGCTTCGTCGAAGAACTCACGGAACAGAGGGTAAACGAGTTCAAAGCTGATACTTTGCGGTACTTCCACTTTTATAAATTATTTATGTGGTGATTCATGACCCTTACGTTCATCGGGTAAAGCAAAAATAATTTAGTTTTTGTTATTTACGTATACAGGACGGAAGACGAGAATGGCTTGGTGGGGCCGAGTAGGCGGGAAACGTCACCGTCTGCAACATTGATGGCTGCAACATTGTTGATGGCCTGGAAGAGATTAGATTGGACAGTTGTTGCAGAGAGGCTGCCTGAGAGAGACGCTAGGGAGAGACGAAGCAGTGGCAGAACAAGGCGACATGTATAAAATTTAGTTTCTGCACATTTAAGAAAGGAGATTCATTTGGTGGGAGTACAGAAAATAAAAAGACAACATTTGATGGTGAAGGAAGGAGAGGCGCTAGAGAATCTAGAAGACGTGACCCAGCAAAGGAACAACCGGCATACGAACAAAAACGAAGAACGACGTCATCAGGCCCTTGTTAACATCCGGTAACGGCAATTTACCTCGGTTTTTCCACACAAACCATTCTCGTCTGATTCGCGAATTTAATTTTCAACTATATCGTTGTTCGTCACCCGCGGCGTTGTTCCCTGGAGCAGCAGCCATTTAAGAAGCTGCGTAGATTATTATTTTTGCTTTTACCGACTGAGCTAATGATTAAATTGATATCGTAAATTTATATGTTTTCCACTATAATTTAATTTGAGTTATATTTCTATTCAAATTAAATACATTATTATTATTGTTGTTCGTTTGATTGTACAACAATATTTTGATGGTGTAACCAACGAACACCACATTTACTTCTATAAATTAACCTATTTTATGAACTAAAACTTAATATTTCAAAACAAAATACGACCACACAAACGATGTTGTTGATAATCATACCTAATTAATTAATTAAGATTAGGAATTGAAAATAATAATTTACAGATATTGGAATGCTGATGAACATCTACAAATATGCTATTAAGTGACACGGCGTCTGAAATTTCGGGTAGAATGTGAAAAAAAAATTTTTTTCCCAAATTTTCATATTAATATTCTTATAAATTCAGTAAACTGAAAAACAAAATAAGAAACGTGTAACACATGCTATTAAAGGGGGGAGTTGCCTGTTTCAGGCTCACTCTCGTGTAGCCTGTTAACCCCCCCCCCCCCAAAAAAAAATATATCTTGTTTTTCGTTCATAAACTACAATTAATTTTAGGTGTTTAGGATCAAAATTCAGTAAAAAAAACTTCATTCCGGAAAAAATATAAACAGTAGAATAAATCAAGGCCGGAATGATATCCATTAACTCAATGGTGGTATCTACTGAAGTAAGGAAATGCAACGTGAGACGAAGAAAAGGATATATAGATCCGTCGCAGAAGGCAGAACCTCATATAACTCAGAAACGTCGGAAATAAATAAGAGAAGCGAATGCAGATTACAATCAGTCGAAGTAGATGCAATGAGAAGAAGCCGTAGGGTATCAACATTAGAACACATTCGTATAACAAATATAGAAGATAAAGTGAACATTGAAGAAGATAGAATAGAATAGAAAAGAGAAGGCATCTGAAAAGAATGCCAGAAAATAGATAGTCAATTAAGATTTTGAACTGGACACCCAATGAAAGACGCAGAAAGAGGGTGAAGGCCAAGACGGACGGCGAAAAAAGGGAACAGAAAGTAAGACAACTACAACAACATGGCGTCCAAGATGGGAATAAATGGAGTTTTGGGTGAAGGAGACGGCCGAAGCTGTAAAAGCCTCCGCTGAATCTAGATATAAAATTAATGAACCGCCAGAATGTTTCACTTTATATTATATTTGGTTCAAATGTATTTAAAGAAACTAATAATTAATTTTACTGTGGAATTTGTAAGTAAAGGAAATTAGTTTCCCAAAGAAACAAAATGTATTACCACCTTAGGAATATCCAGCACATTTAAAGTACTTATTGTAAGAGAGAAGAATTACTTCAACTGAAGCTCGGCCAAAAGCCATGAAACTAAATTTAGAAGGTGACCGGATCCGGTCGAAATTTTTTTTTATTCTCATCTTCTAAAGCAGTTATTCACCCTGTTCCATGATATAGGGTTGTGAGATGCAATGCACGAGGCACGTGGTGAAGCCATTTAGCAGCTTCGCCCTGCTCCTTAGTCTGCACGGATTGCTGAACAACTACGAGGGTGGAATCAGCGCAGGGGGATGTGGAGGGGGAGGGGAATTAGGTTATGCTAATAACTACCGACAAGCGACTGCGTTCGATGGACTCAAGTGGCTTCACCCCACGGCCTAGTACAAGAACAATAAATCCAGATAATTAAGCCTAATACCAACAAAACAAAACAGAAGAAACTAAAAAAATTATACAAAATGTAATCTCATTTACTTTAAATTTCTAATAAACTTGTCAAATCAGTTACGCAATTATGCACTACACTTACAATGACTTGTAGAAGACTTCTCTTTCCGTTGAGGTCGGTCATATTAATCTGTCAAACAAGTTTCCCTTCATCAACTGTTCATGATAATTGCTTTTAAAATATTAATAATAATAATTTTATTGGTTATAAAAGAACAATTTCTGAAATTAATTAAAGGGGACGATTGTTTTAATTTTCTAAGGGTTTCTCAGGGTTTATTATTGGGGTAACAAGGTGCAGCAGATATTTCACTTTCGTGACGAACCTGTTTCATCCTCTCAGCAATGCGGCACGTTCTGTGTAGTAGTTTTCCCTTCTTCCACTGTCACACTTGCAGACCGTGTTGCGGATTTACCCTCTGTTTGACGGAAGAAAACTCTGGACCGGCGATTGAGGAAAGCTCAGTTTCCTCCTCTTTCTACACTCCAACACACCTTTGCTTTCAACTTGCCGAAGTTCTGACCTTCCTTGCTCGCTCTTCCTTCAAACTCAACAGCAACAATGTTCACCTCCCTTTCAACCCTCGATCACCACTGTCTTATTAATTCCTCAATTCTATCGTCTCTCTTACTTCCTCGGCTTCCTGCTCCCTTCCACTTCCGAGCAACACTCTCCCTCCCTTCTTCCTCGCCCTTTCAACGTCTTGATCATCCTCTGCCAATATTTCTTGTTCTCACTTCCCAGCTAAACCCTTCTCCAAGGGAAAGCGCTACCCCACGTGACGTCCTTCGCCCTGTACGGGAATTTTTCCCTGAAAAAAAGAGAATAGTGTCCTTGGGAAATTTTTGAAGGGTGAACGTTCCTTCAGCAAAAAAAACTTAATATTCTGAATTTTGATAATTTAAAATCAAATATATGTGAATCAAATTAAAGGAGGATGGTCCTGCTGCGCTACACAACAAAGAAAAATAATTTCCAGACATACTAATTATTTTTATTCTTGCAGATATCCTAATAAACCTACGCCTATCCTGTTAATTTTAAGTATGGATGTTGGACACAGTCATAAACTTTAATACGAAATAATTTAACTAGAGGCAGTGAATGATCTAATAAAATAAAATATTGCCCCATGTTACAGTATACATAGAGTATTTTTACGTCCAAATTACAGACCTACGATGCCACTTGTCCAGAGGATGGCGACGACCTTCTACTCTCCAGCTATTACAAATTCCTCCAGTCACGTACAAAAATATAACTGTAAAACTTTAGTCAATAAATTGTTTCCGTTTAAAAAAAAATATGCATGCGGTTTAAAAGCCATCATAATGAACTCATCTCCTTCCTGTACTTCCATGAGCTACAGTGATTTAATTTTTATGTTCCCCGTCGGTGCTTCTCTGTACCAGGGAATTGAAACGATCTGTCGTCACCATGTTTGGGGCTTCTTCGGGTTATTTCTATTTTGTGATTTTGATAAATAAAAGTCGAAATATATAAAAATCTGAACTTCAACCGAAATGACGGTTAAAGTTAGCCACGTAGGCAGTTCGATATAGATTTTGTATATGTTTAGACGACAGCCACTGCAGCGTTTCAGCTCCTCCGTGAACACTGGAGTGACACGAGTCTTCGTTCTGGATCATTCCCGAGTGACTGCGACTCGTATCCCCGGATCTGACTAGACACTGTTTACGGTAAGAAGACGACTGAAACGTTACAGCAGCTGGAACAATTCGCCCGTGAGACATTGCGTCACGTACCGGTGGCCATATTGAAACCATTGTGATGTGATTCGTTGACGAAGCAGACTTTCAGACGCCGCTCTGTGGACTGCAGCGCCTTCTCGTGACTAGTGCAAACCACTGTTTCACCTCTCAGTGGTGCCTCAGTGAACTTCACATTAAAATCAAATGAGAACCGTGGAATTGAGGTGTAACCAGCCTGCTGCAGTCCAGGGTTCCATTCCTGGCAAGTCTTTGAGTGCTGTTGAAACTCAAATTGATTAAAAGATCTCTCTGCCCAAAAAACCTCGACATCAGAAGGTATAAGAGGACAAGATTAAGAAAGAAAGAAAGAAAGAAAAAGAGAAAGTGATTGAGGTCTATCCACCTAGAAACTCCATTCCGTCAGAGAGACAGTGAGAAACTCGCTGTGGTTTTTTTTTTCAGGAAAAACGTTCGCAAACCCAATTGAGTCTAATCAGTCAAGAGGGGTGGAGAAAGTGAAACAAACAAACAAAAAAAACAAATTTGCGGTCTGATTGTTGGAGATGTAATCAATACCGAATAACGAGTCGACACACACATGAGAGAGAGAGAGGGGGAGGAGAGACTTAATTCCTCGCGAGCAGAAATAACAAGGTAACCGGTATAATTTTCTTTCTGGTCAAAGCGAGCCGATTCAAAACACGTCGGTGATTAAACAGGGGGGAGGGTTGGGGGGGTGGAGGATGAAAATATCCGCCTCATCAAGTCCGTGTGTGACGCACACGCCGCTGATGCAATTCGCGATGGCTTTTCTAACGAGGCAGCACCGTCTAAATCTAATCACCGCGTCTGTGTGTCTGTGCGTCGCAACGTGCCTCTAACCTGCTTACCGTTTGTTCGTTGCGCTTTTGTTTTCCGTGCCCAGAAAACTGGAAAGCCGGAGCAGCGGAGGCCTAAGTGAATTACAACTATCCCTCCAGACTCGACTTCATTAAGCGAACGGGAGGAGGTGGGGGAGGGGGAGGGGGCAGTATCATAATCCTGTAAGCGGACGACGAGCGGCAAACAACTGTCGTCTGCAAGAAATATTAACCAGCAGATCCTAAAACTCGTCCCAACATTCTACAGGCATCTGAGAAAACAATGGGGAAAGCAGTGGATGGACATACCCCGCGCAGCATGGATTTAGACGGGGAGCAACGGTATGTGTTAAGTCTTGCAGGCAATGTCCACGCGGTTCTTATATATTTCCCACAAGGCTTTCGATGTAGTACCACGCAGTATTTTGCTAGCTTAACTTCTGATGCAGGTTTTCCGAACACCTCTTTATGTCAATACCGAATGAAACACTTATACTTTGGTCCGAATACCTAGTCAACTCTTCCTCTCCCTTCCACATCCTCCCTTTTCCTACTAAACGGAAGTTGCCAGATTCTGGATCACGTGTACCAAAAAAAGAAAAGAAAAAATAAGAAGAATCCGGAATAGACAATGGCATGGGTGAATATGTCCGGGTAAATGACGAATTTTTTTTGGTTCAACAGACTACATTATTAGTGTAAGACTTATTTATCTACGGAAAACGACCGGCAATATTGACAGGGAAAAATGATCTGTAGATAACAGAATGATTGATTGAGTTTACATATTTGTGCACATTCATGGCTCCAACTGCTTTTTTTATTATTATTATTATTATTTTAAAAACCTTTATCGTACAGATTATCAGTTAGGACGATAACGATACAGTATATACAATATTAAAAAGGTATATAATTAACATGATAACGTGAAGATAGGTTTAAGTCGTTAATAACTACTTTAGGAATTGGTTTGGTGTTATTTATTTTGTGAGTACCTGAGTGAGGGCATACGACTTAGGGTGAGTGGGTGAGGATTGACAGTAGAGAACTGATTTATGGAGGGAATTAATGAGGATGTGACATTAAAGTAGCGATGGATTAGGGTGATTGATCAGGGGAAGGAAGGAATGAGTGTCATTCGTAAGTTTTTCTTGAGGCTAGGGGAGCGTGGAGTAATTGGAGGAGGATAGTCCATGTGATCGTGGGTTTTTGGGTGGTTGAGTGCGCTTTTGATTAGTTTTTAGTTATGGGATTTGAGATTACTGATTACATTGGTGAATTTATGGATGTTATGGTGGATGACGAATTTCTTAGGGTACCAGCCAGGGAGAGTTTTGTGATGGTGGTGCGTAGTATTGTGTTTTGTTGTTTTGGAATTTTGTTGAAAGGGTTTTTGGCTTGTTGTTCCCATATGGAGGAGGCATAGGACCAGGTGTGTTTTATAATGGAGAGGTACATGGTGCTTAGCTGGTGAGACAGGGGAGGGATTTTCTGTTTAGAAGGGAATAGAGTTCTGAACTTTTTAGGTTATTTGGAGAGGGAAAATTAATGTGAGGTTTTCAGGATAGTTTTGAGTCAAACATGATTCCGAGTACCGTTGGTGGTGGTTTCGTATTTGTAGGGGATTAATGAAATTGTTTAGATAGAGATAGAATTGGGGAGGAGGGTTTTTTGTTAGAGTGAATGGGATGGTTATTGATACTGATTCGCCATTGTTTGGGCACATTGCCTCTAAGGTAATTGTGAGGCGCAGAATTGGAGTGGTTGTGAAATCGGAGGTGAGGTTAGAAAAGAGGAGGCTTACATAGGAGATGGCTATGTAGATTGTGCTAGTGTTAGGAATGCGTGGGAGAAGATGTTGTATAGGAAGGGGGCAATGACACTTCCTTGGGGGACGCCCGCCGCGATCTCCAACTGCTTACAAAGTTCAGCTCCTCAGCCTTCATGTACATTCATCAATTACAAGCTCCACTTTCCTCCCCACTTACCTGCGTGTTTACTGCTGCGTCTACTCTAACTCTGCTACACTTCCAAAACAACACTTCCTTACTGCTTACTCCATTACCACAATACTGCACGCCTCCTATACCTGGTCCTATGGCCTCGGAACAACAGCCAAAATTCAAACAAAACAAAACATAATCCCCACACACCATTACAAACTCTCCCTGGTACCTTCCGTCATCCACCATAACATCAAACTTCCCGAAATAAACTCCGTAATCACCAAATCCATAACCTCCATAATTAAAAGAGCCCTCGACCAACAACAAAACCCCCACAATCCAACAATTCCATGACAATCCTCCTCCATCTCTACGTTTCCGTCGGCTCAAAAGAAAACTCCCAATCGACCTCATCCTTCCCCCTCAGCACGTAGGCACATCCTAACCCACATTACCACCATGCCACATATCCTCCAAAAATCAGTTCACCGCCTGTGAACCCTCACCCACTCACGCACGTCTTATGCCTCTCAGATTCACTCATAAAAACCATAACCCATCTGTTAAAGTAGGTTAATGAATGGATTAACCTTCCTCCATGTCTACATGTTAATTATATACACTTTCATAATCTTGTAACACATTATTTTAATGGTGTTCATACTGAAACAATTAGTGTACCAACTACAAATCGTATGTTCAAAGTTTTTATATAAAAAAAGACAACACTGCTTCGCTTACACACTCTGCTCTCTTATACAATTCCGTTCCAACAGCATTCGAGCCTCACATATATGGTTACTTGAACAAGGTTAAATCCTTAATAAATAGCATAGGAAGGGAATTGAAAAGGGGGTTGTGGAAGGTTGACCAAAGTAGCCAAGGGTTGTGACTAGGGCCCCCAGGCTATAATTTAAGGATCCTACACCCGAGGGGTAGTTCGGGCTTATCTCACGCCCTTCCGAATGACGAGAGACGAGTTTGGTGGGAGTCTCAGCATTCATTTCCACCAGTTTTAGGAGGCAGCTGGCGGACTTATTCAATGGCACATATCGATGATCAGAAATAAAAAAAGATGAAAACAAATACAGCTAAGAACAAAACAATTATTTTTACTAAAAACACAATATAAAAATAGGAAACGATTAAATGCCCCATGTTCAAACCTGTCAATATTGAGGCGTAACTTTTAATAATAAATTGATATTGGGGCGAGCACATAAAGGGACGTAGGGCGTTACACTACAGAAACAGAATAGTGGAAAGGCAGGCCAAGTCACACTTCACTAGTAGAATAAGGGCGAAGTATCTTAATGCGCTGGTCAAATCAGAAATGGGTAGGGTTTTGTACTCAACGAAATGGGATATACCTGGTGAAAGAAGGCCCGGAGTGAAATATACCCACATTTTTCTCTGGAAGTTTCCGTAACTAAAGATAAAGGAAAGGTACAGAATAACAAATACTAAGGCATTTAAGAACAAATTTAAAAATACCGAAAAGTGAGGTGCTATTTGGTGAAAGGAAGGACCGCAAATATTCTAGATGGGTAAATGAACCATCAGTAGTATTGTCGTTGTTGTGGTAATTGGTCAGAAGTCTGGTATGACGCAACCCACCATTTCTAGTAACAGTGGCTCTCACCATGCAAGTTTTTGTCCACCTTGTAAAATCGGTACCACCCACATGTGGGTAGCCGTCCCTATTTCGCAACGTGGGTGATTCCAGTGTCGTTGGTCTGTCCGCAGGAGAACAAATTTAAAAATACCGAAAAGTGAGGTGCTATTTGGTGAAAGGAAGGACCGCAAATATTCTAGATGGGTAAATGAACCATCAGTAGTATTGTCGTTGTTGTTGTTGTGGTAATTGGTCACAAGTCTGGTATGACGCCACCCACCATTTCTAGTAATAGTGGCTCTCACCATGCTAGTTTTTGTCCACCTTGTAAAATCGGTACCACCCACATGTGGGTAGCCGTCCCTACTTCGCAACGTGGGTGATGATTCCAGTGTCGTTGGTCTTTGTCCGCAGGAGCTTCAGGGCCAAGTGCGCCAAGTGCTGCCGGGGAATCTCCGCCAGCGACTGGGTGCGCAAGGCGAGGGCGCACGTGTACCACCTGGCGTGCTTCGCGTGCGACGCCTGCAAGCGGCAGCTGTCCACGGGCGAAGAGTTCGCCCTGCACGAGGACCGCGTCCTCTGCAAGACTCACTACCTCGAGACGCTGGACGGCGGCAGCACCTCATCCGACGGTAAGACTCTCTATCCACACGCCTTGCCTTGCCAACACTTCGTAGTTTCTTTGAATGGACTTCAATGTTTAAACATTAACAGTACCTGGTCGGTGTCAACGTCGAGGAACAGAGCGTTTGCCACTCCTGTGCTTCATAATTGATGAACAGGATGTCTCAAAAACAGTCATCCAATAAAGGTTGAAGTTTGTCTCCGTCAATTCTTTGTACAAGCAGATCTTCTCGGGCTTCGCCGGGAAACGCCGGGTCCCCAGCTAGTTATAAATAAAACACAAAGAATTGTCAAAAGTCAGAAATGAAATAATTTTATTTGAAAACGTTTCGTCCCATAACTTTGGGGAAGTCCTCAGTCTTTTTATAAAATGTAACAGAAATTTAACGTTGCTGGTGCGAACGAAATAAATTCATTTTCTGTCCGTAAGGTTGCAGCAGCAACATGAAATTTTTGTTATATTTTTTGTTTATTCATAGATTAATTTTTTCGAATTATGTATATTTAATTTGTCATGTTTCATTATCTATTCGTCTTGTCGTGATTTTATTCATAAATAATTTGAAATTGACGTAGAGCGACGTTTCGATGACTGGCTCTGTCATCATCTTCTGGCCAGAACTTGATGACAAATTCAGCAATCGAAACGTCACTCCCGTCAATTCCACCCGTTTAGAAGTCCGAGAACTGTTTGTACCAACAATCATCCAATTCCAAAAATTATGAAGATATAAAATTAATTTTAATTTATTAATAAAGGAAAATAACTGAAGTAATTGATTTAATCCGACTTCTTCTTATCATAAATAGAACACAAAGAACGGCCACGAGTCGGAAATGAAATCATTTAATTTGAAAACGTTTCGTCCCCCAACTTTCGGGACCTCCTCAGCTAGTGAAAATATTTTTAAAAAATCCTGCCGCTGCTGCATGTAATAAATACATAATTGAAAACATATTAAATAAATTATTAGCTTACATTAAATATTAAAGTAGGAAAATATAAAAGTACTTAGATGATGTAGATAGAATGTAGTTCAAAATGTCAATTTATTAATTCCATCAGTTCTTTAGTGAAAAAATTGTATAAGTAAAAGCTGCTAAAAAATTATTTATGAATAAAATCACGACAAGACGAATAGATAATGAAACATGACAAATTAAATATACATAATTCGAAAAATTAATCTATGAATAAACAGTAAATATAACAAAAATTGCATGTTGCTGCTGCAACCTTAGGGACAGAAAATGAATTTATTTCGTTCGCACCAGCAACATTAAATTTCTGTTACATTTTACAAAAAGACTGATGACTTCCCCAAAGTTATGGGACGAAACGTTTTCAAATAAAATTATTTCATTTCTGACTTTTGACAATTCTTTGTGTTTTATTTATAACTAGCTGGGGACCCGGCGTTTCCCGGGTATTTATTTATATTATCCCGGTACATTCTTTAATTCTGGGTCCAAACATGATTTCACCGGCATCGAAAACGTCACTATTTGAACCCCAAATATACTCCCAGTATCGAGAGAGAGTCAAAAATACCCCCAGGACAATAACAGGGCTCTAACAGAATAAAAATTCTCCCCCACTTATGGAATGAATTTTTACTTAAATAGCATATTAAATGTCATAATGTAACACAGCGACTCGCATTACACCAAACTCAATAGTTTCCTTTTATTTCATGTGACTCATTTCCACCCCCTGTCCCCCTCACGTACTGGAAGGTTACAGTTTGTAACGGACGACGTGTAAAACAACACAAACGTTTTAAATATTAACAACGTACTTTGTACGGAAAATATGGATAGTATAACATTAAAATAGTATGATGAATGTGGCAGTATAGCTGCCGAAAGCTACCATTAAAATAAAATAACTCTCAAAACAGTGACCGAAAAAGAGTTTTATTACCAATTACATCAACATTTAAACGGTCAAAGAACACAATAAGAAATAAATAACTACAGTTTATGGATTTTAAAAAATTACCGCCCATCAAGCACTAACCATGTGTTGGTAGCCGTCCGTGTATTGTCCTAATTGTGTTGAGTTCAATTCGCCAAGAACACCAGTTCAATATTTTGTCGAAATTGTTTCTCCGCTTAATGATAGTATGCGGAAGACTGTTTTACCCCCTTACAGCCCCTCTTAGGGAATTAATTTATAACTTGAATTACATTTTTTATGTGAGAAAATTCAGCCGCTCACATTAAACCCGGTTTAGAGCCCAATCTCAATTGTTTTCTGGTTATTTTTGTGTGTTGCTCCATCAACCCCCATCTCTAAGAATATTCACCTTCAATTATAAATGGGGTTGAAATTATACGCTGGCAGTATCGGAGGACACGCTATCAAATTAAGTGCTGCAAGAATGTATTCATAAGACAAGAATATTGGCCGTTTCTGCTTATTTAAAATTTTCCGCCTCCTCCAACCCCGCCCCCAGGGGTGGTAGCCGAGTCTCACAATTTTCGGATCACTAAGAACACGTGTAGAAAATTTGGTCCATTCGTCTAGATTTGTATGCGGAACACACATATAGACAAACACACACATACGGGCTATTTTATTATAGGGATGAAGGAAAATATGTAGTTGATTGCGAATGGAGTAAATGGTCGGCATAATTTATGGGCAGTGTGTGGGCTTAGAGGTGACGTCAAAGATTGTAAAAGTTAATTTCCACATATCCTCGTAATAATGTGGGCATTAAAGAATTCCTTTTTTTACGGGTGTTAGTATAAAGCATGAGTATCTTGAAATGGCAAAAAGGAAATTAATATCTGGGCTGACTGCGCCACACGACGTCACGGATAGACAAAGTGTAATTACGAGGAAGGTGTTGAAAAAGACTTTCTACACGAGAATTATGTGTAAATGAAAGGAAAATATTTTTATTTCCCCATTTAGATGAGGCGCAGACAACTCAAAGCTTTTCAATTTTTCCTTCCTTGAGCCACTCGGCATATGTCTAAGCGGTATTCACACTCGGGGCGGCATGTCTTGAGTTACTGCTTCCACGGCTGTTGTTACGCGGAGCCGCAATCCGGCCACATTGTTGCTGGGAGTGTACAAGCTCAGTATTTTATATCCGCCTCTGATGTCCTCTTTAAGACCGGTAGATTTTTTTATACGTGGTTTTTCGGTGACTTTTTAGTTTGTCCCATGCACCAGGAATTACCATCACACCCAAGAGGATGTGAACAATACAATGTTTATTATAAAATCTAACATTGCAATTACTATTATTTTATTGTTTAGACAGCGTCTTTCCTTGTATGTTTAAATAATTGCTTACGTTTACCGCGCGTGAATTGTGCAATTTGCTTTTCTTTTTTTTACTTCCATACCTGAGGAAAGGAACAAAGTCTTATTAAAAAATAAGACATTTTTTATTAAGTGCAATAATTTCCCTCCACTCCATATATTCTTCAGAAGTGCTCCCTGCTAGGTCTTGACGTAAAATTATTCTGATTGGCCACGCACGCCTCCTCCTCACGATTTCACTGTTCTGAATTACTATTGGTATAAAAGGTTCTAATTTTGTTAAATTAAGAAGTGTCTTTATAATTTTAATTCACTACACTCGGAGAAATTATTTTAGAGTGCAACTAAGAGCTTGCTCTCCAAACCCTTTCCAGTTATTTTATGAATCAGTTTGATCGCGATTGAAATATTTCAAGTAGGAAATCTGAACGTAAATTTGAGATTTATTGAGTTAAATGTCTAGTGGGGTTAACTGTGCATATCTAACCCCATGACTTTGGTTCTTGCTACCAAGAACTCTGCTGGAGCATTTCCGGCTCTCCCCCGTCTTCTGTTGGAATTGCCATTGAGTCCATCCATTCCCAGGTAAGCGAGTGATTTCTTGAGACCCCGATTGTCGGGGCTGCAGTGAGGCAGCTTTGAGGCAGGTGCGGCTGCTTTGGGGCGGCGTCGCCATGAGCTCACTGAGGTGGCGCCGTGTTTGATCGTCGCTGTCCCAACATTTGAACGTGCGGACGGACCGACTGACTGGGGCGGCTCTCTCCCTCTCCGGAGATCATTTGCATTGTAGATGTGGGGGAGGGAGGGAGGGGGGGCAAATCAATTTCAGAGGCGATTTCACACCTCGTAAACACGGCGGCGGCGGCGGCGGCGGATGCCGAGGGGTCGATTGCGGGGGCGGACTCCCGCGCAGGCGCCGCCGACGACGGAGGGGCGGGGCCACGGCGACGCCGCCGGTTAGGTAATGTACCATCCGATTAACCTGTCCGTACAGCGGAATATTCCGCTATCAGCAAAGCTGATGATCAAGCATTGTGCTCAGCAAAGCTTCAGCAACGAAACAACATCAATTCTGCCGTCGTAAGGCCAAGAATAACAATATTTTCCTGAAAATATATTTCCTGGCAAGTATAAATTTCATCGTCATATAGCTCTTATTGAATGCGACTGTTTATTTAAGTAAGCAAGTAAGAAAAACTTTACCTTTAAACAAATAACATAATAACTAACGGCCAGTATAGCAGACAATACAATAACATTTTGAACAAAATAAAATTTAGAATAAAAGCCCCTGTAGCCCTTGTCAGTATTTAAACCAGACAGAAATATTATTAGTAGAAAAAAAATTTAACGTGACAAAGACTATAACCCATCATACTGTAGCTAATTTATGTAACTTGTAATTATTTGGCAACGGATAATGACAATGGCAATGATGTTGCATTTGACAATGTGTCAATAGGACGACAGTGAGAGAAAGACAGGCGAAGACAGTAGTGTGGACGCGTCGCAAGCAGCGCATGTTGAGACTAAATAGTGAAAGGGTCTGTAGTGTTAGTGTGTGTGTGGCCATGTAACGGAGAAGGCTCTTGTTTCACATCAACAGAAAATTTATTAATTTGATATTTCAGAAATTAACATTAGTTTTAATTAACTTCCTTACCTAAAATAATTCTATTATCAAAATTAATAGAATAATAAAAATTCCACCCAATGCTGAGAGAGACGAGATCGTTTATAAGCTTGATGTTTCTTCATCCTACTTGACAGAGATCATTTCACCTAACCAATGTAACCCAATATCAGAAATTTATTGAAAGAAATTTCGTAATTCTGTTTACAAAATTTTCTTGTATTTCACAAGCTCCATCTTCCGGATATCCAAATTCAATCTGCGGACGGGAAAAAATATTTCCTATTGCAGTCTGCCAAATGTTTAGGAAAGAAAACTACCTGCAATTAAAAATATCAAAATCTGTCTAACATTCTTCTCTCACCGGAAAGTATTTCGGAATGCATTCCGCTTTCGTCCAATCACCAGCAGCGGAATATTCCACTCCCAATATTCCAGTGTCACTGAATTCTGCTAAATGCTGTAAATTGTGATCACGGTCAGTACCATAATACGGTGATCTGATTATGGATGTCGAGGCACAGTGCTGTCCTCTACCCACAGCATTGACCGCCAATCGCAGATGTCTACTTGTATTACTCTTGTCTGGAATATTTCGTTCTCAGTAAAGTATATCTCGCTTCACGATCCGTGGAATATTCCGCTGCCTGTAAAATATTCATCCGTCGTCATCCGCGGATCTTATTCCGCCACGACCTGCGCACGTCCCATCGGCTGCAAATAATGGGGAAAACATCCACGCCGCTGAGCGTTTCCCTTCAGTGGCATCTTCATAACTGTGATGCAAATGAGTTAAGACATCGCCAGTAAAGACGACGTGCTCGGAGCGCAGGATGCAAGAAAATACGCACAGCCTATGAGGACACTCATTACAAGCCCGGTAGCTGAAAGTTACACCAACACTGCCAAGCACAATCACAGCAAATACCTTCATATGCTGTCAAAGACCTTCACAATACCATTTTCTGCAACAACAAAAAAAAGGAACGTTAAACAGGGTAATTGTACAGTCATGCGACAAATTGTGGAACATATATTTTATAAAGGAATGTACGGTGGACGCTGATGCGTTGAGAGACGAACACAAAAAATGAGGCGTGAAAGGGGAAACAGTTTATGTAGAACGACGTCGCGAAGTGCTTCTTTCCAGCAGCGTTGACAATAAATTCTCAAAATTGCGGCCATTGGCTGTCAAGGCTGTGAGTAGAGGACAGCACTGTGCCTGGACATCCATAATCTGATGCATCTGCGGGGAAAAACATTAGCATCTTTGGAATAACCCCTTCACACACCTACCAAGCATGAATAATGATACTGTTGGTGGTCGCAATTTTTTATTTTATTGTAATTATTGCTGGAAAGAATGTTTCATTTAACCAAATTTGGCAGAACCGTCGTACCCTAAAGCTCCTCTAAGCTTTGCGAATGAAATAAATATTTATTATTAACTTCTCGTTCTGAAATATGATGACATAAATTCTTAAGCACCGTACTTTTCCGTGTAAACTCCTACAAATATTAATGAACCTACACTTTCCCGGTGAATAATTCGGATAAAATCTTCACGGTTAACCAACCGGGTCACAACATTCTCTGCCGCCGTCATCAAGCTATCCCGGTTGGTTAACAGTGAAGATTTTGTCCTACAAATATGTTTCTCTTGTGATGTATCGGGTTACAAAATAGAACATTCTGTTTTAGAAATCAGATCTTGTGAAATTAGCTTAATTATTAGTCAAAATATTTAACTAAAATGTTCACTTCAGCTTTCGGTACAACGTTTCTGCCATTCTCGAATTAGGTTAAATAGTCGGAATTTTTGTATAAAAGCGAATAATGCCTTAATATTATCAAAACACAAAAAGAAATAATTAAATTGTATTAAACAGCTATTTTCAATCAAAAGCTTCGCATTGGAAGCTTAAAGAAATTATATTTCGGTAATTTGAGTGATTATAATTAGTTCTCAGTCAAGAAGTTTAAATGACGTCTTCAAATTAATGAACGTAGACTTTCCCGGTGAATAATTCGGATGAAATCTTCACGGTTAACCAACCGGGTCAGGTATTTAAAAGGAACACAACGTTTCTGCCGGCAGAAGATGGCCGGTTGGTTAACCGCGAAGATTTCATCCGACGTCTTCAAATGTTTTACAGTGAATTTAAAAAGGTGATACTTCAATAATTTAATGATAGTGTTTCTTTTTTAAAAATTCCATTCGGTCGAAGCATATAAAAAAAATCTTATTTTCAGAATTTAGATCCTACGAAAAACAATTTATATTCTCCTCCAACATAATAATATATTTGTAACATTTATTTGAGAAATATGTTGATATAACTTCGAATCCAGCTCGCAATACTACTGATGTCGAAACATGGACACTTTTCTTAATCTTCCGTATAAATTTATATTTTTACATTACATATTTGAAAATACTAACATATGTTGTAAATAAATTATCCACTTTAATTTATGTTTTGTTGCTTTAAGATAGATTTTAGGGGACTCAAAAATCGCTGTTTTTACGTGTTCTTATGGAGGTAGGAACGAGTTGATCCTAGAGGAGTGGGAATCTCTTTGGGCTACACTAGGGTAACTTCACTTTAACAGCATAGGAAAGGATATGCGATGACGGGAGCGCAGTTGATGTGGTAGCCGTGGAAGAAATCTGTCACGTGACGTTCAAAGACGTGGGGGGTGTGGATGGGGGCGGTGTTAGATGTTGTTTCCAGAGGAGATTGACCACTGGGCGCCTCCGAAACGATGGCAGAACTAAAGCGGCTGTTCCAGCCATCCGTCACAGTTGTTACAGCAACGTGTGTGTGTGTGTGTCGTGTGAAAGCCGCTGTTTAGAGAGTCAGGTCTCGCGTCGCTGGTGTCAACGCAGTCCCACGCCTCCGTGCGCAGAATACTCGCAACTGCTACCGTCTTCCCTCCATCCACCCCCGCCAGCGACTTTATTACCCTCATCACCAATTACAGACACTCTCCATTGTCTACGTCACCAATCAGACATGGCGGCGACTCCACGCAATATTCAGAGCACTTCTACCCGCTAGTTTCACCCTAATACAATTAATCACAAGGTTATCGAGCCTCTAAGCGGGAATTAATTTTTTGGCCCTTTCTCGAGCATAAAAAAATTGAAAAATCCACTAAAATCATTTTTACATCATATGATGATCTCTAAGGTAAAAGAACACATTACATTCAGATTCTCAGATTTGTTTTGATGCTAATGACTTTTGTATCGCTAGGTATTTTCTAAACTTTTTACATCATTTAAATATTTAAGTGAATAAATACCTATGCAAGACCTCCAGTTAAAAATTGATTTAATAACACAAAATATATAAAAACTGTACAATAAAATTACTGTAAAATTATGATTATAAATGCACATTAAGTAGCACTTATCTTTAGACTAGACCCTGACTTCTTAAACTTTTTCTAAAAAGACCCCTTTACGACCAAGATTTTAACTAACCCCATAGTTATAAAATTAATGTATACCATATAGTCAATATAAAATCAAAATATTTTATAAATGGTAGTTATGTGGAAATGAAAAGGCTTGCGCAGACCAGTCTTAGGACTGAATACCGCAACAACACACCCTACAATGTCAATAACGTAAGGAATCAATAAAACTAACCCATTCTTTATTAAGTATAAATTTATTACAAGAAATAAAATTTCATAACTACTTTTTCCTTCTTGAAAATTTTTATAACTACACTCCAATAATATTAACGTCAAACAATAATAATGTGACGGATGAGATTATTTATTTATTTTCACATAAATAATTTACTCTTGGCTCAATTTCAGTTGCTGCAGGGTTTTTCTATAATAGCAGCTCGATGTTGAAATATTGAAATGGAATAACACAAGTTGTGTTTGGGGTATTAACGAAATTTAGTTTTTATTTGAAAGTGCCTTTCTATTCCTCACACACCATTTCAATATTTCAACATCGAGCTGCCGTTATAGTAAAACCCTATATATTGTAGCGGATTCTACGTTCCTCCGTATTCGAGGATTTCTTAATTCCTTTAGGGCGCCAGGTATTTTTCATAAAAAATACCAAAAATGATTTTAATAGTTTTAATTTCAATCAGAGCATGAAAAATAATTATATCTGCAGGGCGTGGTCATTCTCTCGTCGTCCCGCCGACACAACCTGCTCCTTCCACTACCCCATGACGACTCCCAACGTCTCGCCAGACCACATTGTTGGCCCAGGTTGCGTCAGTTCCTCAACAATTGCAACTCGCAAGTTGGCCTGCATTGTTAAGTGTAACTTTTCATGTTAAATTTTCCCCGCCCCCAATGAATTTAAAAAATTGTACAATTTTTTAATATGAACCACAGTCGTAAACAATATGAATGACCAACGCCCTTAATCAAAATTACAAAAATATTTACAAAAATTCACTTAGAACTAATTACAATTTTCTTTGACATTAGCAAAAATACAGCATCCGGTTTTCCCCCCTGGATTCCAAGGAAATCCACAATCATCACAACTATTTAACACATACAAATTTTCTTCTTCTCTGTTGTTACCATAGGATGCATATTTTTGAGAGATGGAAACAAATTTATTGCTATACATTAAGTTTCGCTTAATTTTACGACAACCTTTTCTCCCAAGTAATTTTTTCTTGTACATTTTTCGGGAGCTTTTCTTAAATCTATTTGCAAAACCTTTAATTACATTCGTTTCAACTTCCTTAACTTTACACCCACGTTTGACAATTCGAACTTTCTTTCTCTTAACATTTCCTCCCACACATTGTTTCCTCTGTGTTGTTCGGGGGATTTTCTTTCTATTTCGCCGTTTACGGTAATGAGCACAATTTTGCATACAGAAAGGTTTCATTACCACATCTGTATCCTTTACCTTTACATTCTCTTTGGCACTCTTAGCACATGAATGCTTAGCCAGCTTAAAATCACTGCGTATACTTTTAACCTTAAAATCTACCACACTTTTTAATTCTACCATATTTTCTATCTGCTTAACACTACTATTTAAAATCAGATGGGTGGATAAAATCACAAACGAGGAAGTTCTAAACAGAATAGGGGAAAAGCAAACAGTATAGAGGACGTTGACTAAGAGAAGGGATAGATTAATAGGCCACGTTTTAAGACACGAGGGTCTTGTAAAATTAATCCACGACCATATTCCCATATATGCCGTATTGTTGTCATGTACACGAGTCTCTTTAATTTGATTGGTAGTGTTGAGTTTCCTGATAATAAAAATGTTAGTTGTTTCAATCTGTTCCTAACTTTTTGAATCACTAATGAGATGTGTGGGGCCCATGTTAATTTAGTATCGAGTGTCAAGCCGAGGTATTGTACTTCAGTAGCATATGGTATATATATATATATACATTCCACTGTATATGAGCAACTTTCATTCACTGGAGGGAGTTCACCGTATATTAGCCGTACACAACCGAGTGATTATTGCCAGTGGAGGTTTCTTAGCGAGTATTAGTTTCATGTTCCGCCAGAGTGTGTCGTGGTGTGGGATGAGTCAGCAAGCAACGTGTGTGAGAGAGAATTGTTCCTGAAGACAACAACAGTTGCGTACAATACTCTTCCTTCCGGTCCGTGCTGCTCCCCTCAACTCGCTAAGAAGAACAACAAGAAAAAAAGTACAACTGTCATCTGCAAGCATTTACGAGCCGCCGGAAGAAAAATTCGACATTCTCTCCTTTCATGCGCAAGTGAATTGCTCGCGATCTTAAAGCTAGGGAAAAATTGATAGTATAAACTCCTTATCCATAATTCTTGTATTTCTTGTCAGTCTTTGATTTTACAAGCAATTTTGACAGCACACAATTTTGGTCCGAATACTGGTCATGCACAACTCACTAACAAATAGGAAACAGAGGGTTACATTAAAAGACAAATCATTAACTCAGACTGGGGACAAATAAAGACTGGGGTTCCACAGGGTTCCATTCTAGGTCCATTGCTCTTCTTAATATATATAAATGACTTACCTAGATCCATAAATTCTTCTTCTAAAACCATACTTTTTGCTGATGATACTAGTATTTTGGTTACAAATAAACAAAATAGTCTGGAAAATGCTGCCAAGTGTTACATTAAGCCAGATGCTGCTTCACTGGTTTTCAGCCAATGGCTTGTCAGTCAATTGTGATAAAACTCACTTCATGCAGTTTCAGACAAAGAATGCCAATTTGAACTCAATAAAACTAGCAACAAATAATTGTGAAATAACTGAAGTTGAATGTACAAAATTTTTAGGTATATCCATGGACAATAAATTAAACTGGAAGGATCATATTAATATTCTCCTGCGAAAATTAGGCTCGGCAACCTTTGCTCTTAGAATTATGTCAAGTTGTAGTGATCCTAACATAAGAAAATTAGTTTATTTTGCATATTTCCACTCTATAATGACATATGGTATAATATTCTGGGGCAATGCATCAGGGAAAGATAAAATATTTACACTTCAAAAAAAGGCTGTTAGAATATTATGTCAGGTCTCACCAAAAACATCTTGTAGGGGACTTTTCAAGAAAACTGCCAGCATATTCAATCACTCATGTTATTTGTTATTAATAACAGTAACCTCTTCACACTAAACTCAGATATACATGACTTTGATACCAGAAGTAAAAACAATTTACACAAGGAAGGAAGGAAGGGAAGTCTCTAACCGTAATACAAAAGGGTGTACATTACAATGCTATTAGCATATTTAATAAACTTCCCACCTCCATTAAACAATTAAAAATAAATCCAAACAAGTTCAAATATGAACTAACTAAGTTCTTACTAAGGCCACTCCTTCTACTCTGTTGAAGAATTTATGAAGCTGAATGTATCATAGGGTAGATATTTATAATTATGAAAGATAATTATTAGAACACTAATTTTTTAGTATAGGATGTAAAAATATTTATCAATTTTATATATAAGGTACAAATTGTATGTCTTCTGTATAGAACTTAAGAAAATCTTATTATAAGTTAAAAATTAATGAATAGTTACAGTATATTCTAATATTAATAAAGCAACCTAACTATGTAAAATCTCTGACTCGTTCCACATCCTTGAAGCTTGTGCTTCTCTATAGGATTTATGGAATATGATTTTATACTTATACTTACTCAACAGATCGGGAAAGACCGGAGGAGAAATCCGAATCAGGATACAAAATTCGCGATTTGTTAATACACGAAGGTTCTCATTTCCGGACGGATGTATTAACAATTTCTTTTTAAGCTGACATTAAATCGTTAAAAACTTTTAATTGTTCGCAAGTAAATCAATTAAAAAATATTATTGCGAAAAAATTGAGTACTCCAAATAATTATTGCAGATACGGGGAGTAAAATTGAAATTGTCAACATAGCATCAATCAGTACAATGACTGGATGTGCATGCGCAGTGATGTCATGCGTGCTACTGCGCATGTCCACAGTCGGCCATTATCAAGGATTTAGTAAAGATACTCTTATCAAGGTCTCATATTGGGTATAAATTCGTATTTGGTTCAAAGTTTTTAAAGAAATTAATAATTAATTTTTTTGGAACTTGTGGGTAAAGAAGAAACTTATTTCCCAACAAAATAATCTTACTATTATTTTTAAACCAATACTTTTTCAATGACATTACGATTTGAATGATATTTGTAGAAAATTTTTGTTAAACAACCAGTCAAATTAAAAAAAAATACTTCTCATTTTAAAATGAAGCTTGCTTAAAGTAATGTATTGTTTCTTTTAAAAATTCTTCATGCGTATGTCTTGAGGCCATTCTTTGTTTTTGATACCTATAGTTAATGAAATAGAAAAATCCGTACAGTTATAATATTGGCTGAAATACATATGTTATATTACAGAAAATGACGATATAAATAGTAACCTCCTTCTTCATTCTAATCTTGTGTTTTTATTTCTGCAGCATATTCGCTTACTGTGTTAATCCATATTGTCAAACTAGCTTGTGAGACGAGTTAGACGCATTACATATGAGACCTGAAATATGTAAATGTGAAGTAAATTATGAAATTCGAAGGTTCCTTCTTCAATTTTAACGAGTGTGATTCCGAATGTTAATAGGTTAATTTTGGTACAGTTTGAGATTTACGATATAAATGGAAATGACGAAAGAGTTCATATTGTTGAAGACAGATGTGTCATGGGTATAATATTTAATGGTGATTGATATTGCTAACATTATATGAATCAGTACAATGAGTAGAATTTTCCACAGACTTAAGATTTGCGCAGTAGCACGGATGACGTCACTACGCATACAACTCTAGTCAAATCTGTGAATAACAAATACATATGAAGAATTAATGACCCGTATAACAGACTTACAAACATATTATTGAAAAAAATTTTGAACATAAAGTAGATATTGGCAAATATCACAGTGGATGGTCGAAACAACTACTTTACGTTCAAATTTTGTGTATAAGTCTGTTATATGGGTCGTTAATTCTTCACATCGAGTCAAATATGTTGTGATTTATGTTGTGTTAGAAATATAAATTGTAGGTTAATGTCTCCTGCAATTATTTCCGGCACTCAGTTTATTTTTTGCAATTATACTATTTGTAAATAATTTACTCGGCAACAAAAGATCAGCATTTGATACCAAACGTAAAACTGACCCAAATTCTCTTGTATTAAAGTAAAACCTTCCTTAATCGTTACTTGCATTAAGTAATAACCCACAGAAGTGATCGATAACTTACCTAGAAATCAATGTAAGTCTTATCTTACCTGGCGTAATCCAAAAAAAAAATTATTCTACACCTTTCATGTTTTTTATGGAAATATTCAGTGTAAAGATGTGTACTTTCGTCACTCACTGTTTACTCAACTTCTGCAAACGAAAAAACGAATAGGTTAATCAGAGTTGACTCGAGAGCAGAGATAATAACCAGTTTCATTGTTTTGTTTCTTTGCCAAATGACCACAGATAACAATATGCGGGAGCAATGAAACTCAATCTCTGCTGCTTACATGACACTAAACGAATGTCTTTGAAACATCGACTAGTTCTTTCATAAAATAAATTTTCATATTCAAATACACAATTACACATATTTACGCTTAATCTTCGTTTTACAAAACTGTCTGCATAATGTGTACTTCTATTATGTACAATATTTCCAAAATTATTACCGCGTCGGTAGAATAAACCGAAATAGAGTAGAGACGTTGGTCAAGAAGGTATCAAAGATTACACAACCTGTTCAAAGAGAGTCCAGTCCATTTTAAATACAAAATGAAAGCTGATTTATTGAATACAATACAATCCTCTATTCTGCCAGGAATTTTTTGTATTAAATGACTAACAGTAATTTAATGAACGTACATGAAAGGAAATCACTGGTTTTGAATCAGTCCCAATTTTAATAGAAACAAAAAAATTAATTTTGATTAATTTATACAACTTTTTTTAAAAAATTCATAAATAAAGGATCTTTTTGCACATATTATAAGCATGTACAAATAAAAAGACCAAATTAATTGATACATTACAAAAATTTATTTAGAAATTAGGTATTATAAGAAACTATTTTATTAAATTTCGTTTTAAAATAGGTATTGGTTCACAAACGGCACTTCTTTTCATACACTCACAATTAAATATTTATTTAGAAATATTAAAAATTCTATTCTAAATATATTATGGAGTCTATTTATTAATATTGGACAATAAAGTTAGATAGTTGATAAGACGTTTCTGGCGCCACGAATTTAGTTTTGCGGAAGCATTAACTGTGTAACATAGGATTCATTTTAAGTCTTATTTCCAGACTTCTTCGACCTCTTACAGAAATTATTATTCTGCTTTTCAATACGCGAGATTTTTGACTGTAAATTGTTTCCGCCGTGCCCATTTAATTCGAGAAATAATAGATAATTCGAATCTTGGGTATTTACCATTGCAACACATTCGTGTTAGAAATGGCGGATAGAGAGAGAGTTTGGCCGATAATATTCTTTTTACGGTCAACGTGCCAAAAAGATTAGAGCCGTAACACTTTACCCACCGAATTAATTAAAATGAACGTATTTCAAGGAATATAATGAACCAGAATGTCATAAACGCTCACTGCAGCATTGCTTTTCAAGTCTTGTTATATAAATAGTTGGTTAGGTTAGAATAAAGTTAAGTATTAGAAAACATGTGTTTGTTGTCTCTTGAATTGGACAGTTCGTACGTAAATTGGAGCCAGTTTAAAAAAAAATTTAACTTAATGAGCGCGTGTAACTTAAAGATTTTTTTTTTTGCTTCTTCGTATCTTTTGCCTTCTTTTCGTAAACGACCCTGGCATCTGCCCAGTAAATCCACTCGGGGAAAACAGGAAACCCCTTGTCCCCCTCTCTTACATTACTTTATTCGGCCAAATTATCCTTCTTGACTGGAAACATTTATTCAGCGAGCTACAGGCTGGCTTCCTGAAAGTGTTCATATTTTGTTGGTATTTCTGCTTTTTTTTTAGTTGTGGAGGGTGACTTAGGGAGACGACGGTGATTGATATTAACGCTTTGTGGCCCGAGGTACGTGTTAATATTGCGAAATCCGAATGGCGGCTGTCTCGTTCTCCCTCTCTCTCTCTCTCTCTTTCTCGTTCTGTCTCGGGGCCCCGAAATAATTTGCCGGTCCTCCGGAGCTAATGGTTCTTATATCTCTGTTAACGTCTCGTAAAACGCAGGCGGGGGCAGAGCGGGGGCCGCCTCACAAAGTGCCGAGGGAAGCCGAATTAATGGCAGCGGCCGGCCATCGTTAAAAAGACCAGCCAGGTCCACCAGTTTCTCTCTCCCTCTCTCGTGCTTCTCCTGTTGCTTGGGTGACCTTCGTTACCGTGTCTGTCAAAACTACGATAAATATACGACCGTGGCGGCCAATATTTGCTCGGCCTTGTCCTCCTCGATTAATTCAGTTTCACCGCTACTCCGCGGAATTCAAACGAGGCCATATTCAGAGTCCAGCTTGTTGTGTTCCAGTGCGACGGACGATATTTACACCGGCTGAATACTCCACCACGTGCAAGCACAGTTCGGGAGTTTTCCCTAATCGTGTGTCAGTCAATGGTATAATATTCTGGGGCAATGCATCAGGGAAAGATAAAATATTTACACTTCAAAAAAAGGCTGTTAGAATATTATTATGTCAGGTCTCACCAAAAACATCTTGTAGGGGACTTTTCAAGAAAACTGGAATACTGACACTCACTTGCCAGCATATTCAATCACTCATGTTATTAATAACAGTAACCTCTTCAGATATGTTACATGACTTTGATACCACAAGTAAAAACAATTTACACAAGGAAGGAAGGAAGGGAAGTCTCTAACCGTAATACAAAAGGGTGTACATTACAATGCCATCTATTAGCATATTTAATAAACTTCCCACCTCCATTAAACAATTAAAAATAAATCCAAACAAGTTCAAATATGAACTAACTAAGTTCTTACTAAGGCCACTCCTTCTACTCTGTTGAAGAATTTATGGAGCTGAATTCATCATAGGGGTAGATATTTATAATTATGTAAGAACATTATTAGAACACTAATTTTTTAGTATAGGATGTAAAAATATTTATCAATTTTATATATAAGGTACAAATTGTATGTCTTCTGTATAGAACTTAAGAAAATCTTATTATAAGTTAAAAGTAATCAATAGTTACAGTATATTCTAATATTAATAAAGCAACCTAACTATGTAAAATCTCTGACTCGTTCCACATCCTTGAAGCTTGTGCTTGCTTCTCTATAGGATTTATGGAATATGATTTTATACATACTTACTTACTCACAATACGATGCGCAACGAATAAGACGGGGTACACGGGAAGACCTGAGCTAACGTCAACTCCAATCTTTGTGAACGCAACTGGGTAGTGTAACAGCAATTCTCAAAACATTGGCGCAAGGAGATACATTGCTGTCAGTTCAGGATACGTTGTACATCAATAAACTCACCCGTAAAATGCAATAGATAAAAAGTAAAGGGTGTGTTAGAAAGACATTGTCCCCGTCTCCATTTTTTTTGGTTAACAGGCTACATGAGGGTGATCCTGAAACAGGCAACTCCCCTTTAATAGCATAGGAAGGGAATAGAAAAGGGGGGATGCGGAAGGTAGAGCAAGGTAGAGCAAGGGTTAACTAGGGCCCCCGGGCTATGGTTTAAGGATCCTACCCGGTGTTTCACCTAAAGAGATGCAGGGAAAACCCTAGAAAACCTGCATCAGGTAGGTCGGGCATTGGCTACTATTCTCACGCCCTTCCGAATGACGGGAGACGAGTTTGCTGTGGGCTCGCAGCATTCCCTTCTCCGTGTCTCCACCAGTTTCAGGAGGCAGTTGGCCGACTGATCCAATGGGATCAGCGGACAGCTCTTGCTATATGCCCAAGGTCTTTGACCCCAGTACATATACCTCCTAAAATAGGTGAAGGTGTCTCGGCATATGAGAACTTTGATAAAAAGTACCCAGAGAGAGTGCGAGGCATTCCCGACATGATCAGGTGAGCCCCGCAGTCACTCTGGGGTGAAGCGCCTGCGAGAGAAAACTCCCGCAGCGCCCCTTGTCCTGTGTCCCTGTCTCCAGATCCAGTTAATGCTTTCAACAACCATAGTAGCGTTCCACCTGTCACTCCTTTTCATCTTCTACTATCACTACTGCGCCAGAGAAAAAACAATTTCCATTCACCACCAAAGTTTGCAAATAGAAAATTATACATTTTTAACATTTAATTGAGAAATGTACAGATATAACTTAGCATCCAACTCGCAATACCGATTTCGAAACATTTTTAATATTCTTATTTGAATTGATTCTTTTGCCTTATAATTTTGGAAATACCAAAATATGGTGTAAATAAAAAATCCACTTAAATTTGTCTTTTGCTGCTTTAAGAAGGACTTTACCGGCCTCTAAAAGCGCTGTTTTTACATGCCAGGCTCTTATGGAGCTAGGAGCGAGTTACACCTACAGGGGAAGGGAGAGGGGATGACGTCACAAGGCCTGGCATTGCCCTTATTTGAGATACTCTTTGTACACTACGACCTGAGATAAAGAGATTCCTCACGGCGGCGTGACGTATTCGATGTCGGTGTCAAAAATTTACGTTACCGACGCTCGTATATTTCTTGTTACCTACGAGGATATTAGAAGGTAAATTGATTTCCACGAATGGAAAATCGTTTCGTGTGGCGCCCATAAGAGAACAATTAAGAGGGTTTTATCAGTTGCCGGCTGCGGATTTACGTGGGGAAAAAAAGGGGAAGGTTATTTAAAATCCAAAGTATTTGAATGACGTAATTGGTTGAATTGTAAGAGCGCGATTGTCTGTGGTCTAGAGGGCGGCGACTCCGAGAGCTACCACAAGAACAAGGCGAAGCGAGTGCGCACCACGTTCACGGAGGAGCAGCTGCAGGTGCTGCAGGCCAACTTCCAGCTGGACTCGAACCCGGACGGCCAGGACCTGGAGCGCATCGCGCAGATCACAGGCCTCAGCAAGAGGGTCACGCAGGTCTGGTTCCAGAACAGCCGCGCCCGCCAGAAGAAGCATCTGCACACCGGCAAGATCAAGACACAGAGTGAGTACAAACACAACTTAAGGGACGCGGGGACTCAAATTTACCCTAAAATCTGGAAAAAAAGAGATCTCCTATTTTTTTCCATATTAATAAGCATATAGGCCTTACAGATCATACAGCCAAACTTTTAATTGGATTTAGTCATTTTTAAAGACTCAGGATCAATTTCAAGCGATTTGATTCTAAATTAATAACTTATTGTTGAAATGATTCTTGGGTTTGCAGCCGAGTGGCGTTGTAAAAATACACGACGTTTTTTTAAATGTTTTTTTTAATGTTTCTTCAGTTACATACTTGAATATATTTTAGCTTTTTTACATTAATACGTAGGACTGGCAATTGTCATTATTATTTTTGAAATTGAATAATACTGTAGGGAGGAAATAATTTTTTACTTAGTCTTTCTATAAGCTTACTTTTCACCTAAAGTAGTTGAACAATTCAAAACTAATACTTGTATTTAAAGAGTATACACATGTAGATTATGTACAAAAAGAATGAAGACAATGTCTTAATATTCTAAACTAAGTTAGTGGGAATGTTCAATTTAAGCCCAGTAAAGTATTTAGCAACATTTGCGAATAGAAAATTGTATATTTTTAATATTTAATTATTATTAAATAAGTCTGTCCTGGGTCGTCGACTCGGATTAGCTCAGTTGGTAGAGCATGCGGCTGGATATCGCAAGGTCCCCGGTTCGATTCCCTGGTCAGGGTGACATTTTTTTCCATTCTTGTCTACCTTAATATTTGTGAATTGGTTTTTGGTAGCAGAAATCATGAAGCTGAGAAATACACATATTTCTGAAGAAAGTAATAAATTATTATTATTATTATTAACTTCCGCAGGTTTTCCCGGTGAACTAATTGTTGAAATGATTCTTGGGTTTGCAGCCGGGTGGCGTTGTAAAAATACACGACGTTTCGTCGACAATCACCGTCGACATCTTCCACGTGGGATGACTAATCCGGTAGATGTTCTGCCTCAATAGCCGACGCTATAAAGAGGCAGAACATCTACCGGATTAGTTGTAAATCATCTGAATTGTAGACATTCGTGTAGAAATGCGAAGTACAAAATATAAATGCCGTCAGGATTCCTTGAATTTCAGAAGAAAAAAAATTAACGAAAATTTTATCGCTAACTTTGGAGGATGATACTTTTCTTTATTATTTACGTAATCTGAGCATTAGGTTTATCCTAGAAAAATAATTTTCAGGATCTATTCTGTAATATCTGCCGCAATATTAAAGCTCAAAAAAGAGGCATTTTTGGAACGACGTCTACTCTGACGAACGGCTGCCTTCTCGTATTTCAGCCAGAAATGCATATTTCGAGCTGAAATTTTTCCAGATGTTCATCTAAGGTCTCATAGTACAAACTGTAATCATCAATTTCATCAAAATCGGAAATGGTTGCTCGGGGATCGGTTCTGAAAACTAAGCCACATGACATGGAACGACCCATTTCCTATTTTTAAAGTGAAAAAAAAATTAATCAAGGAGTAAAAAAAACCATTAATTTTATTTTTTCATGTGGTAGTGTATATCTTTATAAATAAGAATAATAAAAAACTTTTGTCGTTATCCTTTTCCCCTCACGATGATATTCCGCTTCGCGTCGATAGCGATATTTCATTAAACAAAAATTCATTTCACCACTTCAGAATTTTTTTCAGACTACTTACAGATAGTTTATAGATACAATATTTTTTTTCTTCTGGCTTCCTTTCCTATTGAAGTATTCCCATAAAAAATTTCATCAACATCGGTTGGTAAATAAGGAAGATATAATGTATTTTCTATGGGAGAACAAATTTCATTTCATCCGCCGATCTCGAAAAAAAAACAACACGCGATTTCAAAAACTTTAGCAGGCTGTAAAAAACCATTTGTGATAGAGCAGAAATATTTCATATCATTCCTTATATCCATGAAAGGAACAAACATGCCAAGTTTCATTAAAATCTGAGACATGGAATGACCCACGTGTGGAAGATGTCGACGGTGATTGTCGACGAAACGTCGTGTATTTACAACGCCACCCGGCTGCAAACCCAAGAATCATTTCAACAATTGGTTCACCGGGAAAACCTGCGGAAGTTAATAATAATAATAATTTATTACTTTCTTCAGAAATATGTGTATTTCTCAGCTTCATGATTTCTGCTAACAAAAACCAATTCACAAATATTAAGGTAGACAAGAATGGAAAAAAATGTCACCCTGACCAGGGAATCGAACCCTGGACCTTTGAGATATCCAGCCGCATGCTCCACCAACTGAGCCAATCCGAGTCGACGACCCAGGACCGACTTATTTCTCAAATAAATTTTAAAAATATACAATTTTCTATTCGCAAATGTTGCTAAATACTTTACTGGGCTTAAATGGAGCATTCCCACTAACTTAGTTTAGAATATTAAGACATTGTCTTCATTCTTTTTGTACATAATCTACATGTGTATACTGTTTAAATACAAGTATTAGTTTTGAATTGTTCAACTACTTTAGGTGAAACAAATTTTCAAAGTGATGAAAAGTAAACTTATAGAAAGTCTTAGTAAAAAATTATTTCCTCCCTACAGTATTATTCAATTTCAAAAATAATAATGACAATTGCCAGTCCTACGTATTAATGTAAAAAAGCTAAAATATATTCAAGTATGTAACTTTTATCCCTGGTGTGAAAACGACTCTAATCCTTTGAACTAGCAGGCCTTCTAGGTTTCTGGGGTAGAGATGCAACATAAAAGCCATCTTTGATGATTTAACCACCCAAAATAATCTCAAAATGTGTCAAGTCCGTCGTTTATATAGGCGCCCCCGGTGTGCCCTCAGTATTTGCGGGGTTTCATGTCAAAATTCCGGTCGGAACCTAACCAATTCATGATTCAGTCCAATCTTAATATCTACTCTTAAATTCCAATCACATTATTCAGTCTTATCTCAACTATTTAAGTCCCAATAATAAAGTTTAAAAATACATTTTTCCTGGATTCTTAATACTTTGTCACCACTTCATTATTACGTTTCCGTCGGTGGCGGGGCCCGATCCTGTCCAATAAAAATTAATATCTGTCCTCTCTATGGAAGGGGGTGGGGATGAGGGCGAACGCCATCTTCGCTCACAACCCGATACCGCCAAATCACAAAGTCTTGATTTTATTATCCCTGTCTGTAACCTGCAACTTCCCTCACGCCACTTGCCTTTGATTCCGTACCGCATGTAGTTGTGTTTTACCATTACAGTACTCGCAATAGATATCTCGACGATTTGAATATCTGTTATCAACATTTTTGATAAAAACAAGTTGGTTTCTTTTAGAACGACGAAAATACCGAGAAGCACGACTAATTCTTATCTTTAGTATAATTTTGTTACGCAATTGCGGAATCGAGAAAAACGAAGCAACACGAAATTAGATTCTATTAATTTTTGCAGACCATAATTTTTATATTTTGTGTTAAGGATATTTTTATTTATGGATCTGTAATAATATAAAAGTAAACGTTGCACGCAAAATTTCTCCCTCCCTGACTGCCCGGCGAATACCTAAAATTGAAACAAATTGACGCGACATTCGATCGCCGTAGGAGGGTGAGACGAGGAGGGGTTAGCCGTGGTGTTTGAATTGGTGTACAAAGCTATAATTTGCAATTGGAAATGCGAATGCTTTTCCTCCCTCGTCGTCCACCCTCCCGTAATGATAGGAGAGAGGGAGGAGGAGAAAGGCGCCGCCAGCAATCTCCGCATTGAGCACAAGTCGCTGTAAACATTGCAAATTGAGCGGAAACTTTTCCGAGTTGCAACAGCAGCAGCAGCAACCCCTACAGAGCCGTATGCAAATAACACCCTCGTCCTCGTCCTCCTCCTCCTCCTTCCTCCGTGTCCTCGCAGCCGCGCAAAATTTGCAAACAATGTTCCGCTGCTGCCGGGATCCAGAAGCAATCTGCCAACTTTTCTCCCCCTTCCTCACCCCTGCCCCGTTACACGAAACACCTATCCACCAATTGTAAAAAAAAAATAACCACGAGTAGTACGGTCCGTGGATTAGATAAGATTGTATACACATATATATTCAATTTAATTTGGCAAAGGCCGGTGGTAATAAATTTTTAATTTTACGTTTGAGTTATGTGCAAAATTAAATAAAATTCTTGACACCTGATTAGGACTTCATTTTTACTAAAATTAAAAAAAAAACAGTTTCGGTACCTATTTGTACCTTCTTCAGAGTGGCAAAAGTAAAATAAAAGTAAGTCGTAATTTTAAATATAATTCAATGAAATTCTGTTTCGGAGGGAGTTACTGTATCGTTTACAACCTTTTACGTCATTTGTGAATTTAATTTCGGTTTTGTGATCGACATTCCTAGTGTGATCTCACAGCACTTTCCCTTCAATCCTCCTACTCCCATTCACCCTATACCCTTCTGTTTTTAGTTTATTAGTTTTATTATTGTTTAAGAAAATAATTGTTTATAAAATAAAATAGAATAAATCTGTAAGACAAACATTGTAAGAAATTAAAATAAGGCCTGTTATAGATACTCAAGAAAACAGGCTATTAGTGTAATTAGTGAATTTTAAAAAAAAGTGTTTATACATGTATGATGGTATTTCAGTGCACCACGCTCCTCCCCCGCTGTCCAGAGAGTCTGACGCCGCGACGTTCGGTCGCCACATCAACCTGCACCTGACCTACTCGTTCCAGTCTCAGCAGAGCAGCAAGGCGGCGGCTCTCTTCGTGCCCCACCGTAAGTTACTTCCTTCCTTCAAATTATTTAGTCTTGTATTCTGAACAAAAAGAAATTGTCCCAAGGTCTGCCCCCAAGCACCTTAAAACTTATCATAATATACACTTTAAATTATAAACGTTATTGAACCGTATGACCATTGTCGGGGCTGATACAAAAAGCATTATAATACAGACAGAGCGGCAATGGAAAATCACCCCCGCATTAATTGTACCTTAAAGCAACAAAACGGAAATTAAAGTGGATTATTTGGTAACACGTTAACTAAATAATTTTAATTCATGCGAGGAAGAAAGTTAAAAAGTAATATGGATAAAGAATCATGCTGCAAGGAGAAGAAATAAAAACCCCAGATTTCTCGATGATATTCTTGTATTAGGGGAATCAGAAGAAGACTTGGAAACCATAATAAATGGCATGAACGTGGCCCCGGATGGAAGAGTTCAATATGAGGATTAATAGGCGGGAAACCAAGGTGATGGAGTGTACTATGTGGAAAATAGCTAAATAGCAAAGGCTGTTAGATTAGGAAGGGATATTTTGAAGTGAACTTAATGAATACTGTTACTTGGGCAGCGTAATAACTAGAGTAGGATAGCACAGGCAAGGAAGGCTTTCACAAAAAATAGGGATTGACTTATGGGTAATATAAGTGTGAATATAAGGAAATCGTTGCTAAAAATGTTTGTATGATGTTATATGGATGCGAAACATGGACGATAGGAGCTTCGGAAAGGAAAAGAATAGAAGCCTTTGAAATGTGGTGCTATAGGAGAATGCCTGAAAATCAGATGAGTGGATAGAATCACACGAGGAAGTTCTAAGCAGAATAGGGGAAGAGAGAACAATATGGAGAACCTTGGCCAAGAGAAGGGATAGATTAATAGGCCACATTTTAAGACGTGAGGGTCTTGTAAAATTTGTATTAGAGGAAAGTGAACAGAAGAGGTAGGCCAAGGATGGTGGGTCTGGTACTTGTGTAGAAATGAAAAGGCTTTCACAGGATACATAACTACCACATCCACCATAATCTGCTTAGGATGGTGTGTGGCTTTACATGGGTCCGAAATGTGGAGGATAGAAATTTCAGACAGTAAAGAATGAAAGCTTTCGAAATGTAGTGCTATAGGAGAATGATAAATGGATAAAGTAACTAACGAGGAAGTTATAAGCAGAATGGGGGAAGAGAGAACAATTTTGGAGGACATTGAAGGGATAGATTAATAGGCCACGTTTTCAGACATGACGATTTTAGCATTAGAGGGAAGTGAACACGGGAGGGAAAACAAGGAATGAATACACTGAGAAGATGTGGAAGCTATGGAGAAAAATGAAAATGCTTGCGCAGAATAGGTTAGTGTGGAGGGTTGCATCAGACCCCTCTTAGAACTGAATACCACCACAACAACAAAAATTTACAAGAGTAACAAAAGTGATCACCATGTTTCAAAATCAATATTGCCAGTGGCATACGACGTACATTATATTAATATATTTCCCATACTACACTCCATTACCTTGGTTTTCCCCCTATTAATCCCCATATTGAACTCTTTCTCCAGGACCACGTCAATGCCATATATTATGCTTTCCAAGTCTTCTTCTGACTCCCCTAAAATTAGAAGATCATCGGCAAAGCGTGGGGTTTTTATTTCTTCTCCTTGCAGTATGATTACTTTTTCCATATTCCGTTTTAACTTTCTTCATCGCCTGTTCTATATATTAGTTAAAGAGCAATGGCGACAGACTGCTGCAGCCTTGTCTTACCCTCGTTGAATTGTTCAAATTTCATATTTTCAATTTCAAGTTTTGTAAGTTAAGGAGAATGCTGAAAATCAGATAGGGTAACTAAGCAGGAAATTGTAAGGAGAACAATATGGAGGACTTAATGAACGTAGACTTTCCCGGTGAATAATTCGGATGAAATCTTCACGGTTAACCAACCGGGTCAGGTATTTAAAAGAACACAACGTTTCTGCGGCCATCTTCTGCCGCCGTCTTCAGGCTATATATATAGCAGAAGATGGCCGCAGAAACGTTGTGTTCTTTTAAATACCATAGCCTGAAGACGGCGGCAGAAACTAGCTGCAGAAACGTTGTGTTCTTTTAAATACCTGACCCGGTTGGTTAACCGTGAAGATTTCATCCGAATATGGAGGACGTTTACCACGAGAAGGGATAGATTAATAGGCCACGTTTTGAGACAGGAGGATTAGAGGGAGGCCAAGGATAGATTAGGGACTATGTGGGATGTGACAGCTGTGTAGAAAGTAAAAGGCTTGCGCAGGAGAGGTTGACATGGTTTTATCTTGTCGGTGTTGTTGTTTCAGCTCAAGAGTCGTCCATGGACGAGCTGTCCCAGGACTCGATGGTGCAGTGCATGCGCGGGGAAGTATGAGACGCGGCCGACGGTGCGCTTGGCGGCCATCTCGACGATTGCTGACTAGGCGAGTTCCACCGTCGGCCCTGGTGAAGTCGCCAAACCTGTGCAATATTCTCCGACAAGCGAAACGGACTGTCCTCCTTCTGGCTTGGAAACAAGAGTATGCATTAGATGTTCGCAGGAACGCAACACATTCGTCATGAGTGGGCTTTAGTGAGTGAGCGAGTGCGAAGATGGGAGAGAAACGTCGGTCGTTGTCTTCAATGGAAATTGTCTGCTTAGCAGAGTACTTTGCATGAGACTATAATCATCATCTGAGCTTCTCGCTTCTAGGTAGTCACTCGTAATGTCGTAAAACTCCCGTCAGGTTATTTTTAACACCACGAAAAATAGTTTGAACGGGATGACTCCTATTCAATATACAAGGTTACCAAACGTCATAAAGTGCAATTTTTTCTTTTCCCTTAAAATTTACAATACTGTAACCTATAATCTGTTTTCTATTTATTCACAAATGAAGCCTTCGATTTCTGATTTTATAAGAAATCAAATTATTATGCACGTCTATTGCATCTTTGTACTATATATATACTACATAAAATTGAAACCATCTACTTTCTTCTCATTTTTTGTTTTGAGTTTGTTGACAGTGAGTTTGAAATATCAAATGGTTCTAGGCGTGCCTCATTCTTCTTGCTCTTGCTTTAAAAAGTTTGTTGACAGAAATGAAATTTTAATGGATAGATATTTCGATAGCTTACAAACTAACAGGGTTTGCCTGTTCCTGTTCTACCCCTTTCATTTTAATTGCTCCCTGTTGGAACTTTGACTGATTGCCTACCTGTGATTAGTTTGTTTCTTTAAAAGTAACATAAATCTGTTTTTTGGGGGGTAACAGGCTACATGAGGGTGATCCTGAAACAGACAACTCACTTTAAATAGCATAGGAAGATTCAAAAGTCTGCAGGCAAGAGTTTAAAAAATAAACATTGGGAATATATTTCACAAAAATTATTTAAACATGTTGTATTCAGAGAGGATATTAATTTTCTGGAAAACAGTAAAAAAAATAAAGACAATATAAGACTCAGTCAAACTACAAAACCGAACTGTTATAAGAATGACAGATGAACCAATTAAATTTTAAATGAGACATTTATAATTTAAAATTTGGAAACTTTTTTCTTTATTAATTCTTTTATGTTGGTAGTAATCTTATTCTTCTTTTTTAATCTTCCAGTGTGATAAAACTTTGTTTTATTTCTGAAGTGAATTTAGCATTCCAAAATTATTGTATTTTTATGATATTTTGAGGCTCGATTTAAGTTTCGCCCAAACGAATCCAATTATTTGTCAAAAAATAGATACCTTAAAGAGATGTGTTTGTTTGTTTTAATCCTGCAAGTTTGCTGTATTTGTTTTTAAGAACAAACCTTTACTTTAATGGTCTATGAGGAATGTTTTGTGTTTATTAAGAGATAAAATATTTGGGAGAACCTGAACTCTGCTTACCTTTTATTTAAAGACACTAAACTAAAATCTGGAAATATTCAACAGCAATTTGGAGAGAATTTGTAGATACATTTTCAAACTTTCAATTGTCTATTAGGCTTAAAGAAAGTATCATGAACAAGGAATGAATGTTCATGTCACATTCTAAAACTAAACAAGAGGTCCTCTACTAAACCATTGTCAACAGACTTCAAAATCAATAATAATCAAGATGGTGTTATATTATTGAACCAAAAGAGTTCCTTCAAGATTGAATATTAAACACAATTTGAAAATGTTTACTCCAATAATGTATAGACTCTTCCTTGTTTATTTATAACCAGTTATAAAATAACAGTAATCCTTTGTCATTGTAATAAAAACTATTGTTGTTATTCACCACTGATAAATCGCTGAAGAGACAGTGTATTAATATAATAAAAATCTCATTATTGTGGTAAATATTCTTTCAGAAAAGCCATACAGTGGCTGCAATGGTATATTCACTTTACTTTTTTAATGAAATCTAAAACCTTTCTTCAATGTTCATTTGATCCATATTGTGATGAATGCATTAATTACAGTATTTCATGAAATGTGAAATGTTTATAAATTTATTGATATTAAGTAGAACAGTGGACAAAATTAAAAATGTGACACTTGGTAACCCTACAATGTTCCCCCACAAAACCCAAATTTTTACATTTATCTGAAATATTTCAACCATTAGTGATTCTTACTTAGCTGTAATGTTGGCAGTTTGTAAAGAAAAAAAATAATAACATGCATTTCTAACACTGTACAGAGTGAATTTGATATTTATTGAATTATACAGACTCTATGTGTAAAATGATAGTTGTGTGACCCTAATACAGTTAATTCTATGGCTGAACTGAAAACACTTAAATCCTTGAAACCAAATAAGAAAATTTTCTCTTAAAAAAAAAGATGTGTAATACTGTCTGCTTCACTTACTTGCTGAGCTATAAAAATGTAAATTAAGGAACAGTAAACAAAAATAATGTTACCTTTTGATGTGTGGAAGCTGCTTGTAACTGACGGCTTCGTCTCAAAAGACAAATTGCTATAAGATAGCCTCTGAGCACATCTATTTATCACAATCAAACAGACTTTCGTTTACTTAAAAATTACCAATTAAAAAAATGAATGTGCTTAACAAAAGTTGGAATGAGTAACATTGATTTTTTTTTTGTATAACTACAATTATAAAGTTCCCCACCGAGATGTACTGACATGCTGTCATTGCTTTGCTTATTTATTACTGACTGATATTTACTGTGCGAATGTTTTGTGTTGTTGTTTACAACTATACTACTGCTGTAATAAATGTGGTCATCGATTCAATCGTCAATGTTCTGTAAATAAAGTATCCGCTGTTATAATTTACTATGATGAATGTAAATAATTTGTTTGTAAATACATATTAAATGCATATAAGTTGTGAATTTTATTTATCATGTAAATCCTCGCCCATGTTGATGTAGTTCAACATTCAATTTCAAGAATTCGATTCCATCAATAATCTGTAATTTAACTTTGTGTCTCATACAAGCATTCAAGTTGACATGTCAAATATTTAGAGATGAATATCTTGGCATTTTTGTTGTTGATGAAGAAGTAATCATTTGACAGGCTATAAGTATCAAGTGGAGATACAGTAACTTATAATGGTAGAATTTGAGGATGGTTTTAATTAATAATAAATAATTAATTTACATAAAAATGTTTGATTTAATACAATAGAAAAACAGTTTCAAGTGCAGGGTTGTTAAATAGCATGGCTAACTCAGTTTAGTTATTGCAAGGGACTCTGAATATATTAACAGAATCAAGAAATTGATGGTGGCGTTGTGCAGCAGGAATTGATGTTGCATTTCTAGGAGTCAGCATACTCGTGGTTTGTGGGTGTTTCCAGGAATTCACCTTTGTTATCATTTCCTCCTTCTTTCCTGTCTGGGGGCACTGATTATGGGGAGGGGAAGAAACCCCGGATGCTGCTCACAGACCTTCTTCTCAATGTACTCCTTCTCTGATGACCTGACTAATACCTGAGAAAATAACCACGACAATTCGTCCACCGTTGATTACGCCCTGACTTCAGACCTGCCACACACGTCTCTGAGCTCTCCTCTACCACTGACTTCCCTCCACCCCCATCTCACCACGAATTCCTTTCAACTTCACTTCCATTGGGTGGAGGTCTCTTCTCCTGACCCATTCTATACCAATCATATTCATAATAATTCCCTGTGAGGTGAACGTCCGATCAGTTATGCTCCCCCAAGGGACGTCGCTAATCCCTCACGGTTAGGAATTCTCGGGTCTTTTTTCGCCGACTCGACGCCGGCGACGCTTGTTTTTTCGCCGTCTTGCTGACCTAATTCATTAGAAACTATAGAAAAGTCCAAAATGATTAAAACATCAAAGAAGCCAGAGCCCTTTTGAAGGAAGCGAAATTAACAAAATGGCAATTCATTGAAAGATCTTAGAACTCTTATGAGCAAAGACGGATACAGCGTAACGGAAATGGGTCATTGTCCTAGGGGTCCCCACTCGACCACCTCAGATTTTGTTTAAAATTTGTACATAGATGCACAGTCATGTGCTGATACTCTGGCTCCATCTTAGTGGGCCCATACGTTGTCGGGAAGCGCCCGGTGAGAACGATTTCGCTAAGTTTAATAGGATATCTATTACCCTGAATATTTTTTAACCTAGCAGAACGTTTGGTTCTTAATGAAGCATTAAAATTACTTAGAACCTGTTACCCCTATGCTATTCGGCCAGAAAAAGGCCTTATAAAATTTTCTGCGTACTTGATCCATCAATTACTACAGGGCAGAAACAGCTGCAACCTTGATTTTTAGTCTGCTGCCATCAACCAGGTCGTCACCATGCTACATCAGTATTATTGATTTTACTGGCCCTCATTCTAGGAGAAAAATTAAAAATCACAAATTTTTAGCATTTTCAGTCATTTTTCAATATAGCCATTACCTTTGGCGTACTTTTGGTTGACACCATCGGAAAGAGCATACTAGAATTGGCCTCCCATCTGCTTTCTTGATGTTCTTGCAAGTATTTTTCTTCTATCTGAATGTTTATTTGATATTTCTGTAAGCTGCATCCATTTTCTACTTCACCGTGAAATCTTCAATCGCTTTTCATTTCTCTCTTTGGCTGCTTTGCGCTTCCTATCTGTCTCATTCTTCGGGCGTCTGTACTGCGCTCTATCATTTTCATTTTTCATCTCTTGCGCTTTTTTAATTACGCTTTTTATCAATAATTTTTATTATTTCTTGTTTATTAATGCTTATTCTGAACTATTCTTCCTACCTTTTCGTTGGCTGCTCTCGTAATTTCTTCCTTCAAGCGTGTCCATTTCTCTTCTATATAATTTTATTCATAAAATACATAAAGTTGTAAGATTATTTCAATATTTTTATACAAGGAAATTCACACGTAAAGATAGTCACGACAACAATGGTAGAGAAAAGTTTTATATGGACCACTTACACTTAATAATTACTAAAAAAAATTATTTTTAATAAAGGTTTAGTAGCATACCAATAGCTTTTAAGGACACCAAAAGTATAAATGTATTTTTAAATAGTTTAATGGTAGAGTTGAAAAAGACTTATTAAATGTAAAGAGTGAATTTCGATTTAGAATAAGTTTTGTATTATGTAGGAAAATAAAATTGAGAATATGTGATAAGCTAATTTTTAATAAATAAATATATTGTTTCTTTGTCCTTTTTCCATTAATTTATTCTTGATTTCCTTCCTGAAACGCTGAAGCACCTCCTGTTGTTCCAGTTTTTCAAATTCCCATCTCTTTCTTTTAATTCCTTTCTTGAGCTTCGTCATTTTCAACCTGTATTTCATTTCGCAACTAAATAAATTATGTGATTATTTGCTTGGTTAATCTTTGATTTGCACCATCTCTGTTCGTATTACTTCAGTCTGCCATAAATATTGACAATAACCACTGGTGTAGGTCGAAATGTAAAATTTGGTATTAAGTTTTAAATTCTTGTCCAAAATCTTCATGTTTAATTCTTATAAAATAGTTGATTTTTATATTTTTGGAATGTCAGGTAATACGTAGTACATTCGTTGGACACAGATAATGTTTACAGCGAACAGGAAACTTCTTTGCTTGGGTGTTACTCTGCGAGATTGTTGCCGTAAGCACTACGCGTCGAGTCGATCGTGTCCTATAACATGGTTCTCTTCCGCCCATTACACAAACTTCTAACTCGAAGTTCATCACGAGTCCAACAACAGCAAGTTAAATTTTATAATAGAACTAGTTTGGCTTGCTTTCCGCGGATGCCGCTAACGGCCGGCCAGACACTGGTGCACGGATTCGTCATGTACTTCTTCATCCTACTGGGTCCAGTTGTGGTGATATCAACCATTCCACCTTTGTGGAAAAAGGCATTGGAGGACAAGGCTGCTGCTGCTGCTGAGGAGGCCGAGGAGGAACCCAGCCCCCCCGTGTGTGTGAAGAAGTAACCAAAGGGTAAGTCTCGGAAATCATTTACCTAAACTGTTTTCTGCATTCGCTAAACCAATGGATTGTTGTTTCAGGGCGTTGTTTAAAGCGAGAAATGTGTGTTTAGCCGTAAGGGACAGAAGAGAGGGAGAACGTTCATTTTCCACTGGCACAGAATGTTTTTATTATTCATAACATAATTCCCAAAATGTATGTCGATTAATAAAATTGTGAATTTCCATTGAAATAAGTTGTTGATTTCATTGTTAATATTGCAACTTGCAGTACTGTTGTAGCAAATCCTTGGGACGGTATTTACAGTGAACGGAGATGAACTACGTAGGAGGAAAATTATTTCATTTACAAAAGCGTGTTTTTTTTATAAATATAATTGGTTAAAACGGAATACGTCACGACCAGCCGAAAACAGACAAAAGAAATAGTGAAACATAAACTATAATTTAAAAACAACTACGTGTGTGTCCTGATCTGGACACTCTTCAGGTTGAACTAAATAACAGTGCATTAGAATTAGGTTGCAACCCTCTACGCTAACCTATCTTGCGCAAGCCTTTTCATTTCCTTATAACTAGCACAAACCACTTCCTCCCTAATCTGCTTAACGCATTTCATCCTTGTCCTCTCTCTTCTGTTCTTACTTCAGACACTTCCCTCTAATGCTAATTTTACAAGACCCTCGTGCCTTAAAATGTAGCATATTAATCTATCCCTTCTCTTGGTCAACTTTATCCATATTGTTCGCTTTTCTCCTATTCTGTTAAGAACTTCCTTGTTTGTGATTATATCCACCCATCTGATGTTCAGCATTCGCTTATAGCACCACATTTTAAAGGCTTCTACTCTTTTCCTTTTCGCAACTCCTATCGTCCACGTTTCGCACCCATACAACGCAACGGTTTCCTAATATTCAAACTTATATTACCCGTAAGTAAATTGCTCTTTTTCGGGAAAGCCTTCCTTGCCTGTGCTATCATACTCTTTATGTCTACTATACTTCTACCATCCCTAGTTATTACGCTACCCAAGTAGCAGATTTCCTAAACTTCCCAATTTAACAGCCCTTGTTATTCCACCGTTGCCCATACTACACTCAATTACCTTGGTTTTCTCTCTATTAATCGTCATATTGAACTCTTTCTCCAGGACTCCTTTCATGCTGTTTATTATGGTTTGCTAGTCTTCTTCTGACTCCCCTAATACTACAATATCGTCGGCAAAGCGTAAGGTTTTATTTTATATGTATTTGAAAATACTAATATATGGTGTAAATGAATAATCAACTTTAATTTGTCGTTTTCTGCTTTAAGAAGTATTTTAGCGGCCTCAAAAGGCGCTATTTTTACATGGGCTTTTATGGGCCTACGAGAGAGTTACACCTACAGGAGTGGGGATGACGTCACGCTGTTGCCCCTCTATCTGTTTACGATACTCTTAGGTTTATCTATCTCTCTGGAATAGAGATATGTCCAAATAACGACGAAAAGAAGAATCAGCCAGTCTATATGATGATGAACTTCGCTCACTCCAGTTATATTATAATGCACGACATGTGGCGTATCTTTGGTGTGGGATAAAAGATCCAAGGAGTCTTGAGTAGATTTCGTCATTTTCAGCTTTACGAAACGCGCACTACACAGCTAAGCATGGTTTTATTTTATTTTGCTGACGGTGCTCAGCTATAAAAGCAGTTGATTCTTTTCAAAACTGACAGCGGCTCGTGCATGTGACCAGCGGTTTTATGTAACAGTTTTTTTTTCAGTGAATGTCTCTGAGGTCATTCGTTTCACCGTAATGGTGACTTTTCGTCGTTAAAACAGTCCGATGTCTTATTAATGTTCTCCGTAAAATTGCCACGTAATAGTCTGCGAGGGCGCGATGTCCGAGTGCGGCGATCTCGCCAAGTGTGCTCACATCCGCAGACCCACGTTGACCCAAAGACGCAGCGTGGCGTGCGACCCGCGGACTCTGTGCGTGTGGAGCGACATGAAGGGCACCATCCTGGAGATAATGCGCCAGGAAGCGTCGACGGAAGTGATCACGGACACGGTGTACAACGCCGTGCGCCTGCCTCTCATGAGGAACAGCGACTTCATCTACTCTGACCTGTACGGGTACCTGGAGGGTATCGTGCAGTGCATCGCGGAAGACCTCTTGGACAACGTCGACAACGAGTTCCTCCACAAACTTGTCGAGGGGTGGTCCAAGTACAGACTGTCCATCGCTCTGATATCGAGCCTGTTCCCCATCCTGGACGGCGTCGTGTCGCGGGAGACGGACTGCACGTTCGTCAGCGTCGGCAGGTTCATCTTCGAGAACAGCATCTTCCAGCAGCCAGTCATCCGGGACTATATAACGAAGAGCCTGCTCGGCATGGTTGAAGACGAGAGGAGGGGGATATTGATGGACAGGGTCCTTTTCCATCAAACGTGTTCCACTCTCAAATTTATGACCATTTGCGACGACAGGCGCTACAAGACCTTCGAGAAAAAGTTCCTAGAAGAGTCGAAATTTTATTACAAGAGGAAATGCCAGGAACTCCTCGCGACCAACGACACCTACGAATATCTGTCGCAAGTGGAGTCTGTGTTAAAAAGAGAAGAAAGGAGGTTGAGTTTCTGTTTGCAGGAGAGTACGGCTAGGGCCAACATGCTTCTTGCGGAGAATGAACTCATTGACAGGCGTCTCAACGACATCATCACTTTGGAAAGCAACGGTATAATGGAACTGTTGATGGAGAATAAAACCTCAGAGTTGGCGTTGCTTTACAAAGTCTTGCGCCGCGTGCTCATGGGGAAGATAGTCATTTCGGACTATATAAAACTGTTCTTGGAGAAGCGCACGGGACAACTGTTGGAAGATATGAAGGTCCTCTCCGCCGATTCCGTCGTAGACTCCGTTTTAAGAATGGGGGACCAGACGAACGTGATGGTCGAATCGTGCTTTTGCAACGACAAGTTTCTGAAAAACGAGGTTTGCGGCGCGTTCAGGAGGTACGTCACTTGCGACGAGAGAATCGTCCTCTTCCTCGCTCAGTACACCAACCACATGTTGAAGGTCCTCAAAAGAGCGTGCGAGCCGGACGTGGACGTGAAGCTCTCCCAACTGTTCAGGGTGACGTCGTTCCTGCCGAGCAAAGACGCCGTCCACTCTTTGTACAAGATCTACCTGAGCGGCAGGTTGCTCCTGGACGGACTCACCTCTCAGGAAGACCTGGCGGCCATGAAGCTGCAGTTCGTGTTGGGCACGTCTGTGATGGACGTGCGCGGCATGCTGCAGGACATCAAACGGTCTGAAATTTTGTCGGACATGTACGAGAAGCACCCTAAAATCGTGAGGCCGACGAGCCGCGCCCCCGCTTGCGAATTCTCCATGAAGTTGCTGTCCTCCACGTACTGGCCGCTGATCCCGCCGCCGAAGACCGACGTGGTGCTTCCGTCCCGACCTAACACCCATTTCATCAACTTCGGCAACTTCTACAAACTCCTGTCGCACTCCCGTCGTCTGATCTTGATGCCCCAGTACGGCACCGCGGAGATCATCGTCTTCGAATCCGACTATAGACGTCGTCCTTCCAAGGTCTCGTTCGCTTCGTTACCTTCCATACTTTGCGATCTGTCCTCGTCCACGTCAATGTCGTCGCACATGGTCATCACCAAGACCATCGTCTGCAAACTGGAAGTTTCGACCGTGCAGATGTGCATCCTGTGTCTCTTCAACGAATTCGACAAGCTGACGGTCAAGGAAATGAAGAAGTTCACAAGCATAGCGACGCCGCTCCTCTACTCGGCTTTGCAACCTCTGTGCGCCACCAAAGTGCTGCTCAAGCACGAACCGCCCGGTGAACTCAACGCCGTCCCACAGTACAAAGTCAATCAAGATATGGACAACACTCATGTGTACAAACTTGCCGTCAAGACTCAAACTGACCATTTCAATTCACTCGCATATGGACACAGCTCCGAAGTAGCCAGACAAATGAAAACTGATATCGTTATTCTCAGAATAATGAAAGTGAATAACGTTCTCTCCCACGACAGTTTGGTCTCGCAGACTATAAAAATTCTGAAAAACACTGTGTATCTGCCAACTTCGCTCTTTGTAACCAAACGGATAAATGCGTTAATACAGAGAAATATGCTGAATAGAAACCCACAACAACAGAATATATACTCTTTTAAATAGTAGCATACCAGAGAATGTAGTCTTGACTTACCAAAAAAATATAACTGGAATAGTGATACATTCGACATTAAATTGTCCATTTTTAATAGTTATATTGATACAACTCATTTCTAAATAAATTAATAAACAGCCTAGTTATTCAGAAAAATAAATTAAAAATGTTAAACATCCTTTCTTTAGTTTGTATATTTATTTGAAATAGCATTATTTATGGAAACCAACTACAATAATACCAAATATATAAGCTATAAAAATGTTCTGACATATACATGTAAAATCCATGCTATATATTTTTATGCAAACCCCACTCATGGAAAAAAAATATATAATATATATTTCAATAGAAATAAATAACAAATGAATTCATATAAAGTTCACATTTATTGTTCAAAATATGGATAGTGAGATTTATGGTAATATACAAAAAGAATGAAATGAAAATATCTCAGGGTCCTTTTGTGGAGCAGAATCAGAACATTACATTACAATTTTGGGATATGGCTTGGACCATTGCTATGCAATTGATCTTTATCAATGTAATTGTGGCTGATGGCTTCTGACATGGAGAGGACCCAGCAGATACTGGTAATGGTGAGACTGCAACACATAATACTGAAAACTGAGCAACTCTGCTCATTCAGTTCCCAAGTGCTCCCTTAATTCTTTCTGCCCAAGCATTTATAAGAATCCTGACTACACGTTTCTCACAGATGAGTGGGGGTTCAGTGTTCCCCAAGGCACACAGAAAAGGGCATTTCGTCCATGTAAATGCTTCCTCAGCCAATGTTTGGAATGCATGACAGACAACCAGTAGCCCCACCAGTTTTCCATGGTCATAAATATAGCCTTGTCGCCTTTCAAACAACCCTCAACCTCCCAGATGCCCAGCCCATTCAGTCCACCCACAAAAATTTAGCATATCATTATGGCTGCATTATATTATAAGCTTAACTACTATAAATTTAGGAAAAAGATATTTTCACTTTGAAAATATACAGAAAACACTCCCTACAGATAAAACATGCATAAAAATATTAAAGTGCTTCAAACTAAATCTGAAAAATATCTAAAGGTTGGCTAGTTCTCTTCTGTTGGTGAATATTTAACTCAAAATTATAATTGTATACTTTAAATTAAAATTGTATGCGTGTGTGTGTGTGTGTGGAGATGGGCTGTGTACACAGGTGCATAAGTAGCATAGATTTAAGATGTGACCTAAACATATTTTGTATACAACAAAAAGGACCAAAAGGTACTACTACTACTAAAAATTTAGTTCTCAATATATATTTTTTTTTTCATCATTTTTGTAGTCACATCAACTGCAAGGTCATTAGTGAATGTGCATGATTAGGGCAACTCTTGTACATGTAGGGGTATTAAAGTATGGTTTCTCAGACAACACAACATCCAAGCCTATGCCAAGATCGGACCCAGGACCTCTGTGGTGTGAGGCAGCCATGCTAGCCACTACTCAACAGTTTAATTCTCTTGATTTTATTTATAGTACCTTATTACTTGGAAACCATAATAATGGCATGAACATGCTCCTGGAGAAAGAGTTCAATATGAGGATTAATAGAGGGAAAACCAAGGTAATGGAGTTTAGTATAGGAAACAGTGGAATAACAAAGGCTGTTAGATTGGGGAAGTATATTTTGACGGACGTTATGGAATTCTGATACTTGGGAAGTGCAATAACAAAGGATTAGTACATTTTTATACTTACGATTTTTATCCACAAGACACATTTTAATTAATTGTCCATAAATCATTCTGTTCCACTCTTTTGCTCAATATTTTAATGTCAGATCCAAAAATGATACCGGATGTCTATAAAAGAATGTCCCAGTTATAAAAGTTAATATTATCAACTGTAACCATTGTAGAGTTTTCTTTCAAGTTCACAATTAAAGAATTACTCAAACAGTTTTAGATAAGTACATACATGAGTTAGAAAAGCATCATTTTTGTTATTTATAACTCTGTGGACTCTTGGAGTCATCAGGTGATGCCTATATTCAAGCTGTCAAACCACAGATCATTTCCCAAAATTTCTCTGTTGGCTACCATGTTATCCTTTAGGGCTTTTTAAATGCAGGCATTTCCCCCTAGAGTGACTGCGGGGCTCACCTGACTATGCCTCGTACTCTCTCTCAAAAGTTGAAGTTATAAAGTAAATTAATTATTTGAGAAGTGCTTTCCAAAATGAACTTTAAAAAATGAAGGATTCCATAAAGTCAAGAACATCTGCTAACACTTTTAAGAAGCCAAACATTTTTTTGGTACTTCTGAAAATCCTCAAGAATATCCTTGAGTTCTTCCTGCTCATATGTGTGCAAGGGTTTAGTTGAAGGAATCCTTGATGGTTCCCTCCTAGTGCATGGGGGTTTCATTCTCTGATTCGTTCAACAGCCTTGAAGTTTTGCTTCTCTATGGGATCAATGGGATATGATTAACTGCTTCATACTACTTTATTCCCCCCACCCCCTTTTGGTTGTTTATTTCTCATATTATTTTATTTATTATTTACCAAATTATTTTTTGTGCTTCCCAATCAATTTATTTCTACATTACTCTGTGGTTTCATCTTCCATTTGTATTCTCCAGACCATTGTTACTATGATGATTGGATAATCAGTCTATAATGAAAAAGAGTGCAGGAATATTCCTTTTCTCTGTCATGTTATAGGCTCTTGAGTTCTGGAACATGGAACAATTATGAACTTGTTTTGGTGGTTATGTACTTTTAGTACATAATAAAAAAGTACTTTTAAAGTAGGTGAAATTTTTGACCAGAACAGTCTCCATTTTTTGAGATTTGTGTTTCAAAGTTTACTAAGTATTTTACATTTGCCTGTATTTATTATATTTATTTTTTTGCTGCACTAAATGTGCCCTACAGAATAAATCATGGCACCTAATATTAAAGTAAATTATTAATCACTCTAAATAAAATACAATAAATAACCAAAGTAACAGGCGATTAAGAAAGTTAAAACTGAATGTAGAAAAAGGAATAATACTGCAAGGAGAAGAATTAAAAATCCCACACTTGACGATGATATTGTAGTATTAGGGGAGTAAGAAGAAGACTTGGAAACCTTAATTAATTGCATGAACATGGTCCTAGAGAAATAGTTCAACATGAGGATTAATAGAGGAACAACCAATGTGAAGGAGTGTTGTATGGGAAACAGTGGAATAACAAAGGCTGTTAGATCGAAAAAATATATTTTGAATGAAGTTAAGGAATTCTGTTACTTGGGCAGCGTAATAACTAGAGTAGGATAGCACAGGCAAGGAAGGCTTTCACAAAAAATAGGGATTGACTTATGGGTAATATAAGTGTGAATATAAGGAAATCGTTGCTAAAAATGTTTGTATGATGTTATATGGATGCGAAACATGGACGATAGGAGCTTCGGAAAGGAAAAGAATAGAAGCCTTTGAAATGTGGGGCTATAGGAGAATGCTGAAAATCAGATGAGTGGATAGAATCACACTAGGAAGTTCTAAGCAGAATAGGGGAAGAGAGAACAATATGGAGAACCTTGGCCAAGAGAAGGGATAGATTAATAGGCCACATTTTAAGACGTGAGGGTCTTGTAAAATTTGTATTAGAGGAAAGTGAACAGAAGAGGTAGGCCAAGGATGGTGGGTCTGGTACATGTGTAGAAATGAAAAGGCTTTCACAGGATACATAACTACCACATCCACCATAATCTGCTTAGCGCATTCCATCCTCAGCCTAACTCTTCTGTTAACTTTCCTCTAATGCTAATTTTACAAGACCCTCAAGTCTCAAAACGTTGCCTATCCCTCTAAAAAGTCCTCCATATTGATGAGCTCAGTATTTCATTTATTCTTCACTCTCTTTTTTTTCACAACAGTGTTCCTTTCTACCCGCAGGGGCTGGTTGGAGGCATTGTTCATTGTTGTGAGAGGTAAGAACCCTACTTGAATCCAATTTTGTTATCAAAAGTCTGTATCAAATCAGGATCGATTTATAAATATATTGTTCTTAATTAGCTTCTATTTACATTTATTTATTTTAAAGTGATAAACTCGGTCTTAGTATATATCAGAATTTATTTCTTGTGTTTTATCAAAAATTATCTTCATAGTTCTTAACAGGCTTTCTCTCAAATTTGCGAAACAATCAATCATTCATGCATTCATTTATATAAATATAAAAAATAATTTAATTGACCTCCCTTCTCATATTTTTACGTACAAAGATCTTCTATCAAAAACATAATTCTATGCAAAAAAAAGTTCTTGATTTTAAAAAGTTTTAATTTCGCCTGAATTTCTCATATATTCTCATTTCATTCTTCTTGATTTGATATCAACTATTACGTGCGGTATCGATGTTTGTCAACTTTCGACCGACTTACATGGGTTATTACCGAATGGCATTAGCGTAATCGAATAAAATGACTTTCTTGGGATTCGTGTTGCATGACATTTGCAGCATACTCGTTCATTGTTAAAATAAAATACAAATAATACGTTAAAATTAATATTATGATAAGTTTATCACCCGTTATTTGTTTATTGCCGAGTTACGTTCGAAGGTTCCCCATATTTCAGATTACCAATCAAGAAATACATTCAGTTTATTATATTAAAGAATTATTCAGAGGATAATAATGCCGAACAGAACGCAGCAATTGTACGTCGGCCAGAAGGTTGATGATTTGAAAAAGATCAGCGATGTTCCGAATGAAATTCTGCGTAAACCACCTGACAAGTAAGTATTTTTTAATGTTTGAAGTTATTGATATTTCTGCCATGATTATTATGTAAAAAACAGTGGGTAAACCATTTTCTATTGACAACAATCAATGTTATATTATGATTATTTCTGTTACATAGTCAAGAATTCATTTTCCCATCTGAATTTTCCCTATAATAACATTTTTTGCTCCTGTTGTTTGCACACTAGCATTATTACAGAGCTTCTCATTGATTTTACAATTTATACATTAATTAAAATTGAGTGCACAGCACCATTAGCATCTGTCAGTACTTTTGTATGATTCCCCTTAAACTCATTCTATAATCAATTTGGAATATATTTTTAAAGACAAATATAAGCTAGGTTGTTACACTTCTAACCGTTGAGAACTTCCAAGCAGTTGGGGCAGAAAAAGTATTCTGTATACCCTATCAAGATGCTGGTCTTCATGGGAATAGTACAAGTTATGATTTTTACAGATGTTTGAATACCCCATAAATTAAATTACTATTGTTGACATGCTCCATAAAGTAAACATTCTGCAAATAATAATAATCTAATTCTCAGAATTATAATTGAATAAAAGAAGGGAGTGGCTAAATTTGGGGATCTACATATTTTTTTAATTCAAATTTTAATGTTTCTAACTAATTTAATTGTCCTGGTTTTGAAGTTTGTTGACAATTGTGATTTAATATTATTTTTGAGTTTCTTCGGGGATTCCATTGACTGAGTAAAGAAAGACAAAAGGTTAGATGATTAGAGAAGCAAATCTGTGAAACCCAAACAAACAGGTTAGGTTAATCCCTGTGAAAGACATACAGAGATACGTCTAACAGAAAAGGACAGAAAGAAAGAAATTAGAGTAAGAAAAGAAATTATAAAATTACTCCAAGGAAGCAGAGTAAGAGAGAAATTACTACGCTTTGAACAGTAAATAAACTCTGTCATCAGAGAGAGGGAATTCAGGTGCTATATGCATGGATATCCATCTCTCTAGGACGAGCCGAATTGAGTAAGTCTACATCTTCTTGATTGCACGAACTGTCGAATTACGCATCTGATACCCTCAATAATGATAATTTAATTGTGTCTCTGGATTCATTTTGTACCGACCTGGTTTGAGTCATTACAACTTGTTGTTGAATTTGAATTGTAGTGTAGATTAAGAAGTAGACAATTAACAAAGCAAAATTAAGTGTTAAAATAGATACAGCATAATATTTCGTTCTTGCAGCTCTTGTGATTTTGAATCACCTAATGTTAAGGTGTGTGGAATTTATTTGTCACTTAATTTGGTCTGTTAAATGGTACTTCTTTATCTATTTGAAAGCCACCCATATACATGGAGGAAATCCTCAAGGTACAGTCAAGAAGGATATCCTTGAATATTTCCTTCAGGATTTCCTCAACTGAACCCTTCCAGAAGTACCACAACTTTGGCTTGTAAACATCATCCTGACTTCAACTCCTTCATTTTTTTAATTTCTCTTTGAAAAGCACTTGACAGATTATTAATTTTCTTAATAATGAGGCATTTGGGGCTTTGGTATTTTATTTAAGAGCTTTGATAAGCCAGCTTCTCTTTTCACTCAATAATGGTGTCATGACCTAATCTTTTTAGGCATAGCACATCTTCATAAAGTTTAATAAACTCGGCTAAATATTCCCTAGGCCACATTTTCTGAACAGAAACCTCGAGGGTTTAGTACTTGAGTACAATTCACACACACCTAAACAATGCTCAGTTCCGGCCTTGAAGACAAGTCAGAATTGTTGTTCAATTCCGGTTCCGAAAACTGTAGTCTGCAGCTGGCCTCAAGGCTTCCACACACACTTACAGGAAATCCTCAAGGATTTCCACCACATGTATAGGAGCCTTAACATACATTTTAGATGGATGCCTTACATTTTCATATTAAATTAAGTCATCTGAGTAACTTTTAAGTGAAGTTTGTTTGCTTGAGATGCTTATTATGAACTGAAATAATGATCACAGATTATTGAATTTTTCACAAATACTTGTTACTTATTGAATTTTTTTTTTACATATAGATTGTTGATCTCTGCTGATAAGCTATATATTATTGCAGAGGATTATTTTAAAAAAGGAGATGAAGAAATGAGCTACATAAATTTTATGAAATATTTATCTATTATTACTTCGGTTATTAGTCAACACAAATCTCATATAAAAAATAATCCAGTGGTCGAAAAGTCAACTAAAGCCTTGGATTATGTCACAGAACTTCATGCAAGCTTAACAGAAAGGTACTGCTAGTCATAATTTCAAGAATTTTGCCATTATGAAATGCCATAGTGGAAGTTGTTTAATAATAATATGATTTTAGAAGTGTATGCTATATTCAGAACTTTCAGTTTAATGTCATATAGAGAGAGGCTCTGGAAAGGATTATCATGGCTTACCTTCATAAAGTCTGTTGACCATACCAAGCAGAATAAATATAGAAAATTGCCAAATTAATTAGCTCTTATATGGACAGGAAAGAGTGGCCTACATACAAAAAATTGAGAGTTGTCGGATGTGATGAACTTGTCAAATTTTTCAAAGACCGGAGCCCCCTTATGACAACTGCACCTGCTGCTGGGTGGCTTGATGTGTAGGACAAGGGCTTGGGCCATTGAAACTTTAACATGTTCGTTACAGTCTACCCTGGCAACAGCAGCTATGAATTTGTCAGCACTCTCCATCTTTCTTTCCTATCTATTACGAGTTAATATTACTGATGCGTATTGCTGTTTCAGTTCTTTATTTTTGTGTGCTGCTTATATATTTTTGTGTTTTTCACAAGGTATGCTATCCAAGAAAGGAAAGCAAGATCTGCAACTCCATTAGAAAATTATAAAGGAGATATTAAGAAACAAACAAGAGATCTCAAGGAAGCCAGTCCACAAACTTTGAGTAATGGATATCCTGGTAAAAATATTTGTGTATTCATGTGTTGTTTCGTGACTATACCTTTTTCATGAGTACTTCAATATTTTAACTGCAGAATACATAAATTTGAAGAAAAAATGAACTTTTTAACAGTCCTCAATTTTTATTTGCAAATAACAGCAAATGGTTTTTTGATTGCCCCCAAAATTTATATAGTAATTATATATTTTTTTAAATTTACATGTGTTGACTTTGTTTCTTTCTTGTTATTTACAGATGATTATGCCAGTGAATGACGCAAGCTTCAGTTTTAATTTTTTGACTATTTGCTGTTTTATGCAAATATAAATTGAGGACCATTAAAAAAGTCAATTTTTATTTAAGTTATTCAATTCACAGTCTTATTATGAACCTTATTTTTGTGTTTTAACATCAATTTCAATAAATGCTGGGGTATTAAATTGGATGCAGGAGAATCGAGAGTGGTAGGGTAACAATTTTAGTTTCATTTCAAATAATATCTCAAATTTAAAGGACCATGGACTTAGTTATAGTATTTGTAGATAGAGTCTTAAATAGTGGAAGCTATTATAGAAGAATCTCTGCAGTTCCGAGAAGAAAGCACTTTTGTGAAAATCTTGTGTCCAAGCATTCTCAAACATTTGCAGTCTAGGGGATGTAGATTGTTTCCTCTACTGAATGTAAAACCTTTGCCAAAATAAATGGATTGAGAAGAAATAATATAGTTTATGTTATATGCAACAAGAAACCAAAATGTCATATATTGTGACATGTTTCCTTCAAATTGCAATGAATTGTGAGAAAGAAGATAATCATAAACACTAATTCACCAGTATAATAGGTTTATGGTTGTTGTTGTGATATTCAGTCCTAAGAGTGGCCTCCATGCTAACCTATCTTGCACAAGCCTTTTCATTTCCACATAACCAGCACATCTCACATCCTCCCTAATTTGCTTAGCGTATTCTATCCATGCCTCCCTCTTCTGTTCTTACCCTCTTATGCTAACTTTACAAGACCATTTCTTAAAACATGGCCTATTAATCTATCCCTTCTCTTAGTCAATGTTTATATATGCCTATTGTTACAATCATGTAGTAAAATTCTATTGTATTAATTGACCACTGTGAGACTTGGAAATATTATTTTTATACAATTATAAATAAAAATTCCAGCCAATTTGTTAGCAAACAATATTGATATTTATTTAATACTTCTCCCACAATCGTTGCCATAACTGTCACTGGTTGCAGTCCAAGGCGTATAGTTATCTGCATAGGTTTATCCATTTAAAATTTACCTTATGAAGTCCACAAATATGTATGAAACATTGTAGATGTATTAAGTAAATATCAATATTGTTTGCTGACAAAGTGGCTGGATTTTTTATTGAAGATAATGTTGGTTTATTGATTTATTATATTTTTATACAAATAATTACTTTCACTCTATATTAATGCGACTGATTTATGTATTTCACAGATGATTGCATTCATAGTGCACAACTAAAAAATATGTTAAATGGGGAAACGAAAGTGTTTATCTTTGATGCCCGTTCTTCTGCTTGTTACAAAAGCTCACGCATAACTAATAGTGAATATATAATTAATATTCCCGAAGAAATAATATGCAACGGGTATGTTTATTTTTTTCTTACAATTGTGTTGGGGTAATAGTTTTATGCAAGTCATTTTAAATTTTGAAACTAAATGTGCTACCAAAAATATATCATATTTATTTAAGTCACACACACGTGGTGAATGAATGAGAACTGTAGAAGGCTGTATGTGAAGGAAACAAGAATTTTATAATAACTAAATTATTGCAGACTTAACAATTGAGTTGAATTCTTTTTAAATTGAAGGTACATTCCAGATATTGAAAGTTGTTCGATATGTATATTCAGTTGAATGTCACTTAAGCAGCCAGAGAAATATTTTCTTTCTCTCATATCTGCAATTTAATTTAATGAACTTATGGTAATAATTGATTGAATTTAGTTTGGTTAATTGAAAACTTGAGAGGGATTATAATAGCATATTTTTTGTGTTTTTCAGTTTAATTCCAAGTTCTTTACAAGAAGCACTGCCTGCTGAATCCAAAAAATTATGGAATATGCGTGACAAAGCTGATTTAATAGTTCTTGTGGATTGGAACTCAAAATTGTCTTCACTCAATCCTAGTAACAAGTTATATATCCTAAAATCTATTATGATTGAGGTAACTTCACAAAATGGTGAATTATATTATTATTATATATGATTAATATATTTTCACTTTTTTAATTTGGCATGGTTCCCTTATCTTAGCGTGTAGCTTCTGCATTGGTGATGTCAGTTTATTTTTTTTGTAACTTCGGGTTTGTCAAAAAGCAAAAATCTGAGAGTCACAGGTATTACACAGTAATCACAGATTGTCGGCAATCTGGAACAAGGTTGAGGTAGTGTGTTTTGGTAGTTTTGGTGCCAGCGAATCTTTACTGTGGACTCGCGCAATTTTTTTTCTTATTTGTTAACAGGCTTCACGAACTAATCCTAAAATATGCAACTCGCCTCTAACAGCATAGGAAGGGAATTGAAAAGGGGAAATGCGGAAAGTAGAGTAAAGTAGTCAAGGGTTGATTTGGGGATCCTACCTGGTGTTTCACCTAAGAGATGCAGGGAAAACCCTAGGAAACCTGCATCAGGTATGTCAGATTATTGGGTACTATTTCTCATTCTCACTCCCTTCCGAATGACAAGAGATGGGTTTCCTGTGGGGCTGCAGCATTCCCTTCTCCATGTCTCCACAAGTTTAGGAGGCAGTTGGCCAACTGCTGGGATCAGCAAACAACTCTTACCGTATGCCCAAGGTCTTTGATCTCATTGAAATAGGTTAAGGTGCCTCAGCATGTGAGAGCTTTGGAGAAAATAAAAGAGAGTATGAGGCATTCCTGACGGTGTCAAGTGAGCCCCGCAGTCAATCTGGGGAACGTCACCTATAAGAGAAAACTCCCACAAGCGCTCCCCTACGTACTTGAGCAAATTTGTGGGAAAGCTCTTATAGGTACACAGCTTAGCTGTGATAAAATATTGGAATGTTGAAAACAAGAATAACAGGTTTATTGACACTTAATTAAATGAAAGAAATTACACTATGATAAATTGTAGGACTTCATCTTTATGCAAGATATTATACAATACAAACTTATGGAAAGAAACAATTTGCTAGTCTGATTCTAAAATTACACTTTTATCAAAGCGAAAATGATTTTAAATAAATTTATATACATAAATTTAAAGTCTATAGCAAGGTGAGAAGATTTTACATAATATAATTCCACTTGAGAATTGTCACTTCTCTCGTACTTGAAAATATTTATTGCAAAGTGCAATCTTATCTGCAACAATGAACACACAATTTTTAATAAAGCAATAATTAAAGATAATGTATACACAAACCGGTACACAACAGCTGATAGCTGCTAAAAATCTTATATGACTAAAGGCTTGATATACATGAGGATAACTGCTAACTTAAAGAGAACAATATACAAGTGATCTTTAAAATTTCGAGTGAAATAAATAACCATGAATTCTTTCACCTGCAGCTTCCACGAAATCGCTTGAATAGTCTCAAGCTCATACGGCAATGTAAGCTGGTAGCCAGGGTCCCAGACAGGGTGACGATGCATTGTAAGGTAGCCAACTCTTGAAGTTCTCGACATAGGCGTGCGTAGAATACGTGTGGACCCTGGATGCTGGGAGATGGCATTATTGCATCCCTAACTGCGAATGACCCGTGGATAGATGGCATATGCTAAGTGTCCCAGTCGATTAGCTAGCCGACATTTTAGTATTCTTCACACGGTGTTGGAGACTTTGTGAAAATTTTCAAAGTCTAAATCTTGGACAAACTCACAGCAGACTTCTGGAGCACAAAATAAAAGTGTTGCCCATTTGATGCTTCAAGGTAAAGTGCTATTTTTTGATTGGAGGAATCAGTTCTTCAGATGAAAATGGGTGTGGGATAAAAAGTAGAGGGATTAATAAACACACAAATTATAAGAAAATAGAAAGAATTAATTGAAAGTTAATTAGACAGTAAATTATAGTATAGCTTTCCACATCGACTGATAATTAAAATAATTTTGGAAAATATTGTAACTTAAGATTGCTTCAGTCAAAAAGGGGTGGTGCTTGTGATGGAAGACTCTTTGGAGATATCAATAATTAAAGATCAACTGCATAGAGTTCATTATTGAAATATAAAAATCAACAATGTTAAAAATTTAAAGATGCTAGTGATCAAGTTATTTTTAACTCAGACCACCTGTTTATTGCAATAATTAGATGTACTGAAAAGGATAATGTTCAACATCTTTTTAGGAAGGATTTCCGAAAAGAAATATTGAAAATAGAGGGTAAATACAGAAAATTAGATATAGAAATTAAATTATTACTGAAGGAAATAGCCTTAATAGAGGGTAAATACTGAAAAATAGAGATAGATATTCAATTATTAGAGAAGGGATTTCTATTTTTAGGTAAAGAGAACGGTTGGGAAAAATTGCCTAAAAAATATGTGGCACAGTAGCCATCACTGGTCTGTCACTATAGAAATGGTTAATTTCTTTATTGTGTAATGATTCAGAAACTTTGAAATATATGTGAAAGTAATTGGAAGAAATTTGAATTGGTTATATGTAACTTATTCTATGCTGATGCCAGATTTCCAATCTTATGGTGCTAAGACAAATACCCTGGCTTGAATTAAAATATTATTAATTAATTTCTATACAGCCGTGTAAAATTATATATATATAGTAAATTTTATCCTCATTCTGTAGGTATAAAGTCTGTTCCTCTTGGACACTAACTTCACATCTCAGAGGAACAGACATGCTAACCTTAAAGAAAATTGAATTGTTGAGGAAGTTCAAACTTCTTAAGTTGGATACTATTGTTTTATTTAATTCAACTAAAACTTATAGTAATTTTGGTATACATACAATAAAATGTCTACTTATTTCTGTACAAGTTTTATTAAATTATCTGGATGCACAGTGGTTCACAGGAATTAATTTATATTAAACCGCTACAGCATTTAATCCCTTTGTCAGCACATGATTAATCCATGAATGAGAGTGTCACATCTTGAAAAATTACCTTTTTGCTACTTCTACTTTAAGAGATAACAGAATTTTATCATAACCACTGCAATGACTTGGTATCTTAATTGAGTCAAGAAATCTGCAGGTATCTCTACTAATCACATATGTACAAAAAAAAATACACAGAAACAGCCAAACATATTTATAAGGAGAAGATATGTTAACCATCTCTTCTTAGGTCACAGTCGCTAATGACCTTACAGTTGATGTGACTGTAAACAATAAATAAATAAATTGTTAGTTAAATTTAAACATTATTTCATGTTTAACAGAAATTTAAGCTTTCAGCTTAACTCAACATAGTTACCTGTTTTGTTTTGTTCACACAATGCACTTTCAATTACATTCATACTCTTATGAGTATTTGTCATTGGAAACTGTATTGTCCATGAAGGAAAACCTGATGATGATGATGAGTTAAGTAAAAAGCTCCTGAAAAGTGTAACTGAAGATTGTTTTTTTCATTGCAATTGTCAAAGCAAGCCGTGCATGCATTTAAAATTTGATTCTCAATTCATTTTCTCTCATATTTTGGCACTTACTAATTTTTAATTCATACAGTTAAATTATTATTTTTTTAAAGTAACACAATTGAAGATAAATTGGGGATGGAGCATGATGTCTTTTTTTGTTTTGTTTTTGTATAGATGTTTCCACTTGATATTAAACGTGTTCTGTCTACATTTATCTGATATATTACAGTATTTCTTACTCTTTGATTTTGTGTTTGAATTTCTCTCTTTTTCTTAACTTAAATTGTAATATTTTAACTTTTATAAAGTATGATGATAATTTGTCTAGGATTTTAACCATTTTTGTAATATACTGTCTGTTAATTAATTTTTTTGGTTGTATATTTCAAATTCATTTTTGTGATCTTATTAGTGGGATATTAATAACAAATGCAAAAGGATTCCAGTCATTTTAGAAGGAGGTTATGATGACTGGATCTTGAAATATCCGATGTGTACCACAAATCCAAAGCCAATCCGCCCGCCAAATATAAATAATAATACAGAAATTTCTTTAGGTAAGTATTAGCCATTAATTTAATTGTGGTTTAATAAGTTGTAAAATAATATTTTGTATATAATCAAATATGAATTTATAATTTCTCTTCACAGATGAGGTTTCTTATCCTAACTTATCAGTTACTTCTCCTACTAGTGACGTGCCACAACCTCAAATAAATCGCTTGCTAAAACCAGTTAAACCTGTACCAGTGCCTCCAGAACAACCTGAGAATACTCAAAGTAAACCTTCAAATAATATCTCTCGTACACCTGAGGTTGACAGAAATGCCAAAGCCAGTGCCATTAAAACATATGAGGAACGCAGCCGAGAAGTAATGAAAATATTAGAAGAAAAAGCAGACAAATCATTGCAGTTGGAGAAGGAGATGTTAGACGCCGAAGAAAATATAGATGAGCTAAGGCGTAAAAGAGAGAGAGAAGCAGAAGAAGAGAAGAAAGCGGCCTCGAAACATGAGGAAGATCGCTTGATAAAGAAAATTGAAAGTTTGAATAAGGAACTGCAAGAAATGGTATGCTCTTCTTCTTCTGTTTTTATTTTTCCTCGTTGTCCTCTTGTTTTTTGGTGAAAATAACTGTCACGTTTGTATGTAAATAAAAATATATTTATTAAGAAAAAATTTAGAGCACATTAAAATTAGCAAAATTTGCAAAAAAAAATTTGTTACATACAATTTTATATCATGAATTATTTTAAAAAAGGAGATGAGAGAGAAAAAATTACAAGTGTACTTTTCATACACACATTGTCGACTTAAAGCTAATTATTTAAATCCTTCAGATACTGCACACACACTTGATGTGCATTATTGAACTTAACTATTTACACAGAGCTTTAAGTTTGTGTAGTAAAAATATACCTGAAAGTAAATTTTCATATTCTTAAGTTTTGCGACTAGTGTAAATTTATAGTTACTATTGTTCTTCGGGATGATCTTATACTTCCAAATGTTGCTTTCTATGAAGTTAATCCCACTTAATATTGTAAGTAAAATACAATAGATGGCCAAAATCAGAAATAGAAGAATTTTAATTCAAAATAAGATGTTTAGTCACAAGCTCTCAGAAACCCTTTTGGTTCTTTCGATTTAAATTCTATTTATGTGCTTCAAAGATGCAGACTAATAATAAAATAATTGTTATTTTTAGTAAAAAGCATAATCAAAAGTAAATTGTTGAACCTTGGTAATGACAAAGAGAAAGATTAAAAAAAAATTAAAATGTAGCAAACTTTTAACCCATGTATACATTTTAAAGAAGCTAAGAGCAAAACTATGTATTCTGCTGAATAGAATTTATATAAAAAAAACTGTTCTATGTATTATAAATGGTATTTAAATTCATATTACATATTAGTGTGGCAATCACTATGGTAATTAATCACACCAAATTATATGATTGATTTTCTAAATGTTAATATTTGAGTCACCTGCTATAATTGCTAATATTTAATGTTTTTTGATAAAAGGGCTTAGAAAATCAGAATTTACGGAATATGTTGGAAAAGCAGCAAGATGTTCCAGAAATACAGAAACAAAATTTCAATGAAGAATTAAATGCTAGACTTAAAGTTAAAGAAGTGGAGAAACAGGAAATAGCTGAGCTTAGGAAACTAAAAGAGCAACAAAGGTAATTAATTTTTTAGTAGGATTTGTCTCCAGTTTTGAAATTATCTTATGATAATGGTGAGGAATATTCTTAAAAGTATCCTTTGGGTTTTCCTTTGTCCGAGTAGAAAAATAATAATATACCGAGGAAATAGTGGCATAGAATTTAGGACAAATAATAGATACAAAAAAGTAGAGGAGATCAGCCAAAAAAAATGGTGAGGCCCAAGTGCATAATTACAAGGCAGATAAACCAGAAAGTTTAGCTTTACCGAGTGATTTCTATAGGGACTAAATAAATCATTCAGAAGAATAAGAAGCAGTTAGAAAGAAAATATGCTGCCTTGTTATCTTTGCCTTTTTATTTTTCCATTGTCTATATTTCAAATCTATTCTTTGCTTTGGCCTTTTCTTCATTTTTATTGCTCCCAAAAAATACAACAAAGACTTGGGTAATTGGATAAAAAAAATAAATGTAAAATTAACTATTCAGGGCTGAAACAAAATGTTTTAATTTTAACTCACATGTATTTATGATGGTTTATCTGACATTTTCTATCTTACAAACAAATTTGACGTCGTCACAACGTTTCGATGGTGAGCTCCACCGTTGTCATCAGGTTAACTGTAATTGGGAAAAACTTGTTAACTTTCATAAAATCAAACTTTCTCAGCTCAAGCTCTCCAAAATTGCAACTCTCAACATTATTATATTATTAGGTACATATAAAGTGTTTGCAATTTATGCGGTCATAATGTGTCGTGAATTTCTCGTTGGTCGAGTCACCATAAAACCTGAACATAAAAGAAAATAGCATTATTGGTTTCATCAAAGGTAATATAAAAGTTCAGTTCTAGTATTAGTATTCAATCATATCCCATTGATCCCATAGAGAAGTAGAACTTCAGGGATGTTGAACAAGTCAGAGATTGTACAAAAACTTCTATAAACTCTATGTTGCTATTTCAATTCATATTAAGTACTTCAGAGAAGACAAGATATACAATTTGTACACAATAAATAAAATTGATAAATATTGCTAATATCTTATACTAACGTCTCAACAACTATCTATGTGTACTAAGGTATTCTTAACTCCATAAATTCTTCAACAGAGTAGAAGGCTGAGTGGCAAAGTAAAAAAGTTAGTTCATGTTTGTATTTATTCTGTATGAAATAATTTGCAAGTGTGGATAGGGTCACATTGTGTAAACAACTTAGGCAATTCAACTACAGATTAAAAGGACACTCTAAATCAGCCGACTACAGTAGATTTCTATCACTATACTTAAATAACAGTTTATTAAATAAACTGTGTAGAACTTATCATACTGTTTTGTAGGTATGCAAGAACTATAAAGAAACCAAATCAAGACATTAAAAAAATTGACATAAATGAAAATACTGAGAAGGGGCTTGAAAGGAGACCTCCAAAACTGGACAAAATGTTGATTGGGAACAAAGATGAAGGTAAATTAACCTTTAAAAAAATTATTTATATTGGCATATTGCGTTCAGTTACTCTGTAACAATTGTTTAAATTACTTTAAAATCTTTCTTACAGAAATTGCCAATTATTTTTAAATATGTAGCTGTGATTACCTCTTGTACAAAAAGCTTCGTAGTAGAAGGTTACTCACAATTTGTTATTTGTATACATTTGTTTTACTTTCAGGTGTTTACTATACTGACCTTAAGAATGATGCAACAACTTCCTCCATGAAAAGATCACATTCTTCTCCAAACATTGCTCAGGTAAATGTATATCCTTATCATTTTTTACATATTTTATGTGCATAAAATATCAGAGCAAATCGTGAATCTGAGGTGTAGTGTATGCAGAAGCATTTTTTTATTTTACGGTTTTGACTTTAACACTGTGTACATCATTCAGTGTTTCTACTTAGTAGTTTTGTCCCATGTATTCCTTCAATATATAATTTCAGTTTGATTTATACACCCCAATATAACAGAAATATTACCAACCTTTTTTTTATATGACTACCATATGGATTAAAATTGAATGAACTGGCTAAATGTTGACATTTTAATTAAATACGAAACTGGAATATGTTAGTAAAATAGAAATTCATTCAAAAGTATCATTCCCTTTTTGGAACCTATTCAGGTGAAATTGTAAAAACCACATCTTAATGTAATTAAAATTTAGATCAGAAAAATTCCAAACACTGCAGCTAAATAAAACTAAAATTTAATTAACATTGTTATGTATAATTCACAGAAGAAACCTGCTGCTGTCAGTTTTACAATTGATATTTGTAATTCTAATTACACAATTCTAAACTTACAAATTTTATTTAATAAAATTACTAATTTTGTGTTTAAAGCTTGATTACTGTGTGTATCTCTCCATATTGGAATGTGTTGTGTAAGGTGGACCAGTAGGTCAAAGCTCTGAATGGGCTGCAGAGCCAAGTATAAATAAATAATTTAAGAAAACTGTATGATTCTTTTTTACAGATGGGGCTCAATGATATTACACCATACTACGATCGTACCAATAAACCTCAGACGAGCAGGCCTTCAGAAAATTGTATCCATCGGAATAAAAATTTGTTCCCGGTGTTCGGTAAAGTGGTAAGTAGTCTTATGACTTTTGTGTTATATTAACCTAACTGTAACATTCATTTGAAATATTTTAGTTCAATATGCCATTCTGTAAAGTTCAAAGGAAATTTTCTGTTTTTATCTTTTCCCCCATTTTATTTATTTACCTTTGATAGGCCTTCTTCCAACATTTGATTTCTTAATTACGATTGTTGAGTCTTTGTGCACACTCTCCTGTCTCCTTTTCAGAGCAGAGGAGAATGGATCTGAGAAATAACCAATGAAATCTGACCTTAAAAACCATAGTGGAGGAAATATTGATCTAAAATGTTGAGAGAGAGAGAATTTATTTTTGTCTTGAATGTGGAAGCTGCATTTAAATAGATTGCCATGTCACCTCGATCTATTTGTGTATTATTGAATTTCTTTGATGGTCCTCACAGGGTAAGCCTGTAATATATCAGTGTGGATTGGGACAGTATTAAGCTGAATATTGCAGTTTGTGCACGTTTGTTTGTTTACGAGTATGTCGTCGTGAAACCCAAACTGATAACAATTTTCCTGGTCTATCTAATTAAATGACCGATTCTTGAAATCCTAACAGGACAATATAATGAGAATACTGAAACATTTCAAAAGATTGTAACATTCATTTGCCATTAAAATGTCATGAAACTTGCCTGGTAGGAATCTGGGGAGCTTGTCGTAAAGTTGCACACATTACGGTCAAATTTCGTTCTGCCATCATTATATTACAAGCTGATCTGTTGGCTAAGGCTTCTATTGTCTGTTATACATTTCCAAATTATTCCTGAAAAAGTACATATATATATATATATTATGTATGTATAAATATGAGTCAGGAAATGACATTGTCATGTTAATTAAAATAATTAACAGGGAAAGGACAGAGAGATAGAAAGTAGGTGACTTACCTGAGGTCCATAGATGGTAGACACCTTGTGAGGTTTAGAGTACTTGAATTTTCGGAGGCACCGCCCCCTTCATCAGAAGGTTAGGAAGACATTTCCAGTGATCGGCTAGCCGGCGACTGTCTCAATTCAAGTACTCTAAACCTCTCAAGGTGTCTACCATCTATGAACCTCAGGTAAGTCACCTTCTTTCTATCCCTCTGTCCTTTCCCTGTTAATTGGTTATATGTATGCATCAGAAAATGACATTGTCAGGTTAATTAAAAACTATAAGGAAAGGAAAGAGTGACAGAAAATTGGAGACTTACCTGAAGTGCACAGATGGCAGGCACCATGTAGGGTTTCAGATTCTTCAGTTTTCAGAAGCACAACCCCAGTCATCAGAATTTTTGACTGCTCAGTCGACGGCTGGCCGTCACTAGAAATGTTTTCATAACCTTCTGATGAAGGGGGGGCGGTGCCTCCGATTCTGAAACTCTACATGGTGCCTTCCATCTGTGAACTTCAGGTAAGTCACCAACTTTCTGTCTCTCTTTCCTGTCTTTATTAATTATATATATTACAAAATAATGTGAGCTATGATCGTTTTTCAGTGTTGATAACAAAACTTATATAATATATATATAATTTAGTGGTTGAAACATTATATGGTCAATGACATTGGATATGTGGATAGTGAGTAAGGATAGAAATTAGGGAGAGAAAATGGGAAAATTGCTTATAAATCACATCCTGGCATCGAATTTATGCTCTAATAAGGGCATATGTTTTAGTGTAGCGAGGAATGGAAGAAGCAGTAGAAAGACTGAAAATATTCTGCACCGCCGGGAATCGAACCCAGATCGTCACAGAACCTCCACTGTAGCCATAGAGTGCCTTTTACCAATTTAGGCTACTGTCACTGACAGGTTAATTGAGTTGAGGTGGATGGAGAAGAGGGATAGAAGAATTTATTTGGAGCATACATATGGGATATATTTTTGGAATGTGTGTTACGTAATTATATTTACTGCTCTATTTGAAACAATTGTAGCAGCAAAAGATTACAGTAAAACGTTATAGTACTGAATTATATTTTTCCCCATCCAAACATCGCATACGGTTTCAATAAATTGAGCAAGTTAAAATTAATTTTTAAATGTTTATTTAGTTTTTTTTATGTTATTTTAGTGTGAGAAATTGGATAATTTAAACAAGAAGTTGCTAATATTGCAGTTATATTCCACCTTCCCCTTTTAAACTAATTAAAATTGTTAATAAACAGCATGTAAGGTGTCTTTTTAACAGTGCATTAAAATACTTTTATTTGTTAGTGTAGTCCTGATCCCTGATAGAACACGCTACATAGCATTTAGACAAAGCTGCTTATCCTCAGCTTCACATTAGGGAAGCCCCTGCAGTGTGGCTGTGTGACTTGTTCGTCTGTTGGGCCACGTGAGTTAATCAATCATGTGTTGAGTGAGTGTGACGTTCAGCCATGTACAGAGCTGCATTGCCTCAGTGCATGTGACAGAATGGTCCTTCTGGTTAGATATCAGATTAAATTTTCTCCTCACCATTTATTGTTTTTCACTCTAAAGAAGGTATGTTTGACATAGACAGATATTTATTTGATGGGTATTTAAGCTAAGCTTTTTTGATAGTTCCAAATTAACCGGAAAAAAAAACTTACACTATGAGGAGGGGAAATAATTAAAAATTATTTTTACTTATGCTTGTATTTATCTAATGTCATCAATGTAAATTGATCACAGTCAAAAAGAAAAGTATTTGAGAAAAACGTATGAAATGGGTTTGGGATTTGTAAATTATATAATCGCTCGTATATGGTTATGTAAGAGAAAGTTTCAGACGGAAAAAATAATAGATATAGAAGGGAAAACAAGGTACTCTAAGAAAGGTTCATATAATTGATAATGTCAGAGGATGTTGGACTTTTGATTTTGTTTGGACGCATTGGAAGGAAATTTCCCAGAGGTTCAGTTCTGCGTCTGAGTAATCAATGGTGTTATGGTTTATTAATAGAGCAAGTACAGAGCATTGGTCAGACCTTTTATATTTTCAACTGCGAGAGAGTGCATTATTCCCCTTCATATGTGTTGCCTTGTACTGCTTAGCAGGACGTACAAAGGGACAGAATAGAAGTGATCAACCACTCAACAAACCTGTATAAGAATAAATATTTAGCCAATATTTATATTTAGTTAAGAGATCTACAACGTTTCTTCCATATTTGTGGACTTCCAGTGGGGTACAAAATTTGCCACCACACAAAATTATCCATTTAAAATTTATGTGAAGGAACTCCACAAACATGGACGAAACTTTGTAGATCTCTTCAATAAATATCTGTATTGTTTGTTGACAAATTGACTGGATTTTTTTTTTAATTTACAATTGAATGTAATATCTGATTATTGATTTATTGAAATCTGTATATTTCTTTGTACAATTGTTGGGCCTGTTCTGGAAGTTTCCATTTTTTTTTAATTGGCATATTTTCACTGTTTAAACCTTCCTGTAGTATGTTACTTTCTGTCTGTCAGTGAATAATCTTCTGCATCTGTAAGCAGTAATTTAAACCTGTGGTTCCTAACACACTTGATTTTATGCGATTTTCATCGTATTGGTTCACAGTGTTAAGTGTCCACTGCTAATTTTTCTATTTAAGACACGACCCATTTGTGTGTGGCAGGAGGATAGGAAACTTTTATTTTTATGAGATAAATTTACTGCTGAAAACGAAAAAAGTTTGATGGAAAAATAAGGATCATGCAGCAGCAGGTTGTGGGCGATTGGAGAAATTGTCGCATATGAAAATGGGGGTGGAAAGAAATGTAAATTGATAAAATGGATAGAACTGTATAATTTGTTTGTTCATACATTTTGATTAATTTGCTTTGATGTCATGTTGTCAAGTAAATATGTCTCCACTTCCTGTGAATCAATTGAACAAATTTTTTTCTGTCTTTTCATTCTGAAATGCTTGTGTCTGATTTTTATGAAGATACTCAGTTTATCAAACATGTTAAATTTTTGACAAAAACAATATGCAATTATTTCCCTCTTTTTTTTTTTAATTTAGCCTGATAAACCATTAATCATTCATTAAATCAGTTAACAAAGTACGTTCATTAGCCAGTAATGTCCGTTTTCTCTGAAATTTCCAGTAATTTTTCTGCCATACTACTAAGTGAACAATAACACAAATTTATATATTTCAGGCTCAAGGTCTGACTGGACTGAAAAATCTCGGTAATACCTGTTACATGAACTGCATATTGCAGTGTCTGAGTAACACCACGTTTTTGACAAAATATTTCAGTGACGGAACGTATAAAAATGCAATAAATAAACAGTCTGAAACTCATGGGAACATAGCGGAGGAAGTCGCTTACGTAATCAGAGAATTGTGGTCTGGAAAATTTCGGTACTTCTCTTGCAACGATCTAAGGGTGAGTATCTACTCATTTTCATGTAATTTTGTTGTTGTTGTTCATCCTGCAATCGAATAAAGAATTAAAGGCCTGTATAACAGACTTTTACACAAACTTTTTAACATAAAGTAGTAGTTTTCACCATCCATTGTGGTCCTCGTCAATAAACGGCAAGGACCACAGTGGATTGTCAAAACATCTACATAATGTTAAATAATTTTCGAAATTTTGTGTAAAAGTATGGGTCGTTAATCCTTCATTTGACTTTGTTATTCACAGACGTTAATTGTTCTTAGATCATCTCCCTTCATTCTCAGATGCAGATTACAATTGGAAACAATTTTGACGTGATTTTTATCATAATATTTTCCTCAGTCATCATCATCATCATCATTGGCTCAGCAGCCCAGTGTGGGCCTTGGTCTTCTTCAGAACCTCCTGCTATCCCTTCCTGCTTATGCTGGCATTCAGCCAATTCATCACCCCTAAGGTTTTTGTCTCGTCACTTCCCACCTCAGTTTAGGTCGTCCCAACTCATCTCATCCCTTCTGGTTTAGCATTCAACACGACTTTACAATTCTTGTGGATATTTTTATGTTTTTATTATACACATTTTCACTATTTCCTCATTTTATAAGTCTGTTCCCAAGATTTTTTATGCAGTTGAGTTTCCCATATCTCCACGTTACCTTCTATTTTGAATATCTTATCATCCCTGGTAATATATTTTTTGTTTATTCCTTTGCCACAGGCTACAATTGGGAGGTATAGAGCTCAGTTTCAAACGTCTCAACAGCAAGATTCCAACGAATTCCTGACTGTTCTTATGGACTGGCTTCATGAAGATCTCAAGAAGGTATTTAATGAATAGAATAAAAAAAAATACTATTTTCTCCTAGTTGTTGTTAGGTCGATAGCTTTGTAAAAACCATTAGATTCTGTATGGCAAATATAAAGGATAACTTTGGGTTGTGATGGCATAGACTAAAGGTGTCCCGAGACAATAACTGTTGCCATGATAAATAGGCACAATATTACAAATTACCCAGTCTGTTTAGGCTTAATCGGACAAGTGTTAAGCAATAACTAACAGAGATCAAACAAGTTTTCGTTAAAAATTTGCAGTTGGAAAATATACTATCCGTGGACCTCATCAGATCTGACATTACAATTAAAGTTGTTAGGCTAATATAAATGCAAACAATGAATGTTTTTATTTGGGTGTTGTATAGCTTCCTCAGGTTTATACTGAAATCATTCAATTTCAATGAACCCATAAATGGTGATAATTCTATCATACACTATAAACTTCCTAGAGAAGAGGGATGGAAGAATTAGGAGCATCTCTATCCATCCTAACTTGAAAACCTAATATATAGACTGAAACTGTTCGGTTGGTCGTACTCGATGTGGTGGCGGAGTGGTTAGACGCACGCCACGGCTCTAGTGGCGATGCACTGTTGTTTCGTGTACCCAGGTTCGAGTCCTGGCCACATCGAATTTTTTTCAGTCTTTCTTCCTTCTTCCCTTAACATTTGTATTTCCTTGTGCATGATTCCATGCCGTACATATGATTCAAAGAGCGAATTTCCTGCCTTTCTCCCAAATATTTCTATCTTTCTTTCTATCCAATTATTATATATATAGCAAAATCAAAGGCTTTCCTGATGAACTGAATGAAGAAAATTTTTTAACGGCTATCACTCCCATTGTCTTCCAAGTTTGGAAGATGATTGCAGTGATTGCCATCAAAATGTCGCTGTTCTACGATCTTATCAGAGTAAAACCCAAGAAGCATTTTTCATGTATACAGGGTGTTTGAAAAATAAAGAGCATATTTTCAGGTGTGTGTCCCCAATATCTAAGCAATAAAAAAAAAAGTTCAGTACACTGTGTCCAGAATTGTTTGGTATCAGAGATTTGGCCTCTGAGAAACAGCGATACCGTAATAATTTTCTCTCCACAGGGAAGATTTTGACATGACAGTCGGACATTTAATTCTGGCTCACCTGATTTGAACATTATCGATTTCTATTTGTGTGGCCATTTAAAATCGTTGGTGTATTTGTCTCCAGCGCCCGACACGGAATGCCTTTGGAATTGCGGCAGGTTGAGGGAAAAGTACACGGTACTCCTGAAATTTTGGACCTTGTTCGCAAGACCGTGACACATCGATGTTAGACCTGTATGCAAATAGGATGTGCACATTTTGAAAATTTTCTGTAAAGGCAACTACCCACGGGAAGAAAATTTTTACCTTGAATAACACTATTTCGAAGGCAATAACTTGGAAACCGAGCATGTGTTGTAATGATCTTCATTATATATTGTCTGCTTATTGGGAATACATCCATGAAATTATGCCTCATATTTTTTAAACTATATATATCATTTAAATAATTGAAGCATTATTAATGATAACCTACTGACTAGGACCAAAAGCTTCGGTTTTGTCATGACTTTTATTTTTGAATAAGAAAAAACAACATAATATTTAAAGTATCTTTTGTTTTGTGTGAGAAAGTCAATTAGTCTTAGAACTGTGGTCCAGATTTGATTGAGTTATTCAATGATTTAAGTGGATTAATAAAACTAGTTTGAGATATTGATGGAATGCAGAATTAATTTCTGAGTTTTCATTATTTACTGTGTGCAAAATTTGTTTGGTATCCAAATACAGCGAATACAAATGCATTCACGCAATAAATTATGGCTTCCCACATGTCCCACAGAAGCCACGATATTAAGATTAAATCTTTATTTCCCGTTGTTTTGCTCGGCAGAAAGAAGACATTATGGCAGCAGAGAAGGAAATAATGAGCACGGAAGCGTCGAAACATTTCACGTCATTTTACAGGAAGAATCAGTCAGTCATCGTGGACTTGTTTTACGGATTGCAACGGTCGACCGTGAGATGTTCGAGGTGCTCCGAAGAATCTACGACCTACGAAACGTTTTCAAACTTGACGCTTCCGTTACCGAGCAATAAAGAAAAATGTACACTGGATGTAAGTTTGTTACGTCCTTTTCTTTATGTAATATAAATAAATATGAGGTTTGTGCCACTGATTGTATTTATGTATAGTTTAAAATTTAACATGCACTCATCATGACGTGAATATTCTACACGTCTTAATTCACAACTTTTGTAATTAAATATCACAAGTATTTTTTTAAAAGATCTGTCATGAATTGTTGAAACTCCTATGAACCATCTTTGCCCTGGTTCTACATTCAGATAGTTAATCTATTTACAATTGCCTTGAAGTGCTTGAAATACCTGTATACTACAGGCTTTAAAACTGTTGTTATTAAAATAAATCAAGTGTGTCAATTGCTCTGGCTTAATTTACCTTGCTTTATTTGCGCAGGATTGCATCAGAATGTACCTCGAGGATGAAGTGATTTCCGGCTGGACTTGCCCTCTTTGCAAAGAACACCGTAAAGCGCAGAAAAAGTTGGACATTGTTAAATTGCCACAAATACTGATCATTCACTTCAAAAGGTAATAATTGCCCTGTCATTTTTTCATTACCATTACCTATACACTTCTGAAGAAATCATTGTGGAAATCAATTTTACTCGTGACATTCTTGAAATGACTACCAATAATGTGGCGGTATTTCACCCTTTACCAAGGTTTCTTTTCTGAAACCTCCTTACAGCCATTAAGTGAACTAAGGCTTTCCTGGCGTAGTTGATGCAGAAATAGTTCTCGGGTTTCCACTCGAGTACAGTGCGATTAAAACGCGACGTTTCCATGACTACGTGCCCTTTCGTCACCTTCAGGCCGAGTGTCGGGGAGTGAAGGGAACTTGGTTTTAAATTGGTCACAATATACAGAAAATCTTTCAGCACATGCCAAAGCCATTTAAAATGCCCAAATTGAAACAATACCCTTTTTTAAGAACTATACATTATAAAAAGATTATTTCAATTTGTTTTAAAATCCTTAATCTATTCTACATACCTTCATGTTGTCAAATCTATAAAAAAAAGTGTGTTATTAAATATATAAATTTCTAATTTGACATATGTAATGCACTTGGAATTCGTAAAGTTCAATACTGAAACATCCCTGTGCTTAATGGCGACATACAAGCCGTGTATCGTCCAAATTTTATATAGAATTTTTTTCAGTTTATTCCTAAACTGTAAAGTTTGACACATCGAAATTTATTATAATCACAGAAAAAAACTATGCTTTACATCTCCTTAGTTGAGTGTCAAAGAACGAGGTATGCAGATTGAGCATCCACCAATTTTAATTTAACCTTAATATAAATGTCACAACTTAATAAAATATAATTTTGGTTTCTATTAAAATTTAGAGCCAAGAGTTTTCTTTTTCCATTTATATACATCCGAATTGGTTCTCCAACACAAATCTTTCCTTGAGGTATTCACGAACTTTGAAACATTGCTTACTCTGCGACGTTTTGCAAAATCGTGGGTAAAGGAAACGGATGTGGCAGCACCGTTTTGGCTCCACCGCACCCAATGCGAAACAATTTTTCCTGGCAAATCGAATCTAATTAAATAATTTCCAGGTTCTACGTGGACGGATGGTGCCGTAAACGACAGACCTTCGTCGACTTCCCCCTGTCGGATCTCGACATGTTGCCGTACACGTTGGGGAGCGACAAAACTTATTCGAGTTTCAATTTGTACGCGGTGTCCAACCACTACGGGACGATGGAAGGCGGACATTACACGGCGTTCTGTAAGAACATCACCAAGAACATGTGGTACAAGTTCGACGATCACGAAGTCAGTGAAGTTTCTACCGTACGGACTGGAGCGGCTTATATATTGTTTTACGCAGCCAACAGGAGTTGAGTGGTGTTAAAATAAGAGAGAAAAGGGGTACAGGATATTTCAACCTTTTTAACATATATACTGTGTATAGAGGAAAAGAGACTGCAAATTTTAACCGTCGGTGTTGAGAAAGACAATTTACTTTGCACATGTTGTACAAAATTTTACCTGACTTATTTAAAAACTATGTATAAAATATTTCCATTCCAACAGCAAATATGTAAATATTCATGTAGCTATATTTATTCATAATAAGATTAAATTACAACAAGAAGTTTTTATTTCCTTAATAGTTATAATAAAGTACCAAATAATGTACACAAGGTAGGCAGGCAGGAGCAGCCCGACGTCTTCAGGTGAGGAACTTCCTGGTGTCCCACTTTTACCATTATATTATTTGGCCACGAAAAATTTCACACTCGAGGTTCGAGGCACGCTTCGGTGAAGATGTTTCCATTCTTATTTTCTAAATTCAGTTTTGTAGTCTTTGTACGAGCTAAAGCTCAAGTGGAGGACTTTGAACTTTCACTCGTTAATTATTTAAAGGTATTGAGCATAATCTATTGTGAATACTGTTTCGGTTTCAGTCAGCAGGATACAATAAACTAAAAATGTTGATTTTGGAAGAAAGTATTAAAAGGGGAGGGATTTCAGAGTAAAACCCAACATATCGTTCAGTAAAGAACTGCTTGGCAATAAAAGGAATTATGCAGAGCTACAGATTAAATTGTCAAAAGTGGGAAGAACAGATACTCATGTCAATAGGTTTAGTTGTGGATATTATTGTTAGTACCACACAACTTTTCCGCTAGCCTTTCAGGGGATGACAAACCAGCCAGTTTCCCGAGGTACAGTGGCTAGCACCCAGTTCAAATCCTGTCATGGTTTCAAGGATGCTGTATATGTTCCCATACCGTGAAAATCGCTACTACAAAACAAGTTCCTCAATGCCGTTAATGACTGTCGCTCGGTAAACATGACTCGTTAAAAACTAAAACCAAATGCCAATTAAAAGAAAAGGGATTCCAGAAATTGTATTATTATTTACAACTTTTTAAAGAAACAGGACAAGTAGCTTAGATATTACGTGGAAGCACGCATGTAAAATGGCGATTGTCCGAGGTACACATCCAAGGGCGATAAAATTTTCGTTTTTATTTCCTGTCGGATGTTTTAATGACACATTCCGTTCAAAGTGAGGAATATTGTACTATGTCGTTGATCAGTATTATTTGGATTTTTACAGGTAAGTTTCAAACGATGACTGAAAAGTCGAAAGCAAAAATTGGATAATACATCAATTTTTGAACTGATATATAAGCTTTTTAAATTCTACACTGGTCATGAATTTAATTAACATCAGTCGAATTCACCACTTAATTTAAAAATTCTTTGTAGAAGCAGCAACTCCATTCTTCCAGACAAAAGTTGTAGTAAAAATAAAAAGTGGGTCTACTTATGCTTAATACAGTAAATAAATAATTGACCAGTAAGTATAAGTATAATAAAATTTATTAATTATAATAATATATAAAATTGAAATGGACATAAAGAGAGAGAGAAATATAAATGAGGGGTAGTCAAAAAGTAAAGGGATTTTTTCAATTTATCTTTTCAGAGTTTGGTAACACTGCTCGTATCCAGCACAGAATGATTGTAGTCGCCGACACTTTTATACAATGTGTAGCGGACCGTTAAAAACGACGAAGCTCCCTTGTCGATCTGTACAAAGGAAGGGCGGTGATATGCTTTTTGTTTGCGGAAGGTGTCAAACCTGCAGATTGAATGCAACCCCAATACGGTGACAACTGTTTATCACAAAGCAAGATTACGAACGGATAGAGCGCTTCAAACAGGAACAACTTATTTATGTGACAAAGAAAGATCGGTGTCAATCACAGAGGACGATTTGATAGTTGATGAGGCTATGGTGAAGGAAAACCGAAGAGTCACAGGGGACGAAATCGCCGATACTTCATAAGGCGCAAAGGTTGGACATCACTACTGTAGGTGAAAATTTGGTTGATAATCACAAACAGGAAAGTAAGGCTGCAAGCCTGGTTTGGAAACGCCCATCATCACCAGATGTCAAGAAATTTAAATGTCAACCATCAGCTGGTAATATTATACTAACCCTATTCTGGGCCACGAAAGGGGTAGTCGCCGATTATTTCAGCCCAAGAGTTGAACTATTGTGATGTGTTCAGAACTAAACTGAATCCTGCAATCAGATCCTAACGTCTAGGAAAACTGTGGCAGTAAGGCAATGCTCAGCCACTTCTGCCAAACTGACAGCCGACACAATAAAGGACTTGCGATTAAAAATGCTGGAACACGCGCCATACAGCCCACACTCGGCTTCAAGCAATTTTCATATGTTTCAAATATAATTCCCGGGTTTCAATGCGGGTCAAAGTTTGTTTTCACGGCAAGCTCCACATTGTCGTCAGGTCTACCTTGGTTACTGTCGTTATTTACAGGAAGAAACATTTAAAACAAATTCACCAGGAAAGCCTTCGCTCTTTGATATCCAACCTCTACAGCTGATGACGATGGCGGAGCTTGCTGTCAAAACGTTGTCTAAACAAACTTTGACGCAGATTTAAACCCAAGAATTGTATTAGAAATAAATTGACCACGAAAGGCTTCGCTCTTTAATTTTCATATGTTTGGACCACTAAAGAAAACGCTAAGGGAAAGAAGATTTGCAAGTGATGAAGACATCATTGGTGCGGTGCAAAATTTCTGACGGAATCAAAAAAACTTGTGAAACATTGGGAAACGTGCATTGAAGTCCATGAAAAACAACGCATATTTCACATTTCTATCATTAGAATAAATGCCCCTTTTCTCAAATATCCCTTTACTTTTTCACTTCCCCTCGTATATATTGTGGTCAAGTAAGACTGACACCATGCAGACATGACAGTACGGTCTACTTGGTTACTGCTATGATGTACAGGAATAAACATTTTAAATTTTCCGGCAGGCAAGCTACCTAGGCGAGGAGAGAGTCGCCGCGAGTGCCGGCCACTCAGTCTCTCCATCCTTCCCTAAGCGAGTTTCAGTTTCCCAAGAATATCTTGGACAACGTAAGGAATTTTTTGGTTAGAATCTATTTCCACAATTGCAGGATTCTTCATTCTTCTGTACGTCTCTTCTAACCTGACAAACAGAAACAACATTTCAAAGGTTCAAATAAATGATACAAGTTTATATAGCTATATGAATAAGAGGCAATGTATGATATGCGCTCTTACCTTTACGCCTGTCATTTGAACACACCGTGACATATAACCCATAATACCAATTATCTGATCACCCTGAAATTCTGGTGTTTGGCGGTAATCATCGCTGAAAAGTTTTCTGTCAATTTTATGACTATTTAGGTTCCTTTCTTACCCCCTTTTCAGGCCAAAATAGGTCCTACCCTAAAGACTTTTCAACAGGATATCTCTAGCCTGTCAGATGATTAAATTGCTGTCAAGTATGCAATAATGCTTAATTTAAAGTAATGTTTAATTTGAGTGATTATACTTTTCAACTAGTTCAAGTTCGTAAAAGTCTACATGGGATGTTAACATGCGCAGTAGGGAATGGAGAAGGGGAAGGGAAGTATTGTCGTTTGAGGAGGAACTTTCCCTTCAACCGGCTGGTGGACTGATACTATATTTGATAAAAAAAAACATCAATTGTATTCATGCAAATGGGATATGGAGACTGTGACAACGTCTTTATAACACACGCTATATTTATTATCCATTACATTTTAAGGAAGAGTTTCTTGATGTACAACATATCCTGAACTGACCGAAATATATCTCCTAGCGCCAATGTTTTCACAATTGCTCTTACACTACCAACAAAGGTCTAGGTATACTGAGCTCCGGACTACCCCCACTTCAATATCGGGGAAGTTGCCTACTGCGCAACGTCTTGACACACTACTAGCCATTTCTCACAAACAATAATAAATGTGCGAAATGATTTATAAGCCATTAGGGCAACACACAATTATTTCTCATAAATATACACATGTATCTACAGATATTATTTCATGCTAATCAGACTGAGGAGATGTCTCAAATATCTTCTCCTTGTAAATATAATTGACCACTTCTGTTTATTTTTTTGTATGAATGTGCTTGTCTAAGATATCGGCATATTAAGACACCGAATCATCATGGCAGTGGTTATGACGTCATAAAGAACAGGGCACAAGAAGTAAAATTTTTAAAAATAAGATTCTCTCACTGTTTTTTTTTTATCATGTGTTGGCAAAGAGATTATTGTCAAATTAAATACTGTAACAGGCTAATATAAATTAATTCCCTGACATCACCGGGCGCCCAGCTAACAAAACCTTGATAAAAGTGCATTTCAATTTATTTTCCTTTAACAAAGGTTAAATAAAGTACAGACACCCTGTTTATAAAAGAAGGCCTAACAAACAAATTCAAGAGAAATTTATCAGGTAAAAATGTCCTAAAAATTTTTATATCATGCACACCCCGTTATTCTGGTTTTGACGTTTTTTTTGACAATGTTAAGGTCATTATTCAGTTACTTCGAGTATTCCAATAGCTAGCCATACACAAGTGGATTTTCTTGATGGGATATACAGTCACGGTGTTCCGCCACAGACCTGAACGTGGGTCAGAACCCATAGTCCTAGTCTGACGGTCCCGGCCAGCATAAAGGTCCATAGTGGATAACCATGGCTGAGGCCCGAACAAGAAAATCCACTAGTGTTTGTTTGGCTAGCTATCGTCCGAGGAAAAATGAGAGAAAGATAGATTATGAGCAAACTAGATAGGATACCAGAGAAGAAAACCAAACAAACAAGTTAGGTTTACCAAGAGTGACATAGTAAAACATTTACCAGGATAGCAGAGTTAGAAAGAAATTGGAGAAATCACTCCAACATTTTGAATAGTAGGAATGTGTAATACGCGAGTCCGTACAATTATGATCACAAAGACTTCCTAAATATGGCCTAGTCCTAGTCCATGCTATAGCACCCAAACGATGATATTCATTGTATAAGTTTTTGGGGACAAAACGTGCATGGCATTGGCTAGTGACTACAGTACTCAATATCTAATATAAAAAAAATTAATAGACAATTAGTACAAATTGTAGGTAATTCAATTTTTACCCACAGCTAATTTCTACTCACAGGGTCCTAAAACGAAGACTGGTTCCCATGTGCTTCTCTTCGTTCGTCGGCGACAGAAGTCGACGTGCTTGTCTCATCATACGAGTTTCCTCGTTAACAGTTAAATAAAATATTGCATCTGGGACAGGCAGTAAGTCTTGAGGCCAATAAAACAGTGAATCATTCAGATTATCTAAAGCACTTGCATCTAACCCTTCTTCATCTAACTCTGTGGCAATTGTGTAGACGGTGGTGCTGTGCCAAAACCTAAAAAAAAAAAACACTTTTGATAATTATATACAATTTTTTTAAGATGTCTACTGTGTTCTAATATTCCATATTGCATTGCTATAATAATAATCCAATCTTCTTAAAAACATTATTTTAATATGGCATCACTACAGATTATGCACCGTGTTACAAGATGTTCACTAATACACTGTTGTTATCACAGTTCTAACAAATGAAACAATTCAGAGAAACAGTAAGGTTATGTAATCTCAGAGATGAAAATTAAGTTTGATTCCACAATTTATAGTTATACTGCCTGACTTTCCACATATATTATGTCAGATCGGAAAAGGAATTAATTGTCAGTCTCAAACATTAAGAATATTTAATAATTAATCTCATTTCAACAACACACAAAAAAATACATTAAATAATTTTTTAAAAAAATAAAGTTTTGTTTATATTTGATCCACCGTTGTAATTTTTTTTTCTGCCATATGCATGGTTCTTTTACCTGTCCAAAATGACACTCGAATGCTTCCTCAAGTTATTAACTTCCTGAGCCGCCAAGTAATTACCCAAACCATAATAAGCTCTACGCAGCGGTACAGGCTGAGCGTCAAACTTTGGCCTCAGATGCATGATAATTCCTGGAGGTGTGCCACACCGAACACCACCCAACTTACTAACCAGCTCTTTGGACACTGTTGTTTTACCTAAAGACATTAATAAATCTTTATATACATAAGTCAGACAGCTTTACAAAACTTAATTTTAAAAAATAATAAAAAAGAGTAATCTGAAATGGAATTTTCAGGGGGACAACTGCCAATTGCACAATGTTTTGTCTTTTAAAATATAATATCTTACTTTATGTCTGTTTTTTATCAATAAAGTAAATTAGATTACCATTACCCAATACATTAAAATTCAAAAATTTTTCATTAATCATTTGTTACAAAATAATTACAGAAAATGTAATAAAAAATACTCCAAATGATAATGAACACACCGTGGTATGTAAGCAACCACACATGACACACAGACCTAAAAAATACCATACATTAACAATGTCATCAATGAGAAAAGTATCGTGCACAATGGCAAGCTACAAGGCACTTCAACCTCTACTAGATAGTCAACTCAATAGAAGACTTAGAAAACTATGATTAATGAATAATAAGGGCCTCTCGCTGGAGAGAGACTGCCGAATTTCAATAAGCAGCATCACTGCTCTTCAGTGAGCACATTGACCAATAGAATAAAATATTGTATTATAATAATAATAATAATAATAACATAAATAATTTGTTATTAATGACACTTCTATTCACTTTTTGTACTCTTATACAGGTAGTTTACATTATTTTTCTATGGTAACATAATATATGAAAGCTGTTTATAAAGTAAATGTCATTCTAATATTTTGCTGTGTCCTTTCCAATTTTGTGTATGTGCTACCATGTCCATTCTATATTCATTAAGGAACCAAACACAGCTGTGAAGCATTCACTTTCAGTTTCCTTTTGTTATAGTGTTTTGAAATGTTAAAATCAATTGAACAACCTATGGACTATAAAGTAAGATCAGTTATTACTTTCTTGAGTGAAAGGAATATTACGCCAGCTGCTAAGCATTCATCAGCAATATTGTGAGGTGTATGGCGAAACAGTGATGGAATGTTCACGAAGTAGGCTAGACAGTTTAACAAAGGTAGTAAAAATGTGCACGAAGAGCCCCTGGTGTGGCCGACAGTCTCTGATCGCAGGCAGTATATTTCTCAGACAAAGGCATAAAAAAAAAGTTTTTCTGTTATGAAAAGTGCCTGAATATCTATGAGAAGAAGTAGCGTGAGGTGTAACGTAATGAATGATAAGAAAATATCTGGAAAATAATGGCTTGTTAATTTGTCAAATAAATATCTGAACTTACATTAAAAACAGCCCTCATATAACAATTTTCTCTTCCATAATAAAACCTCCGAGTAGAAATTCCAAAATGTGAAGGCTCAATACAACATTTCAAATTACAAATTTATGTAAATATTTCAAACTAAATGCATCAAAATGAATAAGTACAATATTTTTAGTTACAACATTAAAAAAAATAAAAATACTGTTTATTTTGCATATTCTATTAAATAATTTTTTTAGAAATAAAAAGAATTAAATAAATTTCTGGTTTGAACTATCATATTGCTTGTTCATTACACCATTTATAACAAAAATGTTTTCATTTAGATATATAAGTTTGGTATGTTAGAATACCTGAACAGTCCAATCCTTCCAAGACTATAAAATGATTTTCCCTTCCATCCCCAGATGCTTTACAAACATCAGGATTATAATTTTTATTGAAAATATCCAATATTTCTTGAACTTCTTTAAGAGAGGCATTCTGAAAATCAATGTTTAGAAATTCTATCATATTAAGGAAATTAATATTTCAATTAGAAGTAAAGAATTCTACAGAACACGACACGAAATTGAATGCCCACATTTCCCAGTTAAATGATTATCTCAATTCTTAAATAGATCTACTAACCTCCTCCTTCTTTAAGACTGCAAGTATTGCATCTAAAGAATGATAAACATTCCTTATCTTCATCTCTGATTTTTGATTTTCACAACTCATTATCTAAAACAAAAACTTTTATTGAGAAACTATGAGACATTTAAACTACCTACCTTCATATATACACACAAACAATATTTAGTCCTGTTCTGAGGAAGGGGGGCGTGAACTCTCTAAGTTTTGACGTTATTGATTCCAAACTTGGCGACAACTGCTGTCGATTTACAGAAAGTCAGCTGCTCCCAATCCTTCTTGGTTTCCAAATAGGTTAATTAATTAATAATGTCACATTATTTTTACATGGACAGTTGGCACACAATTTGGACTCTTTAAGAAGGGGACTCAGGCCCTCAAAAGTTGGGCATGTTACTGCTTACCAGCAATTTAAGGTAAATCAACCTCACTATTAGGTTCTAAACAATTGACCCCACCAGGTCACCCACTTTCTCTCTCAAGCTAGCAGCGCAGCAAATTTTGGTTGCCCCGTCGTCGGCTAGCCGATCATTAACTTTCTGATGAAGGGGGCGGTGCCTCTGAAAATTTAAAGAACTTCGAACCTCACAAGGTGTCAACCATCTATGAACCTCAGGTAAGTCACCTACTTTCTATCTCCCTTTCCTTTCCTTATTAATTGTTATAACTTGACTGACGCGTATATATATATATATATATATATATAGTGGCTGCAATAGTCTTTTCTGTTTCTTTCATATCCAATTTATTATTATTTTTCTGGCAAATGTAGCATCTAAAAATTTGAATAAGATAACAGAGTAAAAATAATAATATATATATATATATATATATAATCAGAATGGGAAGGCAATATTGGTGGAATCTTACCTAAAATTGAGCCTTGGTGATGCCATTTATGACAGGAGAAAGTCAAGACGCATAGCTGGAAGGGGGTGATCCGTCACAGGCGGCACTTTTTGGGAGTGGGAAAACTTCACAATAAATAATACTAATTTGTAATCTGAACTAAAAATTTGAACCACGGACAATACGCAATAACAAATGTACAATTGTTATGAAGTTCTTCAGAATATTGATAAATTTACACAGAGTCTTTGGCACTGAACACCTAAATAAGGGATGGAAAATTTGGCCCTAGACGGCTGTAACCCGTGCCAAGCCACTAAGGAAAATTAATATTTTCAGAGGCTGAGCCTCCTTAATAATGAAATAAGATGTAATATCCCATATTCCAGTTATGAATGGAGTCCTCTGATTAGACACAAAACTTAACATTTGCCAAATAATATTCTACAATTTTTTTTTCTTCTTTTCACATGTTGTGAAATTGACTAAATTTTACTTTGCTTATAATATAACAACGTCATTGTGAAATCTGAATGGATATTAATGCTATAAAATAAAATGCAGTAAATGTAATTAACATCAACAAAATTTGACTTTTCAAGTTTGGGTTTATTCTCAAATCTTGTTAAATACACACAAGCAAAGGGTGCGGAATTCGGATCACGCACCTACTCGCCAGATGGCATTGGCATCACAAGTCTTACCCCTAATACATCATAATGAATACCTTAATTCTCAAAAGTGTGGATAAAAGAAACGAAAATTATATCATAAGTGACACGTAACTGAAAATTGCGGCGTAAATGAAGGAAAGTCCTTAGATATCGACGAGTAGGTGCAACATCCGAACTCTATCCAAAAAAAAAGAAATTATTGCGCGCCCCATCGTTTACTGACAAATGAATTTGCAAACGTAAATACTCAAAACACAAATTAACGAAGCCGTAGTACATTTACAGAGGTTTTAATTTTTAATGACAGACACTGCGATAATTTGAAAGTGAACTTGTTAACCGTTGAACTTCAGTCTGGATTGGAGGTTATGTTTCGCTGACGGAAAGGTTTTCAAGATATTATTGGCTTGGATTACGAAAATTTCGCGTTATTAAACCTAAACGATGTTTGTCAATGACACTGAAGAAGATCTGCGGTAATTTTTAACAATGGACTGATGAAATAAGAACATTCATATAGAAAATTTCACGGTTTTAAGGTTCCAATGACGGGAGAAAGAAAGGTTGTCAAGTTTCGCAACATTTTTGATTCTCGTTTAATGAGCCACTTGCTGAATTGGCAAATGAAGGGAGTTAGAAACTCTGTATGTAATGATCAGAACAATAAACAGATTGCTTAATTCTTTCCGCCGTCTTACAATCGAAATCACAAGTAAAAACCCGTTAAACGTACGTCATATAGATAAAAAGAATTACGAACAAGTTATCGATATTTGTATAATTAAGTTTACAATGACAAAGCCAAAAGAAAAGTTACACACCTCACAAGATCGCTTCTGCAATAATGAAGATTTCTGTTCTTCCCCTATAGACGTACAGTCAGGTGCACCAACATTTAAACCTGAAAAAGTGAATATCATTTAATTTTGACATTAATTTTTTTAAATACATAAACATAACTGAGAGTATTAGATAACATTATCATATCAAACGGATCGCTCATTAAAAACATGCTTCTAGGATATGAAATGAGTGAAAAAGTTTTGGGTAAGTTTTATAACATTATTAATTGTTACATTAGTTAACACAGACATTTGGTTATCGTAATGTAATAAATAATAACTATCTACAAATGCCTTTTGTACACCAATTAAATGGTCGCTCACTTTACATTTTAATTTACGTTATCGACATTCCCTATTTGAATAGCAAAATCGAAACGTCTTTATATTCCCGTAAATAGTTAATTACGACACAATCGCAGATTACGTCATTATGACTTAATCCATATTCACTTCACGGGTGATTATTGATGTTTATAAATGTAACGCCACTTGTGGCCTTGGCTATTTTCAGACCTGCAGACCCAAGTAGCATTTTATGTCAGCCAACCAGGAAAGATTTAATACATTTGGCTGAGGGATGCTGAAGCCAGTTTCCACCAATTTGGGGAGCTGTAATAAAAAAAGGGAGATGAGCTAGTCAAAAATTTTGCACAAATATCAGAAAGACATTCTTGCTGTGACTTGAAGGAGAGAGGGTCGGTGGAAGAACGACTAAAGAAGCAGAAGACCACGTGGCAGAAAGAACCGGGTGTAGCTCCAAGTCCTGGGCAGCAAACCTTACTTGTAAGCCATCGCTAGTTTCTGTCCTGCGAGTGTTTCTACAATAAGTTTCAATTTTTGTCTTTTTGATCGAAATTATTTTTTTTTGAGATTCTATCCCAAGACACAGTAACGTCGGGGGGAAAGAATATTATGTTGAGAAGCTGGCAATATATGCTTTAAGTTTGGGCTATTTCTTTTGTAAATATTTTTCATTTATAAATGTAATTTGGAAAAAATTAATTAATGAACATGTGGTGTGCCACATTAATATATACATTTTTTCAAATTAAAAAATTGAATTATTCTCTTAATGAAAAAGGCAGTAATTAAATTTCCAAAACAATAGAAAGCTAATTGAAGAACAGGATTATTTATTTGAAAGTTTTTTCTTTAATATTTTAACTGTTAGTGATTCTTATTTACTTAATAATTACAACATTCAAAGTGAGATCACTTCTGGATTACTGCAACCTTGTGCCTGATTCTCGTTGCAGAGAGATTCTATTACACAGCTACAGTTTCCCCTATTTGTAAAGGTGAGATGACCATAGTGATGCATGCCATAGCAATCATACAATACAGTACTCACTATTCCTTTAGAAGTAAATAACACTATGAAAGTAAATTGCAGTCTATTTTACACCAAACATTAAACTATAGCTCTGTATTAAGTACAACACTTACCAAAAGCTTATTTAAAATTGAGATACCAACAATTTTTTTATTTTTTGCAAGCATTATCGTAGCAGGCAGTTGGTTTTTAAATTCCACACGAGCTCATTTTGAAATAAATATACAATTATAATATTGTAACTAATGACTCCACTTGTAAGGGGTCCAAAAATCTTCAAGTAACTCAAAACTATTTAACATGTTTCTTATAAACACAATTTAAATAATATAGGGAGCTTAAGCTGTGTGAAGTTAAATAGATTACAGCTATGTATCACAATAAATTTATTACAAAAATTAAATCATCATCAAACAAAATTTATTCCCTTCATAATTTCTTACATTCTAAACTAAAGTGTTAATACTGCCAACATAACAATTACTGAATTAGTTGTAAATAAACTTGTGTTGTTTAACACCCAAATTCATTAATGAGAGACTCTACTGCCTTTGAAAAGTCCTTGGCAATTTTCATGAGTTTTCTCGACATACTGTAACAACCCAAATTAAGTAATTGCTTGTATTTTATAAAGTAATGTTATCGAGTTTAATAAATTGAACAGTAACTTTTTTAAACGTTTTGAGAATGTTGTGATTTTAGTCAATTTTATAGAAATTCCTGAACAACGAATATTGAGAATGGTAGAAACATAGTGCAGAAAGCTTAAATAAATTTTATATTTTGATAATTTGAGTGTTTATAATTTGTTGTTTTTTTATTAAATGTTTAAATAACTTATTAAAAGTTTCGTCATGAATTGAAAATAATGACATTTAAATAATGGAAATAAATTAATTAGAGTTTCATTTTTATACTCCATTTGTGCCAAGGATATAGGAAAATATCTTATTTACAGAATTTAGATTCAAGGAAAAAAACAGTTTGGTGAACTGCTTTGATAAGCCTTATATTTGTTCACTTGACATTTATTTCACAAAGATCTACAGAAGCTTTCCGCTATGGCCATATTCACCTGTTACGAAAACATATTTTATGAGTATCATACAAAATTTTCACAATAGAGGAAAACATTTTACAATATTTTTCTAACAGATGAATGTGGCCATAGCCGAAAGCAGTCTTTGGGAACTAAATTTAAATTGTACAAATATAAGGGTTATTAACGTGTTATGGAAAAAAAGAAAGCAGAAATCAAGACAGGAGTACGTTAAGGATGTAGTCTGTCGCACATGCTGTTTAACTTATAACAAAAAACAGTGTTACATTGGGAAGTGATATTTTGAAGGAATTTAAAGACTTCTGCTACATGGGGCTGCATAATAACTAGAGTAGAATAGCACAGGCAATGAAGCCTTTCACGAAAAAAAGATGCATTTACTTTTGTGTAATATATATATTAAGAAGACGGCGCTGAAAATGTTTGTATGAAGTGTGGCTTAATATGGGTGTGACACGTAGACGGTAGGAGGTGCAGGAAGGAAAAGAATAGAAGCCTTAGATATGTGGTGCTATAGAAGTATAGTAACTAACCTTGAAGTTATAAGCAGAATAGGGGAAAAGCAAACAATATGGAGGATGTTGTTTAATTGTCCATGTTTTGAGACATGAGGGTCTTTTAAAATTAGCATTAGAGAAAAGTATGTGGGGTAATGACAGAAGAGGGGGGTCAAGGATGGAATACGCTGGTATTCAGTCGTAAGATGCTAATCTATCTTGCGAAAGCCTTTTCATTTCCGCATAATTAACACATCCCACATCCTTCCTAATCTGCTTAGTGAATTCCATCCTTGGCCTCCATCTTCTGTTATTACCCCACATACTTTCCTCCAACGCTAATTTTACAAGACCCTCATGTCTTAAAACGTGGCCTTCCCTTGGTCAACGTCCTCCATATTGTTATCTCTTCCCCGATTCTGTTTAGAACTTCCTCGTTAGTGATTCTATCCACACATTTCTGATTTTCAACATTCGCCTACAGCCCTAATCAAAGGCTACTATTATTTTCTTTTCTGCAACTCCTATCGTCTACGTTTCGCACCCATATAACGTCACGGTTCATACGAACATTTTCAGCAACAATTTCCTAATATTCACACTTGTATCACCCGTATGTAAATTCCTCTTTTTAGCGAAAGGCCTCCTTGCCTGAGGTATTCTACTCTAGTTATTATGCTTTCAAAGTAGTTTGTTTCAAAATAGCCCTGCCCAATCTAACATCCTATATTATTCCACTGTTTCCCATATTACACTCCATTTCCTTGACTTTCCCTCTATTAATCCTCATATTGAATTCTTTCTCCATTTACTATGGTTTCCAAGTATTCTCCTGACTCCCCTAATACTCCTATATCATCGGGAAAGCGTAGGGTTTTATTTCTTCTCCTTGTAGTATGATTCCTTTTACATATTCCGTTTTAGCTTTCTTAATCGCCTGTTCTATATATAATTTAAACAGCATAGGCGACAGACTGCATCCTTAGCTTACTCCTTTCTTTTCTTGATGTTCTATTCTGATTATTGCTGCCTGTCTTGTGTGGAGGTTATGTAGCCTTTTCCTCGATATTTTCTTCCTGTGCTCTTCAAAATCCTTAATAGTGTGTTTCAGTTCACATTATCAAACCTACAAATGGCGTGAACGTAGACCGGTATTTTCTTATCCATATTTTTATAATTGTCCATTACATATTTGAAAATACTTACATATTGAGTAAATAAATAATCCACTTTAATTTCTATTCTGTTGCTTTAGGATAGGTTTCACGGGATACAAATGGAGGGGCTGTTTTCACATTGCCGCTCATGGAGCTGGAACTCAAAGAGTGGGGGGAAAGCAGCGACACACATGTAACATACATAGTTCTCTTTGAAATAATGGAGAACGCTACGCGATGGCGGGAGGCGGGGAAGGAGGCCAAATACTGCGCATGCGCACTTCTTGTTTCTAGCGGGCAGTTTAAAGTCATGAGCACGTACGTGTAGCCGCCACTGATCGAAATGTGTACAGCAATATGAGTCTCGGTAAATTCACAGCGGTATTGGCATTTTGCACTCAAGCTATTTTTGCAGCTTTAAATTTTCTAAAATTTGTAATAATCGGAATCGTGCGCGGAAGCTTAGCTTCCGTGACGCTTATCTTTGCAGCTTTGTGTGCGTTTACCTTATCCGGCTGTTCAATTACGAAAATCTCTTTCCAAGCTGATTTTCCACACTTCGTGTCGCGATCTATGGAGGAAACGCTTCGCTTAACGTTCGGAGTGAAAACATTTCCTTCGTATGAATTACCGCGATTTCCCGCGCCTACAAGAGGCACATGTTTATAACTCCTGTACCAGCCCGAATTTCCTTCACTTGACGGTCTTTCGCCTCCGTCTACACGTGAGCCTCCGCTTGGGCTAATTTGAATTTCGATTGAGGTCGTGTAAGTGACTCTCTTTGCCTTCAAGTCTGTCTGCGTAATTTGCAGGTTATGTGCGTCACCACTACCAACTGTCAAGCTTGAGGCCCTGCGGATGGGCGGACGAGTCGTCGACGTCAACTTTAGACGTGTTTCTTCTTCCGATTCGAACTTTGCACGATTCGTGACGAAATTGTGAAGAAACCGACGTCGAGGAGCTTCCTCGACGTCCAGCGGGGAAGTCCTCTGGTACATGGATGGGGCAGGAGCAGGTGAAACCTGTGAAATAATGTAATTTACAAATTACATGTAATAAATAAGATTTCAATTGAAGGATATTTACAATTTTGTTAAGGTTGAATTTATGGTAACGCTGATGAGTTGTATTAATGCTAAGTATTTTAGCACTAATATTTGGAAGAAATTCCAAATGTTCGTTTGGAAGTAAATCGTTCAAAAATAATTGTATTGCAAAATATATATTTGCGTGCTCGCAATAATTGTGGGAGATCCACGACGAATGACATAACACCAATCACTACACTGACTAGAAAAATTGCATGCGCAGTGACGTCATCCCCGCTACAGAGCATCATGAACCTGATATTTATGTGGCATCAACTATAAATAAATTAGGCTATAGATAATATATTTGAAAGAAAAAAAAACAATCCACAATTTATTTTTCATTATCAAAAAAATTCAAAAGCTTTCGAATCATATATTCATCATAAAACCTATGGTAGAATGTTAATCTATAACGTAATTGATTTTGTTAAAAAAATATAAAAAAATTCCTGATGATTATGAACATGTATATTGAGAAGAACTAAATTGTGTTTATTTTAAAAAGTGTCCACTGGTTTCTTATAAATATATATATCCTTAGTAAGATCATATTACAATCTTGTGAAAGGTTTTTCAGTTAGTCAATAAAGTAAATAACTGAATTATTTAACAAAATTAACTTTAAGAATTACATAGTTAAAATATTCTTAAATCCAGAGACATTTTATTAAGGAAATAGAATGGTGCAGACAGTTAAATTTTTCTATAGCACACAAGCAAATTGTCTACTAAATTTAGTTGTTGTCACTTCATTATTTGTAGCTTTACAATAACTATTTAAAAACTGATTTATGATGTCTTGTATACAGTACCTTAAATTGTAGATGAGACAGAGTGGTTTGTAACTAAGGACATAATAATAATATATATTAAATTAGAGAGGCGTTATTTTATCACTTTGCTTCGTAGCTGGCTACTTATTTATCTAATTTAAATAATCTTACATATTGTTGTTGTGGTGGTTTTCAGAGTTCTAAAACTGGTCTCTTGCAACCCTTCATGCTAACCTATCTTGCGCAAACCATATCATTTTCGCATAACTATCACATCCCACATACTCCCTAATCTTCTTATCGTATTCCATCCTTCGCCTCCCTCTTCTGCTCTTACCCCACACACTTACATCTAACACTTATTTTACAAGACCCTACTATCTTAAAACGTGGCCTATTAATCTATCCCTTCTCTTAGTCAACGTCCTCCATATTGTTCGCTCTTTCCCTATTCTGTTTATAACTTCCTCGTTAGTGATTCTATCCACCCATTTGATTTTGAGCATTCTCCTATAGCACCACATTTCTTTTCCTTTCCGCAACTCCTATCGTCCACGTTTCACGCCCATATAACGTCACGCTCCATACGAAAATTTTTAGCAACTATTTCCTAATATTCACACTTATATTACCTGTAAGTAAAATCCTCTTTTTCGCGAAAGCCTTTCTTCCCTGTGCTATCCTACTCTAGTTATTATGTAGCAGTATTCCGTAACTTCCTTCAAAATATCCCTTCCCAATCTAACAGCCTTTCCACTGTTTCCCATACTACACTCCACTACCTTGGTTTTCCCTCCATTATTCCTCGTATTGAAATCTTTCTCCAGAACATATTAGATATTTTTTAATTGCAAATTCTTTATTGTCATATGATTGATTAATATTAAATGTACAACAACTCTATATAATTAATATAGTGTGAATAAAACCACAGAAAAGTTGTTTCAATGTATTTATTCTCAGAACGTTTCGGCCATAGCCATTATCAACTGGATTTTTCCTCTTAGCGTCTTCTTTGCTTATACTATCATACAACCATTACGCTTGTGGTTGTCTTCCGAACTCCACAAGCGTAATGGTTGTATGATAGTATAAGCAAAGAAGACGCTAAGAGGAAAAATCCAGTTGATAATGGCTATGGCCGAAACGTTCTGAGAATAAATACATTGAGACAACTTTTCTGTGGTTTTATTCACACTATGATTGATTAATTGAAATTGGAAAAGACCCATTCAAATTGTATTACATCAGTAACCAACCTTACGAGTTAATCTTGTTTCTTTTTAATGAAACAAGTATATCATTTGGTGGAATATAAATTTTTTTAGTTATATAAATTCATTACCTACCAAAAATATTCGTGGAAAGATAAAATGAAATCTGCGCGTGCAACCGATGGCATCTACTAAGTTTATACTAAGGTTTCAATCAACTTCAGATAAGATAAGCAAGATATCATCTCCCTGTCATATTTACAAATAACATTCCGATAGATCAGGGATTCTCAGCAGCGGAACCCTCAAGGGTCTATACTATTATTCTATGGGCCCGTTGATATTTACTGTAGGCAGAAAGGTCAAGAACAGTGTCAGGATTTTTTTTTTGTAATCACTTTCGACTGGTCTGTACCACGCTAACCTATTCTATGCTAGCCTTATACATAACTACCACAACCTGCTTAACGTATTACATCCCTCACCTCCCTCTAATGATAATTTTACAAGACACTCATGTCTCAAAACGTGGTCTATTAACCTATCCCTTCAAAGTCCTCCAAATTGTACTCTCTTCCCCCCTGTTGTGCTTATAACTTCCTGGTTACTAACTCCTTCCACCAATCTGATTTTCAGCATTGTTCAGTACATTTCAAAAGCTTCTATTCTTTTCCTTTGTGCAACTCCTATCGTCCACGTTTCGCACCCATATAACGTCACGCTCCACACGATCATTTTTAGTAATGATTTCATAATATTGTCACGTTTCTGAGGGATCGTGAGATTCAATAACACACACACACACGTAGAGGTTACATGCGTTCATTTAACGGCCAAGTGCTGTACAAAGCTCGTACTGCGTAAGACTGACACAGATTTCAAATCCAGTCCTATTTATATATTGTGATAAAAAAAGGCGGATTTTGTGATGTTGTGGCGTTATGAGGCGCAGTTCGGCCTTCAACAACAATGGCTAGTCGGCTGAAAGATGGTGATTCCCCGCGGGAGAGTCCCGCCGAGCGTGTGTAAAAAATGACGATGGTGAAACCCCGCGGGAAAAACCCGCCGAACGAGTGTAAAAAAATGAGGGCGGGGAACCCCGAAATTTTGTGAAATAGGGGAATTCCCGTCGGAAGATTTAAAAGGGAAGCCGATGGGTGGCTCAGGGCCAGAAGTGAGACGAGTGGAGGAGAGGACGGACGTGGACCGAGCAGATACGGCCAGAAGTGAGACGAGTGGAGGAAAGGACGGACTTGGTCCGAGCAGATACGGAGAAGTGAGACGAGTGGAGGAGAGGACGGACGTGGTCCAAGCAGACGTGTCCAGACGTGATCAATTCCTGTAAGACGCCAGAGAGACGCACAAACATTCGAGAGGTGGATGTTTGTTGGCCCAGTAATTGTGGCTACTGCATACTCCATCTCTTGAGAGACCCAAAATCCCCTGAGATTAAGCCCGTGTATTCACTTTAAATTAATAAATGAAAAATTTTAAAATTGATCATAATTTGTTCTGTTAATTAATAAATGTTTTATACCAAAAAAAGTATATTACAATATATACATGGAATATTCCAGAAGCAGAACATTCTCGAAACATAAAATACTAGTATAGCCAAACAATGTAAATAAAGTAAACAAATAAAAATGGTTGCGTCGGGTGGGACTCGAACCAGAGTCTACGTTTCTGTTGTACGGCTCTATACCCCTCTGCCATCACTGCAGGTCATAAGATGTGGCATTATTCACACTTACATTAACGAATTAAATTCCTCCTTTTTGAAAAAGCCTTCCTTGCTTGTGCTATTCTACTCTTTGTCTACTATACTTCTACCACCCCTAGTTAATACGCTTCCCAGGTATCCTTAACTTCCTTAAAATATCCCTTCTCAATCTAACAACCTTCTTATTCCACTGTTTCGACTTACCACATGCCATCACATTGCTTTTCCCTGTATTAATCCTCATGTTGTACTCTTCCTCCAGGACCACGTTCATGCCATTTATTATGGTTTCCAAGTCTTCTTCTGACTCCCCTAATACTACAATATCATCGTCAAACCTTAAGGTTTTTATTTCTTCTACTTGCAGTATGATTCATTTTTAACTTTTTTTAAATCTCCTGTAGTATATATAATTTAAACGGCATGCATCCTTGTCTTACTCCTTTCTTTTCTTGATCTTCGATTATAATTGCAGCTTACTGTCTGCTGTAGAGGTTATTAATAACTCTTCTTTCTCTATATTTTATTCGTGTCGTCTTCAAAATCCTTAATAGTTTGTTCCAGTTTACATTATTATTTACATATGAAAGAACTCGAGAAAATTTATGTAACTGTTAAGTACTATAAATATTTGATATTATGTGTTAAAAGGGTAAAAGTGTGATTTAATAAGGATGTTATTTAAAATGCTTCTCCTTAATGCTTTTCCAGATGACTAAGGCTAATAAAGACGAAAGCTTCTGGATTTTATAAATTATGACGTTACTGTAATTAATAACTGCAGAAATAAAGCAGGAATTTTTATTGGTAAAGGACTTTAAACATTATAATTATATAAAATATATATTGCACGTTGTTGGTACTGAATATCTTCCAAAAGGATGAAAAAACCATTTCAATTCCTAGACGCATTAATTCGTATTGAAGATTCATGACGTTGCTGTAATTAATAACTGCAGAAATAAAGCAGGAAATTTTATTGCGAAAGGACTTTAAATATTATAATTATAAAAAAGCCATTTCAATTCCTGGATGCGCTAATTCGTATTGAAGATTGCTTACTTATAATATATAATATGCATTTTCTTCAAACCGCTTCTCGTAGCATTATCACGGAGGATTTTTTTTTTCTTGGCCGATCAGAACGAGAAACTTTGTGTTTCTGAGGTTGGTATTGAAACCCGGCTCGCTCCTGACAGTTGTTTAATAGAGTTTACTAAACACTGAGCTGTCATTTCGTGAGCCTCAGCTTTTTTTCCCCGTATGTCCTGGAAGCTTTTTCGCTGATCCGTCAGTTTTCTACGGTGTATCAAACTGTTGTAATTACTCACATTTCATTGATTTGTATTGAACTACCTTTCAAGAATTTGCCGCAGGTGGTTTCGACGGATTACTTCATATAAACAAATTAGGTTTGGTTATTGATTTGCCTTTAATCACTGTCATGAATGGATGTTGTGGACAATATAGAATACATTCAAGTCCCTGCTTCGACCGACTTGAAATTCAGTAAGCAAATTGATGATCAGGAAAATGTAATACCCAAGGTAATTGCCAATTATCTTTGTATTTAATTGTTGACTATGTGAATGAAAACGATTTCATATTTTTGACTCTGTTTCAAATACCAGCCAGGTTATAAAAATATGAATTTCATATCCAAATTCCCAATCTACTAATTTATTATTTTTAAATTTCAAACGAAACTTATCTTTCAATGCATGTCATTCGTAGCCCGAAGTATTGTCGAGGGAGAAAATATCAGAACATGAAGGTGTGTAAATATAAAAATTATACACTGAATGAATTGAACAACCTTAAAAAATTAATAATTCGGCCAAGGGAGACCATTTTTAAATTTAGTTAGTATCTACTGATACTGTACTTCACTCTTCTGTACAGACCACCTTGGTCCACCTTTCACGAGTCCTTCTGGGTTTCCATTGTAAACTTTCTACGTGCCCTAGGCATTGTAGCCTACTGTTCTTTATGGCTTTAGGGGAATACTAATCCCCAAACATATATGTCATGACCCGGCTCCTTTCTCCTTCAATATATACATGTTAACAGACTGTGACATCACTAGTTGTGTATAAGTCATGAGTTAAGGGTGTATGTGTGGGGATTATAACTCCACCAGTTTATTATTAAGCTCTCTGATCTTATTATTTTTGATTTACCAAAGTCCTGGACTATAGACTTTACCTAAGTTTCCTTTTCCTTCCTACCTGGTGAAGTCCCGAAAAAGCAGACAGGAATGTTACAAATGATGATGTAATTAATAAACATACTGACAATTAAGGCTGTTTCCTATCATTTAAACAATCCACTTAAAAAATAACACAAATTTTCATAATTTCAGTTTGTATATATGTTCTATATTAATATAATTTCAATAATTACATTAGTAAAATTAATTTATTGTTCTAATTTAGAATAAGAATGGTTTTATAGCAAAATAAACTTCATTATAACAATTGTTAATATGTTTAGTGTTGTCTGCCATTCAAATAATTTTTGATAATCTATTTTAATTCTTGGATTTGTATTAAACAGAATGAAATATAATAATTTTAAAAGTGTCTAAAGACTAGTTGAGATACACCGTGGACCGTGGAAGTCAGATCAATGTCTCTTCATGCTACACGCAATCTTCAAAATAAATATATTTTTTCATATGCATTGAATGTATGCCTTCAGTATTTGCATTTATTTATTCAAGTATTCATAGGAACTTCCCTTCATTACTTGAAAAGTGTTGATACAAGAGACTTAGATGTTGGTGGTGTATCCCAGCTATTCCTGTTGCAAATTAAATAGCATTTAAGGTGCAGTGGGAGAAATATATTTTTAAAAGATATTTTATTTGTTCAGGATAAAACATCTGGAACTACAATGTCACCTTCACACAATTGCTCCTTGAATGGGGTTGCCACTCACATTCCCAAGCTGTCCAACGAGGCTGGTCTCGACAGAAACCTGAACGGCAAAGAAACTGTTAAACCAACCTCACCACTTTTGCAAAATGGCCACAGCAAAGGAATTCCAAATTCTGTTTCGACTCAGATAAGCGAAATTGCTACAAGTGGGGTAAATTTCTTACAGAAGGAACAGGAATATAATTGTAATATAATTAAGCATGAAACAGAAGTTAAAGAGAGCAAAATAAAGAAACGTGTTAATATATGTACAGAACACGATGAAGTTGACGACGAAGAGGCTATAACAAATCTGGAGACCGTAGCCTTACGACGGGGGTCGGAAACTTCGGATTCCGTTGCAGATCACTCTGCTATGAGTTGCAGCACCGACGGTTGTCTGACGATGACGGGAACCATCAAACGAGGTAAAAAGGCCGGACAAAATGTCGACGTGAAATTGAACATATCCCGGGAAGAGTTGGAACTCCTCGAAGCATCGATCGCCACGAAGAGAGCCTCGCAATCGGGAAGTTCTTGCATGGTCTGTGGTCTCAGGAAAGGACCGCACGTCACCATTTGGACAGCTCTTTGCATTCCATTTGCAATTGTAGTTTCTGGCATATACTCATTTTACATTGGTACTATCACTTGGTACAATATTTTCACTTACTACACCGAAGAAAAACCAGTGCTTTGTAGATTATTTATTTCTCCGTTCCTCATTTTGCTTTACCCGTTTCTGATCTTAATTTTTACTCTAGGCTTAGGAATTTATGCAGGTGCAATACAGATATCCTGGTTTTACGAAAGTTGGTACAAAGAAATCACAGATTTAGAAAAGGGATTTTATGGGTGGCTTTGTGCAGTTTTGAAACATGAAGACTGTTCTCCATATGAAGTTGTCATATTGACTGACATCCAAGTACCCCCTGAAATTGAGAATACAAGATCATCTTCTGAAGATTTTACAGGTTGTATTGCTGAACAAGATTAGGTTCATTATGAGCTCTTTTTTATCAAGCAAATCCAATTTTTACCAGAGACTCTACAGTAAGTTTTAAAGTCACGAATAGAAACTTTATATCTCTAACATTAAGATAAATATCAGAATAGAGGTGCTGGAATAGTCTTTTTAAAAAACTTTCAGAATTAATATTCTCTATCTACTTTTGTTTAGAACACCACATCCTACAGTTTAATTTGCTCGTGTCATTGGTTCATCTCGAGATTCTTGAAAGTAGTTTATTTTTCCAGTTAAATTTGAAATCATAACAAACCTATTTAAAGTCATCAAAATTCTATATTATATTTAAGCCAAGAGCTTTTGCTTCTCACCATGTTCATCTTTTTAAATATCCACATTATAAAAACAATACATAATTAATTACATTATTTCATCAACAAGTAACATTAGTACTGTAACCTTAGCATATGTCTAATTTTCATTAAATTCTAAACATTTTCTTTTCTTTACAAAATAATGTGAAAAATTAAGTATTGTTTTTATAATGTGGATATTTAACACGTTCACTGCCACTGACGTAATATAAAATGACTGCGGGTTCCATAATTTTATTTTTGAAAAATGATTAAATGTATACTAGTCTATAAGGCCAAATGATACTGACCGTAACAATTGTTTTACATTTCATTGTTTGACACTTTCAAGTATCATCGGCACCGGTGAAGGTATTTCTACTGCATAGAACAACAATGATCGCAAAACTCTCAAAACCGTCAGTGGCACGGATGCAAGTCTGAACTTGCCGCTGTAAAGCTTCGTTGGCAGTGAACATGTTAAACAGATGAATGAGCCAAAAGCTTGTGGCTTAAATGAAATAGAGAGTTATTTATGACTACAAATTGGTTTGTTATTATTTCAACAATTTTTAATAGCTCTTACGTAAGTATTGTTTCAGAGTGTAATGATGGAAACTTCCAAAACGCAATGAAATGACCGTTATCAATATCTTCGAACAAACACCTGTTTCACACTTCATATTGTAGGTTTCATGGCCGAGTGTGTAGGGCTTTTATTTTTTCTCTAAATGAAGGCCACAACCATTTGGATTTTGACACATAGTTAATCATATAAATTTGTCAATGGTCCTTCATTTAATCTATACCAGGAATGGCCAACCCTTTCCATGCGAAGCGCCAATTTTGTGACAGATGAGTTCAGATATGCCACATGATGAATCTAGCACATTTTATGGTGTCATACGTTCATGGTTAAGGTTTGGTAAATAGATGAGGATAGAATCTGCTTCGCTAAGGAGATGAAAAGGAATAACTTTGACACAGTTAAATGAATGAACAAAAACTGAAGAAACAAAACTCAAGAATGATGTTCCTATACAAGTGGGTGACAGCTTCTCATTGATTGTTTGTTTGGTGAAGATGACTCTGGATGTGAGACTGAGATCTGCTTTGAATTGTCTGTACACACTCCTATGACACTCATAGCATAAGTCATAGCATTTTTCCCTTGTCAAAATGTTTTCACTACAGACAACGACCATTCTCTGTTACATTAAGAGAGAAATTCCAATTTTTAGATTTTTGCCCAAGCTCTTGGGCGACAAGTTTTATATCATCGACAACAATCATTTAATCTATCTATGTAACCTGCAGGCCAACCTCCATAATTATACTATTTGTCAGGTTATTGACTTGGCTATTGTCACATATACATATATATATTACCGAGCTTTTAGACTATATAAAGTGAGGCGGACAATGTACACCGATATGCTAACATTATTTGTTAATATAAGCTAACATACTGCCAGGGCAGAATTGGGGAATATAGCACATACATCTTGGGCAAATTCCCACAAATAAAAGAAAACAAATTTGACTACACATTTCATGCATATTAGGGTTAATTTAATTGTGCACATATTTTAAATATTCACTCAGTGTGAATCCAGCCAATAATTGAAAACGTAAAATCATCTCAAAACACAATTTCGATTATTGGGCAATCGCATGTCTGTTTTTTTTATTAAAGTGGTGTAACTGGTTGTGTATATTAAAAAAAAAAATTGTAGTACAGAGTAAAGATAATTTGAGACCTGTTTAAACATTAATCTTCGGATAGTTCCCTTCACACTGTAATAAACTCCTGGTCTTGCTCAGTGGGGCAGTTTTCTGGGGATTGATGAAATGAGAACTAGGGGCCATAAAAGTTTTGTTACGTCACAGTCGATTAATACAGAGCGTAAGTAATCAAAATATCCAGGGGAAATAAGCCCAAAAAAAAATTCTCACTGAATTCTAGTGATGAGATATATACGTGGTTACAGGTAAATGCAGTGTATATATGAAACAATGTAATGATTTAGCCTAATTTATGTCATGGTGGTATTTTGATACTTAAGTGTACAATGAATTATGTTTAACTCTAGGCCAAGCCACACGATTTTGACGCTAATATTTGAATTCAGCTTCCAGTTAACGCAATTTTGTACTTCCAATGTCATACTGCCAATTGTGTGTTCTGTATAAATTTCTTTTTAAAAAGGAATTGTGGATGTTTACCAAGAAATTTCATTCTTGTGATAAATGTGTAGATGTATTTCCCAATGTCTTCAACAATTATTTTCATGTTTCATAGTCTCAGTAAATATTTACTAAAAATTACTTGTTTTGGAATAACATTGGGTGCCATATATTTTCTGTGATAATTTACCCTGTAAGAAAAGGGTTGTGACTGATGTTTGAATTTACCCAGTTAGATGAGTAATTATTTTTAACGGACAAGACTGAAAGTAAAGTAATTCCTTTTAAACATATTTCAAAAGTATTGTCAGGAGTAATAATTGTCAATTATTTGTATTTTGTAACTTCGTGTGTAATCACTATTGTATGGTAAGACATGCTACGTTTAGTGTGTTAGATAAATCTCCGGTTTTTTTAAGAATACATTTTGTAATCATTTATTAATTTACAATTCAGAGTAAAAGTTGTTAATTGTGAATTTTAGCATTCATGTACAAATGTGTTTGATGTTAATATATGTATGAAATGATATTCTTGTTTAATTTTGTTCTCCTCCCTTAAGTAGTTTAATTTGAAACAAAATATAGTACACATCAATTCATTTGGATAATATACTTTGTAATGTGCAAGTGGTCATCCATGCTCTTTAAATTATATTTATAACAGGCGATGAAGAAAGTTAAAAATGAATCAAAATGCAAGAAGAAATAAAATCTTAAGGTTTGCTGATGATATTGTGGTATTAGGGGAGTCAGAAGAAGACTGGGAAACATAATAAATGGCATTAATGTGGTACTGGAGGAAGAGAACAACACGAGGATTAACCAAGGTAATAGTTTCATGTGGGAAATAGCGGAGAAGAAAGTTAGATTGGAAAGGGATTTTTTGAAGGACATTAAGGAATTCTGCTACTGGACTGCAGGATAGCACAGGCAAGGAAGGCATTCACAAAAATGAGGTATTTAGTTATGGCTAATATAAGTATGAAAATTAAGAAATTATTAAAAATGTTGGTATTAAGTGTGGTGTTATAAGAGTGCAAAACGTGGACAGTAGGAGTTGCAGACAAAAAAAAGAATAGAAGCTTTCGAAATATGGTGCTATAGGAGAATGAGATGGGTGAATAGAGTAACTAACCAAGAAGTTCTAAACAGAATAAGAAAAGAGAGAACAATATGGAGGACTTTGAAGGAATACATTAATAGGCTTTGTTTTGAGAAACAAGGGTCTCGGTAAAATTAACATTAGAGGGAAGTGAATAGAGGGAGGGGGGATGGAACACACTAAGTATATTAGGGGGATGTGGTAGCAGCGTAGTAATGAAAAGGCTTGAGCTAAATAGGTTAGCACGGAGGGTCGTATCAGACCAATCTTAGGACTTATTACCACAACAAGGTATTAAAAGAAACTGGCAGAAAGCTCTGAGGCTCAACTTCATGATGAGAGTTGTGAACACAAATTCCTATGCACAGGATGAATATAGTAAAATTCTCTTATTGAAATCATCTCTTACAAAACCAAAATTCACCAACTGGATTAACAATACATTTCTTATTTAGTCTCTGAAGAATAGAAAATGGCTGAAATAAAACCTAATGTGAAATTATCAATATTTGGATTCGTACAGGGTGTTTCAAGGATGATTCCACAACTTTGAAATGACGTTAACTGCAAAATGGCAAGACTCAAAGGTGAAACAAGTGGAATTTATTATACATTAGTTTGCAGAAATGGATCACATATTGGTTAACAGGTGGCACGACAGTCACAGCGTAGTGTCTGAAAGTGTGCTTAATGATCAGATCTCAAATCACTTTACAACGGGTTTGATGTGGCCACCGTTCACGTCAGCAGCATGACACACCTGAAGAGTAAGTTTCAATTCACTCATTGCACTGCCTCTTCTGAAACTCGTACACGTCTCACAGATGAATTGTTCCAGTATTTTCAATGTTTCTTACAGTAAAGTGTCTCCCAAGAAGTAGTCACACTGGGAACATGGAGGCTAATCCAGTCTGTTACTCGGGAATAATTCAAAGCATTGACTTGGCCACTCAAGGAACTCGAACACTGCAGTAGTACAGCGAGTGTGGTCATGCCTCATACAGTCGAGTTCTCTAGACCTTGAAATGTTGCAAAAAATTGCAATGGAATGAGTTAATATTGGAACAATTTCTGCAAACCAACGTATAATTATTTCCAGATCTTTCCACCCAGTTATGTCATTTTCAAGGAACTTTTATGTATTAAATGACACAATTTTAGTTTTGATGATGAAAAACAAATTTAATAAAAACCCAAAATTATATTTCAGTTATAAATTTTTATTAAAATTTTGAACAGCTTTTGGCATGTGCCATTTGAAACACCCTGTAAATACAAAAATTGAAGGAATTGAAATGCATAACCTGATACATTCTTTATATGTTAATTTTGGTGAGGGACGATACACCTGTTAAGCAGAGAAGCTCGATGACTTAATTTAAAATGTGTGGATCACCGTGCGATAGCAAGTTCGGAAGTGTAAATAAGAGACTGTGAGGATTTTCGCATAGAAAATAGACTGTCATTAAATATTGCATTGTATAATTTTTTCTGAATATGACTTCAAAAAATTAGCAAATGTATTGTAAATAATAAAACTAATTTATCATAAAATACTAGCATATTAGCACCAGTACATTACTCAGTATAAGTACACCACAGGAACAGAATTTTTAATAAAGTGTCATCGTTCAATAATCGTTTAAATTTATACACTTCATTATGGTACAGTAATAAATCTTCACATTTGCTTAAAAAATACTATATTTGATTAATTATATTTACAAGCATTTTACTAACCACGACATAGTAACACAAGCATTTAACTTGCATGGATGTAGCTGTCACTTTTACATATAACGTGATGGCAACTAAATCTCGCTAGTTTCTTGACTTTTACTTCCTAATTCTTGGTCTAGTCTTTCCTTTGCTCTAACGATTTTAGATTGGATATAAAATGAGCCACCTTTACTCTTATCATTAGCGTTAAATAAATATTCGTATTGCTGCTTAATAAGTTCAGGCTCGAGCTTGTCAACATTCAGAATTTGCTGGGCTTCTTCGACCGTAATTCCCGACCGGGCATTGGCAGCAGCTCGACTTGCACCTTGTTGACCGCCGCCACCTCGTCTTGCTGCTTCTTGACTGGCAGCAAATTCTTGCTTTAAAGCCCTGGCAAATGCGCGCCCAACAACTTGAGTTCCTAATATCACGATCTGAGCAATATACTTTGCCATTACTCTTCACAAAAATATATGTTGGGGCAGGTGGAAACGGCGCAATTGCATATTGCCAAAACGCTTAAACCGTATCAGATGATGGAAACATTTTGTGAAAATCAAAGATGGGAGAACACAGAGAAAAACGTTAAAAGTACGAGCGGACAGTCTTTGTACTCTAAAAAAAATATTATTGAAATTTTAAAATTGTTAATTAATTGTAATTAATGCATATGCTTTGAAATATATTTGTTATGCTACTAATATTAATTTTACTTGTATGACACATCAAGAGATATTTACGAAGATAAGAACTTTTTATATAGACTTTTACCTCGACGATAATTTCATTCATATTTCGGTTATTTAGCCGCCAGGACCCTAGTAGAGAACGTGATCTTAAAGCAATTAAACACAACTGATTGAAACAAAAATTCTTTGTATCATGTGCTATTCCAAAGATATTTGTTAAAGACAAATTGAGTTAAGTTTTTTGTGTGTTGTCATGTGCATGTCAGAAATATAATTTGCGATTATACTTGTATACACACAAAGAATCTGCGCGTTGAACCATTTCGCAAGAAGGTGAATGATTTTATTTGCATGTTGTTCTTCTGAGTAACAATGCCGCCAAAACAAAGAAAAATAGCTATTATGGGATACAGATCTGTAGGTGAGCAAGGTTATCGTAAAGAGTGATAAGATATGTCATTTTTATTGAAAAATCTTCTGATTCAGACGTTAAATGGATCAACTTTTTTTGTTTCAGGAAAATCTTCACTTAGCATTCAATTTGTCGAAGGCCAGTTTGTGGACTCTTACGACCCGACTATTGAAAATAGTAATATTTTTAATGGATTTATTTTAATTGATTTTGTGCCTTGGCTTATTACACTTCATCTGTACTTAAAAATTAGACTTGTGCAGTTTAAAAAAATGTTCCATAGTTTTTATATGGCTTAGATTAATCTTTGTACACCAAAGCAAATTTAATTAATTTCCGTATACAAATATATGAGATGTATTCATCACAATTAACTTTTACCCAATATTAAATTACAGATACATATTTTGTTGAAGGAGTGTGAGAAATTATATGACGCTATTTGCAGCTCTTCATTGCAATCATATTTACTTAAAAAATAGTGTAACTTGATGATGTTGAGTTATGCTATCTATTTAATATTTTTTGTCTCTATTTTGCATATAAATTGCTGTTTTTGTTTCTGTATCTTCCTACACACACTAGCTTTTATAAGCAATATAAGAGTTTGAACAAATGAATTAATAATGTGTAGTTATTAATTTGGCTAAAACCACTTTGGCACCATCATACCCTCACTCCCACCAAGCCCCTCTGCAAGCTCCGCCACATCTCTCTACTGTTCTGTGATGTCACACAATTGCCCTATGAATTAATTTTAAAAAAATCTGAGTGTACCCTCAATTCCCCCATGTTTTATGCTGAAAAAGCTGATCGCCCCATGTATTTGGCCGATTGAGTTCACTCCACACATATATGAATTAATTAGAAAAAAATTATTTGACGTGCATTTTTTGGCAATATTACAAGTTTGTACTGGAGTTGAGCGGGGCAAGGAGGGGAAGTGGGAGGAGCTACGAAGGGGGGCGAGGTGACTGTACCAAACTAGTCCAGTTCCATTAATTTGTATTGTTTTCCTGGTAGAAATTTTCTTTGTTTCCCAGTTGAATGTTAACAGTGTGACTTGAAGAAATGTTTAATCAATGCCACCTGGTTTGATACTGAGAACATTTCCAATTTGTGTCTTCTTTTCATTATTCTAAACTAAAATTTTAATCTCGATTCAGTAACATTCGAAACGGTGCCAATTGCCAAAGTGTTTTGTTTATTAATTGCATATGGTGTATGAAATAGAGAGTTGATTAGTATGATGTCCATTTGTGTATTTTATCAACATCATGTTGATTTAAATATTGAAAAACGACAATTTATTTCAGCTTTCACCAAATCAACAAGAGTTAATAGCCAAGAATATGAAGTGAAGCTTGTAGATACTGCTGGACAAGATGAATATTCTATATTTCCTGCACAATACTCCATGGATATCCATGGCTATGTACTGGTTTATTCAATAACTTCTTCCAAATCATTTGAAGTTGTTCAGATCATATATGACAAATTATTGGACATGACAGGCAAAGTCCAGTTAGTAATTTTTAATTTTTTAATGTTAGTGAAATAAATGTTACATATTTTAATCATTAGTTTATTACATTTAACAAAGCCATGGCTAACCTTGAATTGCTGGCTAGCCAGTCTGAGGTGAGTCAGCCACTCTCCATCCCTCTTTCCTGTCCTGAGTTAATTAATACTCAATGTTCCATCTGCTTAAGGAAAAAAAATCAATTTAATGTATATAGAGAATTACTAGATATTTTACGTCTGTTTTAAATTAAAATAAATAATGAGACAGCCTTTAATGGACAAGTTTCTTATTACGTAGACTGACGTTTTGGTACCTCTTTGTACCCTCTTCAAGGTTAACAATTCTATCTTTTAACAGAAAAAGCAAATTATGAATAAAAAACAGGGGTTAACTAATAGTTCATGCACTAGCACTGGCTATTTTTTCCGTTTTGTCAGTGTCTATGTACCTCACTGTGCCTCGGAAGAAATAGCCAGTGCTAGTGCATGAACTATTAGTTAACCCCTGTTTTTTATTCATAATTTGCTTGTTCTGTTAAAAGATTGAAGGATAAGAGGTACCGAAGCATCGGCTTACGTTATAAATAACTTGTCTGTTACAGGTTGTCTATTTATTTCCTAAATAGAGAATTAATGATGAGTTATACACATGAATATGAGTAAATGCAAAATACATGAAAATAATTTACTTTAAATTAGTTGAATCTTTAAACATTTATTTGTTCATATCCTAGATCCAATGATCCTTCCTTTACTGAATGTCCTGATTTCTTCAGAGGTTTTGTGTGTTCACTACGTACTGACTCATTGTGAGAAATGGAGATAAATGTAAGTTTTAATGTACTTTCTCTGTCTGTTATGATAGTCTGATATGATCTTAGTCTACACAGAAACATCCTTGTCCTTCTGCAAGTAATACTTATTTAATAAGTCTATGAAATTTTGCTGTAGTTAGCTGTAGGATTTTTCTTGTGGTGTCCTTCTGATGTTCTAACACAGTCAGTCGGAAGCTGTTTGTCTCATATTTTATATTCTAAAAAATGAAAAAAGAAAAACAGGACAAGGAGAAAGAACTGGTTATGTGCTGTGTAAGTCTTGAATGTGTCAAATGAGTACTACTTGGGAGGCTTCTCTGTGGACTTTTAGCCATTAGTTACCATCATAGTTATTGTGTCCCAATGATGAATATTTAAAATTGACTGAATTACTTGCATTGATAAAAATTTTGTACATGCACAACATTTCAAAATAGAGAGATGAAGTTGTAACTTGCTTAGTTTAAATTGCAATGTATAACTTTTACATTACAGCAACTAGACGAAATATTACTTTGATTAAGATAAAATAATAATTATAATTTACATACCGAATGAAAGAGTGTGTTGTTGTAGTACTTTATTTTATGTCATTTTCAGTGTTCCCATTGTATTAGTTGGCAACAAAACGGACCTTCATATGGAACGCATGATCAGCAGCGAGGAAGGTAAAAGGTTAGCCGACTCGTGGAGAGCTGCTTTTCTCGAGACCTCGGCAAAGCAAAATGAGGTATGGGAAAACTATTGGGTTTGTCACGTGTTTGGTGCGGCATGTCATTCTTACTGCTCTTACGTTTTTGAATCGTCTGACAAAAGCAATAAGGATTGCAGCTACGCTGTGCAGTATTTATTTTTTCACATAAATTTGTCTGTTAATTGGTTACTTCTTTATGATTACTGTATTTAGGCGTGGAAAACCCGCTATGAATGTTATGGCAGTATATACATTTTTTTATCTGAATCACATTGTGGATGCAAAGTAGCTTTTAATCTGCAAAAATGTAGCAATGTCCTACATTCCTAGTCACGTTTACACCTGGGTTGACAAGTTTTAGGCAAATTGTAAAACATTTCTTGACAATTTTTTCAGTTCTTCTGCTAAACATCAGACAACGGAAATGAGTGATAAAGTGTCAGGTGATGACTATTTTCATGACATTTCTATGCAATATGTTCTGACGTATGTACTAAAGTGTTCTTTAGTTAGAGGGTGTTTACTGTATGTGATTTAAAAATTCAGTGTACAAGCCTCACCCCATCTTCCCTTACATATTTTTATGAAAAAAAAAGTACACTCATAAGTATCATAATCTTCATCTAATAAAGGCATATCTATATATTCTAAAATAATTCCCTTTAAATTTGTGATATTATATAACTTTGAAGTCTTCAATCTTAACATACAAAACTATTATGGCCAGCCTTTCCGGTCTAGCGTCAATACCTCATACCCCAGAGGCCCCAGGTTTGATTCCTGCCAAGGACTTAGGTGTTTGTGTGTGAACGCCATTGTTTTCCAAACCAAGTAACCCGTACAATGAAGATAAGATCCCCGAAATGGTCAAGTAGTCGCTAATGACCTTAGATTAAAGATCTGCATTTGTTTGAAAACACCGAAATTATACATCTTATGCGATGTATATATATATATATTTTAAAGACAAATTACAAAACCAGTGAATCAATATCTCCCAGTGCTTTACCATAATATGACTAAGTCAAATGAAAACCTTAATTATTTATTATCCACACATTCAACCAACCCATACCATTTTTCTATGCTCAATGCCAATGGTTCCAAGGTGTCTTAATTTCTGTATAATAAAGTTCTTTGGCAAGGTTTCTGAGACACTGTCATTTATAATTTCAAACACTATAACATTTTCTGCATTCAAACATAAATAAAGGGGGAAATGACAATTTTCAGCCATATTTCCTCTATTGATGGTCCAACAATAATTGGCCATCATTTTTGAATACTCTGTATAAAATATTTAGAAATGTTTCCTATTCCAAATGCCCATACCTTGCAGATTTCAATTAAGATGTGTAAACACCTGAACAAAACCAAGTTATAACATTTACGTATCAGCAACAAGGTTCAACACCTCTCATCTAATCCAATTTGCTTTGAGTACTCATTAATTTGCAATTAAAGATCGCCAGCACTTTGTGTCAATCCTCCCGTGAATCGTCGTAAAAGCTCATTCCACCACGATCGCCTCGTGAATGAATGTTGAAAGCTCCAGGTCTTACATCATCTCGTACACAGCTTTTGTTTCCTGCTCAGCAGGTTTCACATTTGAATTAAGGAAAATCGCATAGTTCCTCTCCTCTAGCCAGTGATATTTACTTGAACTGTTAACCCAAAACTAGTACTGAACATTTTATAAACTTATTACATGCAGTTTTTCTCATTTAATTGCTTTTCAGTCTGTTGCAGACATTTTCCACACAGCCTTGCTCGAGATAGAGAAGGCCAACGGAAACGTTCAAGAAAAGGGAAGTTGCACAGTGTCTTGAAGAATGGGCAGGCACCTTTTCTCTCGTTGTATATGTAACATCACTTACTTGCAATATGTAGTTTAATTTGAATTAAAACTTTTTTTTTAAGTTTTAATATAAGATATAATTTGATAATAAGCATTGCATTTGTAATAAAGTGTGTTTTGTTGATATTTTATTTTTACTATTTCACATTATATAGCCGAAAATGTGTATGTATATTTTGTATGTAGGGACAAATGTTGATTGTAGTTATTATGATTTCCTACTTTATATAGACTAACAATTTATTTTTTAAGAATTTACATAATCATGCTTTTATTAGATAAATTGTACATAAATGTGTATAAAAACTAATTTAGAAAATTATATGAAATACTTAAAAAGATAAATATCATTCTAAATTTTTATCTTTGATTAGGTTAGTTTTTTCTCGTTAGCATCGTGTGAAGGAATTGTGCTGCAATACAATGAATGTAAAGAGGCACATTTTGCCTCATCCATGTTAGTATCAAAATGGCTAATAAATTACAATTTTCTTAATAAGTCTCCGCCTACAAATTTTCCACACCCTCCCCAAATTATCTTGACGAGGATGACCGAGCGAATCAACGGTAATTGCAGAACACAGTTTTCGATAGCTGTACCTACGTAATAGTAGAAGGGAATGCTGGCATATGGGAAAACGTGGACAATTTATCATGTCATGTGGAGCCACCCTGCTACTGGTTTCAGCAATAAATGACTTGCCTACACTATAAATTGTGGCTACGACTGGAAATTATTATTATTTCCTACGCATCCTCTCGACAGGAGGGAGCCGTATACACACACACGTCAGGAAATGACATTATAATGTTAATTAAAACAATTAATAGGGAAAGGTCAGAGATAGAAAGGTGACTTACCTGAGGTTCACAGATGGTAGACATCTTGTGAGGTTTAGAGTACTTGAATTTTCGGAGGCACCGCCCCCTTCATCAGAAAGTTAGGAAGACATTTCCCGTGAAGGGCTAGCCGATTTTGGCTGCTCAGTCGTCGGCTAGCCTCTATTGACATTTTAAGAAAAAATAAAGGTGTGAAACCAATTGGATATTTTATTTTTTAAAGATACTTAGGTCTAAAATTTTTGAACAACTTGTTCTGGCACAGAAAAAAAATTGGAAACAAAAGGAAAATGGGAGATTAATTGTAAATTGGTGAACACATTTTATTAGATTTATTTTCAATTCTCACACAGAAAGGACACTTTAAACCACTGCACAAAATGTAAGCAAATCTTGCCTACCAATTTAAATTCTCTTTACCTCAGGTTTAGCTACATTCATTTTGCCTTCATACAAGCTTCTAATACATACAAAATAATGTGATAAAAAACCTCAGATATTTTGTTATCCCAACACATATTTACCCAATTACATTTCACATTCTAGCTTCAAATATATTTTTTGTTATTATTGACAATTTTATGTTGTACAGTTACCTGAAATCCTCAAACCATGTTCATTGCACCTTAGCCACTCTTCCAATATTCATAAGGTAAATACAAGTTAATTTAAAAGAATTACCTTGCGATTCTATGTCAATTGGACCCATAAAATTCCAGATTTCCTGCTCCTTTATTAATATACATTTTTGTGTCAACAATATAATTAAAATTAAATACATTTTAATGCTTTTACACAAAGTGATATTCTTAATAACTTATGTTAATTATTTGAACATAAAAATACTGATTCTTTTTGTAGTTTCTAAAATCACACACAGCCAAATATCAATGTCTGCTAGTAGCTAAAAGCTGAGATATTGTAATTGCTAACAACAAATAAATTATCAATACATTTAACTTTAGTTAATATCCACCCAAGTAAACATTTCTAACAATACTCATATTAAAAACCTGAGTGAGCAAACCGCATTGAAGAATCTGGAGTCTGTTCACTAATTCTATAGAAATACGTACTTGACATTGTGCAGTTATACATCTTAAATACCCTTTGCTGTCAACACCATAACTCAATTCTTAAAATAGACAAGGTCACAAATGAAAATGGGCTCGTCACCTCGTGAAGCTATTCTGTGACCGGTAAGTGACGTAGGAAAATATAATTCTGCCAAATACTTAGGTGAAAACTAAAAATTAAAGGTATCTGCTGAAACACATTGATAAATTTCACAGAAAAAACAATTATCAACGACAAATAACAAATTACCAATACTTTTTATTCAGAGAAATGGTGTCAACAACAAGAAATACAATGGATACAAAGAATAAACACTTCTTATAAAAGAAGATAATTAAGCTCGCAGGCAAAATCACGGTATTTCTTATACTTAATGGAAAAATATTACAAGGGAAGTCCAGGACCGTAAACATTTGATATGATGCAGGAAGTGACAGCCTGAGCACAGCTACTAGCATCACGACTCAAAGCTGCCTTTAAACGTGTTCTAAAAGTTCGACTACATTCTAGGTTCTCTAATCGATCAAAACATTCGTACAATATTTCCGATATTTAAATATGACTAAAGATATGCCTGTGCCACAGGAGTTGTGTAAAGTTTATATGTATTGTAATATACATATACAAATATTATTAAATTTGTTTGAGTAAGGGGAGTGGTCACGTTAAATATTGGACCCTTTTATCCAAATGTTACAAGACGTGTTACGGTAACAAATTACAACTTTTACAACCAAAAAATTTACCGATGTCACAAAATGTCCGCCTCCACTTTACACCGTCACACTGTGTGTGTACCTGATTATAATTCGGGAAGTTTTTAAGTCACGCTGTAGGACCAATCAAAATTTCAGCACATTTATCCAGTATAGACTATTGAAATGTTCCACTCCCCTTATCAAAATATGCTAACATTTGACAATAGTAATCTATTCACACTTTGTACTCTAAAATATGCACTACATACAGATTTTAAGCAGTCAAACACTGCATACTAACATATCTGCTGACATTTCAATGTACGGAGATAATAAGAGTTCCACCGTTACAAGCTCTCGAAACCCTGATATGTTCAGGACGATGAATCAATTTAATAAATATATAATAAATAAAATATTTAAATAAATATTAGAGCGCCACATAATAAATACTGTATTAAATAAGTGATTTTGAGTTAAGTGATAACATATACACATCACCAGTTTAATTATCCAACAACAAACATCTCATATGACTAAAGCTTCAATACTAGCAAAATTACAAATATATTTATATAAGTAGACATCATACTTATGTGCACAAAATAATTTAATTCAGTACCGCATGTGATGTGCAATTTGAATACAACTCACAATAAATAAAATAAGAAACAAACCAAATCTCTATTACACATTTTATAAAGGTAAACATGACATTGAACATAGAATTAAAAGTCGTATTATTACAGTTAAAATGTAGGTGGCCAGTAGCAAACATTCATCAATTGCATTGATGCAGCGAGATAATGGGAATTGTAGTATTCAGATCTCTTTATCTACTGAACTACCGCTACGCACTTATAGCTTAGTAATATGAGCACCTCCTTCCTATCTACTGGTCCAGCCTGAAAATGTCATGGCACTAAGCTATTTATTCAATTCTACACTAAAATATCTTGATCAATATCCATGAATAATTAATTATTCATCTAGAAATACAGTGTTATATCACCCACAGTTAATATTAAATCTACCACAGCCCATTTAATTAGTATTATAATTATAAGGTAATGAGATTGTGCGAGTGCAAATGGGAATATGTAAACTTGTTACGGGGTCGCACGTCGAGACGTGGACGTTTCAAGGATCGGACAAGCGTATTGATGAATACCCAACAAAGACGATTGCACACTTACATCGATAATTTCAACAGAATACACTGAATGTGATTCTAGAAGAGGCACAACAAACTTAGCCTAATGGCAGTTTTACGTGAATAGGAGAAACTACTCACACACATCCGACAAGCTCCAAAACATCCGTGTCACCCTAGAGTAGCTACGTAACACGAGTTGAAAAAGCTTGGCACTACTACAATATTAAGAATATTAGTTATATCACAACCGTTAAGTCACTAAAAACGTAAAATAGGTTTAGTGCCTTGTGAAATGAATTATAAATTATTTTGTCATTTTCTGAGCGGTAACTAGAAATGAATAGGAAACATCTATATTAACTGCAGAATTGGAAAAAAAATACAAAATTGACAGTTAAATAAAAAAAACAAGAATATGAACTACTAATGAAATGATTAAGAAACAGACTGATGTTAGGATACAAGAAAAATTCTGTAAAGGAAAGCATCTCTCAACTGCACTTATATAGATAGTGCTTGGTTACAACAAAAATTACAAAGGAATGATCATTAAAGTTAGATTAAATACTTACTAATAAAGGAAAAAACAACCAATTTTGCTACATATTTGGAAGCATTATGACATTGTGCTTAACAAAAAAAATTCTTAAATATTCAACACTTTTCAAGTGAAATCTTTGGCAATGGAGATACGGTTCTTGTTTTTAACATTTGTAAATGAGTTTAATACTGAGAGAGTGGATTTTTATTATATGCAACATTTGGGTTTCCAAGGTGTATTTAAGACAGATATGAATTTTTTTTAATAATGAAAACAATCTCTGAACTGACTTTTTAAATTTAGCCTGAGCACCATGGCCAAAGATTATGTCATCGTTTTATAAAATTTCTCATTACTTTTTTTTCTGGATTTAGAATAATAGCTTACAATAACATTTTTTTTACAACATGAACATGGTTATTTGATTATATGTATATATATATAGAGAGAGAGCAAAGCTGCATTTGTATTCATACAAGTTTAATAACATGGTGCATTATAACAGCATTCATGAAGTAAACATCACTAACAAATATAAAAATCTGATTTTAAGAATTTTAAATTAATTTAAAAATACAGTTATAATGACAAAAAGCGGACATACACTTGTTTTAAAAAAAATACATTCTTGCTAGTCTACATTGAGAAGTTTGGTCTCATTAAGTCAATATAATTGATATCACATGCAATTACATAAGGATTGTCCTATAGTGTGAACCACACCTAGCCTTGTAGCTACAAAATAAGAGACACTTAATAAATTAAGTTCTGCACCTTAAAAGATGTATTTATTGGCAAATTTCTTAATTATATCACAGTTGAGAAAGTTAGCAATGTTAGAGAGAAAGCACCAAAAATTAATGGAAATGTTAAATAATGCTTTAATTATTTCCTTCTAACATTTGTTTTCAGTTTTTATGTGCAGTAATACGTCTCTTAGTAATACTGAAGTGCAACACTTATAATTTCAATCTATAAATAATTTTATATACACTAATTGCACCATTCATTACAAATTGACAAGTTTTTTTTCCGTAGGAAAACATTGGCAAGATAAATACATTTGAGCACATAAATGAACTTAGAGGACTGTTTTGTGCAACACACAAACATTTCTTCCAGTATCATTCTCTTCCAGTGATTGTCTAAATAGATATATTAAAATAAATTAAAATGCTTAGTCTTCAAATGACACCTGCTTAGTTAATATGTTAAAAGAATTCAAACTTCTTTCAATTTAGGCTTTAAAAGACCTATCAAGACAAATGTAACATTAAAATACAACACAGCTGCAAAATTATAAAATATGGTACTCAGTCTTTCAGCAATTCGATTGCAGACACTACCACAGGCAAAAAAGTGCTCTCGTAAAATATGTGTAGATAAAGCATCATCTTTGAAGAAAACACATCACACCAAATCAGTCAGCAAATGCAAATTCCTCAGTTTGCATTATTGTTTGTATATTAGAAAATATTTTAAGGCAAATTATAAATTTAGAAATATTGTATTCAAAGGATGTCTGCAAATATTCAATAATTAACTATACTAAACTCAGAGAGCAGGTATGAAATCATTCAGAGGGTAAAAAGTTCCATCATACAAAACTGCAAAGCAAAAAACTACATACTTTCTTTCAGTCCACTTCCTTAAACACCACATTGTTATCAGACATTTAAAAATGTTCATAAAAGTTGCCTAGCAATAATACCTGAAGCATTGCTGCTATCATTAACAATTAATTTGTTACAGTTCACAGCTAACAATGATATAAAAATTTAGTAAAGCCAACATTTTATAGAGAACCATTAAAAGGGCAAAAAAGAAAAAATGTTTCTAAATTTAGCAACAAGAACATCGTTTACTGCTAGACAAATCCGAGTTCTCGAATGGGTTTCACGAATATTTTGTTAAACAGAATTTTCAACATACATTAAAATTGTGACTAGTTGTTCTTTAATATGAAACCCACACCAGAGAGGCTTGCAAAATGTATACAATTACAGAACTACAATATCTTCCAACTGAACCTAGTAAAATCTAATCTCTTACACAAATAACATTTGATTTGAAGTGAACAGTTCTTATATGCCAATCATTCGACCAATCTCAAACACACACAAAACTAATATTATGCTCTGTATGTAGACCGTATGCAATAATATACAATAAGAATGTTAAAATATTAAATGTATTAGTGATCACCCCAAAAGTATTTGAGTTCTCGCTTCAGTAAGCCTCCATGAGTGATAAATATTGCTACAGCTTTATATACATAAGGGTATTTTGAATATTAAACATAAAACTTCATTTAGTAACTATAACATTCACAGTAAAAATTCAGACTATTAGCTCAATGGGGACAATCAGATCATTTGTATTTGTTAGAAGACAATATATCTAAACTGACTATTTCCTTTTATAGGTAGTAAATAATTTGATATAACGTAAAATAAAAATATAAGATTATCAACAATGACATCAATGCGTACAAACAAATGCATTAATGAGTAACATATTTGTTTATGCAACAAGTGTGCATTTTAGTTATTAATATTAGAAACAACAAAACTTGTGTTTCCCTCTCCAGTTTCATCATCTTTTTCATCTTCTGCCAAAAGAGTAACCTCTAGAGCACACCACATACCTGTACGGGCTTTTCGACAAGCTATGGTCAATTCTTGAATACTGGCAGCAAGAGCCAATATATCTGAAACAAAAACATCTTTGCTTTACAAACCTCACAGGAAGAGGGAAAAGGAAGGGGGAGGAAAAATAATGAAAATAGTTGGAAACACTATCACATCATATTTAAAAAAGTGAAGTAAAAAATAACTTTACATTTCAAATGTGAACCTTTATTTGTGTATTTCCCATAATGTTTGATTTGTACAGCTAAACTAAAAGTAATATTGTGTATTCTATTATTTTTTGAAAATAAAGGATATGGTATTCACAAAAAAAGTCTTAGTTGTAAATTATACAAATAACTGTCAAATATAATGAGCCAGGAGAAATGAATAAATGGAATTAAATTCATCCAGATAACAAAAAACAAGAGTGGATATTCTCAGAAGTCATGTTCCAAATATATATAGGGAACAAGTCCAAAGTCTATAATTTTTGTGTTATGCACTCCTCATTTTATATGAGTAAACAAGGTACACAAAATACACGAGAATATACAGTAAAATGCCTTCTATTATTTTAATAAAGGTATGTCATTTTTTCATGATGAAGCAGGCCAAAGTCGTGAGATACAGAGGTTGTTATTTAAGCATGAATAATAGAGTAAATAGCAAAGAATTCTTAATCAAACGGCGAATGATATGCAGCATAAGCTTAACCATTTTTCATATAAACGTTGCACAGAAAATCTCTTTCTCAGAATGGGCACAAAAAGAAAGAAATATAAAATTACTTACATGCTTAAAAAATCACAAGACAGCATCATCTATACATTTGTGTCTAAATAAAATAAAGTCTATCAAAGGGAGAAAAAACATAACTTTGCAATTTTTGAATATTGAAGAGGGTCATTGTGTCTTGGGAATTCATTTTTGGTGAACTAATTGATGTATGTTATTGAAAAAAAAATTACTAGACCATTCTGGTTAGTTCTGATCAAATAAATAATTTCAAAGTATGATTTTTTACCATTAATTACATAATCCAGGATCCTTAATTTTATTCAACTCAACAATAACAAACCATATTCCAAGATTGATTAGCTTCAAATATCAGAACAATTTCAGATAAACATGATGCTACTATAAAATAACAATGTTTTTCGTGGCCGACGTAACTTCAGTATTTGACATCGGTTTTTGGGCTGTTAGGCCACGTAAATTCTCGGCGTGCCTGCAGACACACTGAGAATTTACGTGGCCTAACAACCCAAAAACCGATGTCAAATACTGATGATGCTACTATATTTATTGTGGAAAGAATCCAAGAAATACCTTTCTCTTCTTGAATTCGTGGAGTTGGAATACCAGCAACAAAGTTATGGTGACGGTTAGTAGAATTTACAATTTCATCTCGGCGTCGCGATTGAACTTTCTTAATTGCATCCAGCCAAGCTTCCATAGAAACATGTATTTGAGGATGAACTGGTCTACGTAAGCGCTCCATCTTTGCTATTAGTGTAATCACCTGCACAAGTAAATAGTTTGATAAATGAATGAAATGGAAGTGAGTCTTCAATATGTCACACATTTATTTGTACTGCTTACATGAGAGTATATGCATCAGTTGCCATAGAGAAATAATACAAAATGAAGTCTGAGGAATATCATATGGAAATTACTGTGATAAAATAATTAACTTACCCTTCCATGTTCCCGAAGTTGGTCAATTATCAAGCGATCAACACGTGAAGGTGTCTGTGGCAAGCGTGGCACTGGAATATTATTAGCTGAAGACACTTTTTTCCCTGGATTGTGGCGAGCTAAGTCAGCCTCAGTTTTCTTACGTTCCTTTTCTAAATTTTTGAACTGATCATAACACTCTTCAAGTCGTATGTGAAGTTCACTTGATGGACCACTTCGGCTGAAGAAAATTAGCACAATTATTCTATAATATATTACTTACACATAATACAAGGAATACAAGGTTTTCGAGACATGCAAAATAATTAATATGTACATGAAGGAGTGTCAAGCACTGAATTATAAATTCACAGAAGTAAAATTATTGACAGGCTTACTCCAGAATTAATTTTAAGAAAGTAACAGTCTTCTGGATTTCATGTATGAAAGTACACAATATATTTTATTTTATTGGAGGGCTAAGAAAAAGAGTTGTCATCAAGTGGAAAGGCAAGTACTAAACAGATGCTAGATCAGGGATGAGCAACATGCAGCTCATGTTAACTTCTACTTCTGACTCTTTAAATAAACATTCTAAAAAAATGAAATGTTTAACTCATAAAATAGTCTTTAAGATTATTCATTGATTAAGAATATTATGTGATCTTGTGTTTCTCGTTGATAACTCGGCATTAGGACAATTTAAAAATGGCATTTCAAGAAAAAAGCCATTTTATACATAACATGTTTAATAAAAATCAAGAATATGGAAATTAACTAATAATTGTCATTTATATCAACGATAACACAAAAATATGCCAGAAATTTTTTTTATAACCATACTTGTGATTTTAAATATTTACATTGGTAAATACCATTATTAGTTTTAATAATTTTCCTTGCCGTCTAATTTAGATGTGGAAACTGTTTTTAGAAGTTTTTAGAATCAATAGATTTACAACACAATGATTTGATATTAAATACATAATACAACAAATTTTTAACAAAATTACATGACAAAATAGAGCAATTAAATTATCTGACTTAATATTATAAATAAAACACCAAGAATGTCCAAAAGTTAAGCATGACTTTCAAAATTTTCCAATATTAGTCAGACATGTAACGCAAATCAAGTAAATATCTATGTTTGTGAGAAATTATTTTTTGTAATGAAAATAATTAAAATCAACAGCCAATCACGGCATAATGCTGTCCGCTTGGAAAGCTGTGTGCGAGTTGCAGTATCGGCTATATCGACAAATATAGATCAGTTGGTTGCAAAGAAGCAATACAAAACAACTTCAATTCACTAATAATTTCATATACTAAAATAATTCACAATATTTAAATATACATTACAATAGTTTAATATAATTTCTTACAAAAACATTAAATTTAATATTCAATGAAATAAGTTAACATACCGTACTGAACGATAGCCATATATAGGTGGCATTCCAAATATTCCTGGGACATCAAACATAGGGAGAGATTCCGCAGAAATTGTTCCTGAACCTGGAATATAGCCCATATTCCCACCTGCCTTTAATAATTCCATACAAAAGTCTGGAGGGTAAGGACTTCCATCAAGTGTAGGTGGTGGCATTATATGATGCAACGGTAATGGATTTCCAAATTGAAAGTTGTGAAAATTTGAGTGACGATCATTTTGGGAAAAATTTGTATTGTCTGAACATGATGGCTGTAACATATTTGAATTAAAATTTGAGGCAGCATTGTTATATACTATATTGCTATTGGCATTTGACAATCCATTCCTTCCATTGCCTGAATTTTGAAAATGTTTTATTTTATGATCATTGCTATGAAAAATTTCTCTGTCAGAGTTTCCAAATCTAGAACCTATGTTTGTAATATTTCCACTTTCAGTTCTGCTTGCTCCATTTGACACCGACTGGAAAAAAAAACCAGTCTTCTATTACTGTACATAATTTGCAGGACAATATAATTGAAGATTAAATTATTTATTGCAAGTGTGGGTAATAGTGCCATACAATCTGCAGAAAGATATTACAAATATAGAAATAAGATGCAAAACTGAAGCTAAATTCAATGGACAGCTAGAATATACAAGTTAGTGATAATAATTATTAGAGGATTGAAGTCTGATCACAACATAAACCAGATAATTTGAGATGTAGGAACAAATAATAGAACACAATACGATTATTTAATAATTACAGGGTAAAAAGTAGACAGCTCTAAGATTGAAATTATTGAAGGCACTCAAAATTCAGAAAATTTGAGAACATGAATGTCGTGTAGACACTATGATCATTAATATTACACAGTGATAATGCAGTCTGAAAATTTACCTTTTAAGACACAAGTTGTAAGCAGTAGTGCTTTAAATTACATAATTCATACAAGAAATGATCCAAAATATATGAATAAGTTTAGCAAGTAACCTGTTTAAGTTTATTCAAATAAATGATACATTATACATTGCAGAATAGACTATTGCAATGTAAATTTATAATTGGCAACACCAAATTTAATTGCTCTTTGTCTCGAAGAAGGGGACTCTGGCTCAAGAATTTGAAGTTACTGCTTTCTAGCTAGGATATGCCTACTATATAGACTTGAGGGAAGTTAAGTGCTCTCTCTCTCTCTTTACTATATAAATGAGTAAATTATCATATATACAGACTTGCACACAGGCATAAACAATACGGAGAGATTATTATTTACCTGCTGCACATGACTATTGGACTTAACAAGGTTTCTAGGAAATCCAATTGGTGAGTAAACAGATGATGTTGGTTGAGTAGAAATATCTTTCATATTTTGAGTTAAAGAGGCTACTTTTGATTTGTTCAGTCTCGACAGTGACATATTCAATTGGTGCCCAAGCCCATTTAAATTGCCTTCAGTGTTGTTCAAAGATGTGTCAAGTTTATTTATTGTGAAATTCGATGTCATTAAATGTAAATTATTTGGATACTTATTGCTCTGAAACAAGAAAGGATATTCAGTCAATAAAAATCAGACAATATCATCAATTACAAATAAAAAATTTAAGCAATTCATCAGCAAACAAAAACAAAACAGTTCATAATTTTACCTTATCTTGCGAATATACAACATAAGTTAATTATAGTGTTGCAGTTATTAATGAATCTATAAATAATTTAAATTTTGTAAAAATCATACTAAAGACAAAATTAACTGTTTGGATTGTAATGCATTGTATATTGGGCAAACCACAAGAACATAAAAACACAAATAAAAGAACACAAAACAACATCAAATATAATGTTTGAAAGTATGCAGCTATGCCCAAGCACATCTATCAAAGAAATCATTAATTTGATTGGAAAAATGAGAAATTTTTGGATGAAGAAATTAATTATTTCGCTATACTGATGAGCTATATATCATGTGTGATGCTAATGTACTGAATGTAAAAGATAATACAAATATATACAATACACTCTTGTTATAGTAATTTAAATTTTGTGTTATTTATTTTGCCAGTGTTGAAATGGTCTACATTACTTACACATAGCATTTCTGCTGTAACCATCCCTGGATGCAGTCCACAATGCAAAATTATCAGCATATGTATTTAGGTTTATCTATTAAAAGTCTGTTTTATTTTTATAATTTAATTGAAAGCTACACATTCTTTACATTCAAAGGAAATATTCTGATTCAAATTAATTGTTTTAACTTTTGTCTAGTTACCACGAGGAAGTCCACAAACATGGACAAACCATTGTAGAGATCTAAATAAATATTAAATATTAATATTGTTTGCTGACAAATTGGCTGGACCATATATTTTTAAGAAATTATATTTATATTAAACAAATTTCTACACAACATTAAAATAATAAAATAATGAGTTAACATGATTAACTTTGCGGGTTACTTCATGCATACATTAGTGAGATAAAACCTGGTAGACACAAATTGATAAAAAACATATACTTTTAATTTGAACAAAAAAATCATTCAATTAAAACTACTAATAGTGATTCTTACTTTTTCCATTGATGTTGTAGTAGGCTGAGCCACATTACTGGCAAGACCATCTAAAGAAATTCCTTGATTTAAAGAATAGACATCTAATCCAGACCCACCACTAAGGTTTAATTTACTTGTCCTGTTCAATAATTGCACATAATTGTACATTTGTTGATCATTAGGCAATCCTTGTCCATAAACACTTGTATCTAAAATATAAAAGAAAAGTGTGCACAATGCGTGTTTCAATATCATGCACTAGTTTTACAAATAGTTACTTAGCTCAAAATTGTAATATTAAAAAACCCACTTTTTTGTGTGTGTGGCAGCACTTTCACCCTCTTTTGGACAATGAAATGAACCTTTCTTCAGATTTATGGAAGGGGCTTTTATGAACAATGAATGCCATCCATATCTAATTTGGAAAGGCTCTGCCTCTGTAAGAAGTTGGGCGTGAAAAATTTGGAATGGCTACTGCCCACAACTAATACAAAACATATGGCAACTGTCCACATCTGTGACTGAAACTTTTCTTATTGGCTGCAATTGTTCAAATGCAAGCCACTGTGTGCTATTGGAAATTGCAGCCAATTACTGGTAATAAGGAGGAATAATTTTGGAAACTAACCAAGGTGGAGAGGAATTCTGAGGCAAAAAGTCTGAAAATTGCTAGCCGCTGGAGAGAGGACAGAAAATTACAGGTGGTTACTGGGAGTTGGCTGGAGTTCTTTAGACCTTGACAGATATAGATTTTGGTAGGAGTCTCTGCTGTTATGGCCCAAGGTGTCATCAATACAGCCAGATCATCTGCCTCTGGCAGAATCAACTTAGCCGTCACCTCCAAAGTAGACCAAAGGAAACCAGAGCTAAAGACCACCAGACAATGCAGCTGCAGTCTTTGCAGGTATCATTAGCTTTGATTTTGGAATTCACATTCATCAGACCTATTTGTCATAAATTACGCTTCTTCCTTTTGGTACACCCCACAGGTGTCCTGATTTATAATTAGTCCCAATATAAATTTATTATTGCAAACTATTTCAATTGTTTATCATTTAAGTCAATTCACATACGAAATTTAAAGTCATAAAAACTTAACAAACAATCAAAACCAATTCAAAGTTTGAGCAGTTGACATGCTGGTGTTTCATTGTCATTAAATATCAAGAAATGAAGGACCTTATTAAGTTTTATTCAATTGGGATCATAGAAACTTGCTATGTGACGTTGAAAGTCTATAGGGCAGGTTCACATAGAGTTCAGATAAAAAACAAAGGTTGGATATTTGGTGAATAGAGAATTAATCTTTACTCATATCAGTAACAATGTTACAACCTCTCAAAATATTAAAAAACTAAATAACCCACATATCTCAGAAGCAGTATTTACAAGTTGATTGCCAACATTTGTTGTCAGATGCAATAGCAAACAATGAGATTGCCTGTCAAGTTGTCATTAAATCACAAACAGTGACTCCAACACATAAAATTATGATTACAATAAAATAACTAGATTTTATTTAATAAGCCAACATGATATAATTTATTATGTTGAATTTAATTATATATAGTTTTAAAGCTGGAAAATCAATTTTAAAATCTCAAATAATTTCACAACAAACCATTACTGCTGTTTCCTGAAGGTTGGCATGATGTGTCTTGATGCCCCAATGGTGGTTGGTAGAAATGAAGTTGTGAACTTGAGGAGAATCCATTTTCATTAGATAAATCTTTACCCAAAGTGGACTGACTATAGTGTTGTTGGACAGCCTAGAATAAGGTACAGTAAAAGTAGCAGATGAAAAGTGAAAATCAATACAATCCTTTTTCAATAATAATTGAAATTAAACAATGCAAATGTGAATCCTGTGTTCACATAATAATTTAATTTAAGACTGTAATAAGTGAAAGCAATGAATATACAATAAATTTATTGAAAAATAATTAGTTAACAATATCAGTAATTTACCCCTATACAAAAGAAACATTTACTCAAGTTGCAAACCTGATTGTTTGGACACAAGGTTAACCTTTGCTGATTGTTACAATATGTATCAGTCTGTAAGCAGCGGTTCTGAAGTTGTGAAGATGATGTTGAAATAGAATGCATCTGATTTAAGCCTCTCATGTCATATGGTGAAGTATTAATGTCATAATCAAGATGATCAAATCTTGAGAGGTCAATATTAGGAAATTCATTGCCAGAGTTCTGGAAAGGAAAGAATACCTTATTTATAGCCAAAGAAAATAATATGGTAATATAATTTGAAATAGGATACACTAATTAATAGGTTACCTTAAAGTTTGGTTGGCCTACAGTACGTGACATGAAAAGATCTTCATGAGCCTGAAAATTATAACAAAAATATGTATGAATTGGAAAATGAATCAGCAAGAAAACGGAGCAGTAAAAAATAAATTGAAATTATCAAATTGAAAACTTCAAATATGCTATACAGTCCAACCTCTAATTCTCTCTTTCGTGCCTCATTTAATAATATATATATATGGTCGTCGGCTAGCCGATCACTAGAAATTTCTTCCTAACCTTCTGATGAAGAGGGCAGTGCCTCCGAAAATTCAAGTACTCTAAACCTCACAAGGTGTCTACCATCTATGAACCTCAGGTAAGTCACCTTCTTTCTATCTCTCTGTCCTTTCCCCATTAATTGTTTTAATTAACATGACAATGTCATTTCCTGACTCATATATATGCTTAACAATGTCATAATATGTCAGTCCCTACATTATAGACACTTAGACAACCTCTCGCCTACTAATCCATTAAATTCATAAATCATAAAGATGAAAGTTGGTAGATATGAATGTAATGTGAACGCAGTGAATAAGATGATTAAGGGACAGCGAGAACAGCTGATCATGGTTCCCAACAAAGATGATGTAATTTAAGGTTTTGCAAATAGATTTAAGAAAATCTCCCAAAAAATGTACAAGAAAAAATTACTTGGGAGAAAAGGTTGTTGTAAAATTAAGTGAAACTTAATGTTTAGCAGAAAATTTGTTTCCTCTCTCAAAAATATGCATCCTATGGTAAGAACAGAGTAAAAGAAAATTTGTATGTGTTAAATACTTGTGATGATTGTGGATTTCCTTGGAATCCAGGGGGGAAAACCGGATGCTGTATTTTTACTAATGTCAAAGATTTTAAATAAATTGGTTATGTTTGAAGTTTATTATTGTAATTAGAGTTAAGGGTTTGTTTATGATTTAATTTTGATGACTGTGAATTGTATTTTACTTGAAGAAGTGAATATGTCAAAGAAAATTGTAATTAGTTCTAAGTGAATTTTTGTAAATATTTTGTAATTTTGATTAAGGGCGTTGGTCAGTCAAATTGTTTACGACTGTGGTTCAGCGAGTGTCATATTAAAAAATTGTACAATTTTTAAATTCATTGGGGGCGGGGAAAATATAACATATATATAAGTTACGAAGAACAATGCAGGCCAGCTTGCGAGTTGCAAGTGTTGAGGAACTGACGCAACCCTGGCAAACAATGTGGCCTGGCGAGACGTTGGGTGGTCCGCAAAGGGAGGGGGGCAGTCGTCATGGGGTGATAGGGGGAAGCATGTTGTGTCGGCGGGAATACGAGAGAATGACCACGCCCTGCAGATATAATTTTTTTTCATGCTCTGATTGAAATTAAAACTATTAAAATCCATTTTTGGTATTTTTATGAAAAATACCTGGCGCCCTAAAGGAATTAAGAAATCCTCGAATACGGAGGAACGACGGATCGGCACTAAATATATATAAATTAATGATTGAAACGTGACGTTGTCACACACATTGTATATTTGGATAGGGTGTAAGGATAGAACAAGCTTGGCATAGAAATATGCTCAGAGAAAGCTGTGTGATCAGCGTAGAGAGGAATAGAAGAAGGTATATGTCAAATTTTCAAAGGCTCCTTAAGATGCAACAGCAGTTTATTCTGGACGATTGTACAGTTACCAATGGCATGTGGTGCTTTCATGTTGTCTTAGGGCAGGGAGGAAAATTTGACACACACATTACTACCCTGCAAAGCAGTACAAACTCTGTGTTTTATGACCATTTTAATTAATTTGACAATGTCAGATCTACCTTAATTGCTTATATATTTATGTGAAGACATGCCATGTGACATTCAGCCCTGAGGATAAGGTTATGTTATAGTTTCCCAGTATGGTGATACTGTCGATTTGAGATCAGTCGCTATCTGTCTCTATTACTTTATGGGACAGACATTTATAGTTACAAATTCTCAGTAAAAGGAAAATAAAAACTGAGTCTGGCAGAGTGGTGTTTAATTTAAGAGCAGTATATGGGAAACATTATTCTTTTCTTACTAATTTACTGTATTTGTCATTTCTATTTCGTAGATGAAACACTATCTAATTGGTCATAAAATAAATACATATATACACACAAATAAAAAGAATTTTGGTTGATACTTGAGCTACTTACATATTCCTTAGATACTGAAGGTTGCTGTATTCCGAAGTCTGAAAGCTTCATGCCATCTAGCATTCCGAACCCATTTGCAACATTAAATGTGCTACCATTTGTTCCATTTCGATAGTGGTCAGACAAATGAACATTTGATAAAGTATTTCCATTATACAGTGACAAAATGTGAGATTCCCTGTCGAAAAGAATGATTTTAGTTAACTGTCCAGTTTTTAATATAATTTGTTTAATTATCACTGAAATGCCAAACTGTACTAATTAGAGGAAATCATTGGATTAAATAAGTTGCTTCAAAACTCAACTTTTCATAGGAAACAGAGTTGCAGAGCTAATGACAAATGTGAATTTTTAAAAAATGTCAAGACTATAAAATATGAAATGCCTGTGTTCAAATTTATATGTTAAATACATTTTTTCATATACTAACAGGATATTAATTGTTCAATATATTATTTATTTTATGAGGCTTAGCAAACAACTGTAAAAGTAGTAAATAGTTTTATTCTTTATCATGAAGCTACAGAGTAGGTGCTACACTGAAAATTTTGTAAATCAATGTTCCCTAAAGGTAATATGTCAATGACCTAACACTTTGGATACATGGAGAACAAAGGTTTAATAGAATTGTAAAATTTCAAAGTTCAACAGTCGGGCCTATTATAACACAATCAAAATATAACATTTTTTAATGATTAAAATCAAACTGCACGACATTGAACATTCTGTAAATATTTTTTTCTATAATTTGCATATGGTTGGGTAGGTTATAGATACTCACTGAAGATGTAAAAAAATCAAATGAAATAGAACCGATACAATGGCTTCTAACATGATGTTTTGAATACTTTCAGTAATTTTTGACAGCAAAACACATTTGTCAGATTAAATAAATTAAAATTGATGGATAAACAATTCCAATGATTCACTTACTAAAGATGGTAGAGATTTCCATCAAAATATTGTGATTTAATATTCTATTATGACCTAGATGGAAGCCCAATAATTGTTTATCCATCAGATTCATCAATCAAAATTGTGTTACTCACCCACAGTATGGATTTGATTTTAAGGCATATAAAAATAAAATTTAGTTACAGGCAAGTTGATCGAAAATAGCAATTATAGGCAGCAATCATCCACAAGTAAACTAAATTCAATTGTTTAGTGAAATGATATTTAATTATATTCAATCCAAGTAAGGAACCATTCGTATGAAAATTAAAAAAAGCATATGTATTATTGCTAACTGAATTCAATGATAAAATCAAAAAGGCAAAAAACTTGCTAAGTAAAAGAAATAATATAACACCCAGTATAGAACATGACAAAACTGATTTTAAATCTTAACTTCCTCAAATTCAGTTGTGAGAAAGAAAGCATACTGAAACACAGATAGTTAATTTATACTATTAGTTTAAATAACAAGCACAAACTTGTCCCATTCAGTTCAGCTTTAAAAATATTATCAATTTTTGCAAGCTGACACTAGCTTTGTCTGTAAGCAAAAAGTAAAACAGAAGGGCACAAAGAGAATGTGTACTAAGTTGGCATTTGTTAATACAGCCAGCAGGATGATAAAATATGAAACAGTATTCAATATTAGAGATGTTACAGCCAGGTTGGAAGCCTACATATTTGCAGCAAACTCCTGTCATTCGGAAGGGTGTGAGAATAGTACTCACTAGTCTCACCCACCTGATGCAGGTTTTCCCTACATCTCTTTAAGAAGAATAACTGTGTATGATCCTTAAACTATAGCAAAGAGGCCCTAGTCAAGCCTTGGCTTCCTGCTCTACCTCCCACATCACCCTTTCCAATTACGTTCCTGTGATATTAAAGGGGAGTTGCTTGTTTCAGGATCAGCCGGTTACCCCACCCCCTCCCCAAAAAAGACCTTTCTCTCTTTCATGTGAATACTGAGTAGGTTCTAGGGATCCTAGTTAACCCTTGGTTGTTCCTCTTTTTCTGTATTCCCCCTTTCAAATTATCTTACTACACTATTGTAGGTAACTGCCATTTATTGAATAGCTTGTCATCGTAAAAGAATTGATGAAATGACAATGGTCTGTTAGTGGAACATTGTTATCAACTACAATTTCTTCTCTACTTAAATGAAGGTAAATTAAATAACCATTCAAAAAATTGTTTACTTACATCAAAGATATAATGCCTCCCGTATAGTTTCAACAACCTCAATATTTGGTAATCCCATCTTCAATGCTTATTCATTTAAAAGCTCAAATTTCAAAAACAAACCAACTCTTATGTGAAGAAAGTAAAATCACTTGTATATATTTCAACTGGGTAAGTTGATTCATGGCTGTATGAGATTTACCACTCAAACATTTGCCCTTTTCTTTCCCTCCTATTGATAAACTGTGCTAATTTCTGTTTGAAATTTATTCTAGACTTAAACACTTTTTAAAAACTCTATGAATCTTTGAACAGTATACCATCTCTATGCTTAAAATTGTAATAGTTCACTAGAGCAATTATTTCATTTAAAACATATTGAACAATACAATAGAAGTATTAAGAGAAGAAAGGTTCATGATGTGAGGGCTATTTGGGAAGTATTTCAATAATATGAATGCTTTAAGATTGAATTGTACTTTATTATCCCAGAAAGTCATACAACAAAAAATAAACAAGTCCAAACTTAATCTAGATGGATAATACAAATGAACAAAAGCAAAATAATATGGCTCTGTACACTTTTAATTTGTGGGGTAGTTGACTGAACAGAAAACATTAGTAATTTAAACCACTAATGTTGAAACTTTGATGGTTTTAGTGATATTTGCCTACTTTTAGTTTAGTTTCTTTTACCAGACATATATCATTATTATCCTCAGTAAGTAAAAACACTACTTGACATTAAATCAGTTTAAAGATCATTGAAAAATAAAATAAAAAGGAAACTGGAACAAAATCAAAACTTCAGGAGCATTACACATTAGAGATTCAGTGCTTGACAAATTGCTTTTCAATTAAAAACCTAGCCAGATTTGATCTAATCCACGATGATTCATGTTCTTAGAATCTGCAATGTCTACTAATTAAGTTTATCTATAAAAATAAAATTTTATAATTGTATTTACTAGATTTACTATTAATGAAAAATACTGTGAAAATTTGATTGTCTTGCATTAAAAGATTAGTTTTGGATGTACTCGAACTTGAAAGAACTGAAATTAATCATAACATATTGCAGGTGGAATGTGTTACACAGTTACTTATTATTGGATCACTAAATTGACTTTTACAATTTATAATTGCACTTGAAATATATTAACAGTATACATCGAACAAAAGTATAAAACTAGGAAATGTTGAAAATACAGAAACAAACCAAGTAAATAGAACCGACATGAATAAAAAGAAGCACAAGAAAGGAAAATTATAGTTGAATTACTTACTCAGTAAAATTGTCTTTCAAGCCATTTGTATTTGCAAATGATTCTTCATCCAATATTTTAGCAACCAAATCATCAACCATAGAATTGTGTGATAAAGATCCATCTTGACTTAACAGATCCCTATCCTGCACGGTCTGGAAAATAATGATGAAACATTTGTTCCATAAATGTTAATACAACAAAAACAAAAAGACAAATGATGCATACCTGAGCAAATTCCGCAAGCCCTCCATGCACTGGCCAACTTGAATACCCACCCGATACAATGTTTTCATCCATAATATTATGGCGCATGTCCTTCCCATTCTGTTCACACTGAAATTTTTTTTTAACAAAGTCTGTATTAGACATGGTTTGCAGGAGGAAAGACAATTTCATCAAGCTAACTACAAATTAATATAATTATGATTTTATAGTATACTAAAGTATAAAAATTGCCAAATAAAAACAAATGAAACTGCATTCAAGGGATGAAATTAATTATTTAAGGTAGAAGGTTTAGAATAATAAATGAAAACTGTTATTCCATTTATGGTAAATACACAACTTTACAGCTCCAATAGTTGCCTATTATATTTCATTTCCCAACAATTATTTCAGTACCTTATTTTATATTTAGTCAAAACAGTAAGAATAGGAGACAGTTAATATTCATGATACTATATTTAGAACTTTATTCTTCAAGTCCCACTGACACACACACAAAAAATTAAGTAAAAATAAATTACAAACAAAATATTGAACTTAATCTGACTTAACTTATATAAAAAAAATACAATAGCTTACCAAAATTCAGGTTTATTTTGAATTAAATTTTCGTTTCTGATAATTACTATATTTTATTGATATAACATTCCTTAAAAATGTATATGAATATATGCGGAAAATGATTGTAAATAATGGAAAATTCCTGGAGACATAATATACAAAGCAAGTTGGGAAACATGAAAACAGTTATTTATCTACATGTTGGACCAAAATCTATTAAGAATAACAACATAAGGAGTATAGGTTTTACGACAAAACTTGTCCAGTGGATTTATATTTGGTTAGCTGCCATCACTGAAGGACTTTGACCAAGAAATGGAATAATCAGTAGGCATGTTTTAAGGCACAAGTGTCTTGTAAAATTAGCATTAGAAGGGAAAGTGTGTGAGGTAGGTAAGGTAAGGATGGAATAAACTAAGCAGATTAGGGAGGATGTGGTAGTTATGTAGAAATGAAAATGCTTGCACAGAATAGTTAGCTGTAGGGTTGCATGAGACCATTCTAAGGACCAATTACAACAAAACCAACTGGCAAGAAATAAATTATTCAAAAATGTATAAATCAGTAAGTAGTAACTGTGATTATTTAAGATTTCTCTAAGGTATAGTATTCACACAACAGAAAAATGAAAGATCATAAGTGTCTCACAAAACAATATAATCTTAAATGAGAAAAGAAATCAAAATGTTCACTGAACAAAAAGATGAACATCCCTGTTAATTGAAATTAAGAAGATAATTATTCCAAAATCACTAGGAAGAATACTAAAAGGGTGGACATATAATGAAATTATATTCTATTTAGTTAATAAAAAAAATGCTAATCTTCTTATATCCACAAGAGGCATTTTTAAAAGCCATGTACACATATATGTGTGTACAATTAACTTGTATTTGATATTATAAAGGTAGCAAACTGCTGTTTAATTACCAATTCCTCAAACTGACATTCGAATAGAATCGGGAATGTGACCGCCCAGGTCAGCGAAACAAGGCATATGGAATAAGCGGCAATCAAACTTCCGTTTCAATCTAAACCATTTTAAATATTGTTTAACCCCGTTTGCAACACTTTCATATTATATTTTTGTAATAAAAACAAACATACAAAAAATTTTCTCGAAAAAAGCACGGTGCTACACGGAAAAAGTTAAATGTAGGTCATATCATCAATGTAAAAGAATTTCCAACAGACTGACGGTATAATTACTAAATTATAGCTTACCTAGCAATGTATTATCAGAAACTGCCATTTAAAATACGAGTTTACTATTTCCAACATTCATCTAAGGATTTCATGTACAAAATAAATTGGGCTGTTCAATTTGACATCATCACCCCCTGCGTTAGATGCAACAGCAGCGACAAAACATACGGGAAAAAGATCTCGTTGCTTGAAAAAAAACCTAAAAAAAGACGTATTCTGAACTCCTACACATTAAATTGCAGCCCAGAAAGACTTTAAATACGCTATCGACCAATTGCGTTAAAAAGTATCAATAAAATACTAAATTTTTAAAACACTAAAATACAAGCGACAAAACGTATGGGTAAACGTTTCGATATTAAAAATGTTACAGCAAACTTGTTGAATGTGAATTAAAACCGGCATTCCTTCACAGTGATACCAGTCAGTAAAATACAAACGAGTCCAATAAAATTATAGAAGTAATAAAGGCTTAAATAAGATCTTCGTTGAAGAAGAATTATTCATTAAACATTCCTTTACCACAACGAAATTACAAAAAAAAAGAAAATCCTACAATAGTTTTTTTTCTCTCACACAATAGCCCTTAACTGAGCGGTTTAAGAGTTTCAATAAACTTGAATAAAAATAGTATCACGGCGAAATGATTTTTTTAACGTTCAGGAATATTAATTTGGACATAAAAAGTGTTCCATTACTGGATGCCACACAACATATCATCTTACCTCCATTACGAAGTCACATCCACGAATGAAACTTTAAAATTGTGATTAATAAAAATCCAGTTACTTTAAAACAAGCGACAATCAATCATCTCAAACGGATATAAAATGCGCGGTCAACAACGCAATTATCGCACGACAATCTGACTCATCTTTATTTAATAAGATTAAAAAAGAAAAACTCCGTAGTAATGGTTTTCAGGTCGGAAATTTTTACCGTTTTAAATTGTGTATCATTGTTCATTACAATTGTTACAGTTATAAATATCAATTGTTAGTGGAAATTATAAAATGTTTTTAATCAAGTTAACATTGTTGCCAATATAAAAATCTCCTTCCCGGGCAGAGATAACATTGAGTAGAGTATTCCTAGTACTCCATTAAAGCGACGTTCTTTGTCGGGTGGAAATTTAGCTTATTTTTAAATAAAACAACGTTTCGACGATGCTACTCAACAAATCTATCTATAACTTCCAAAATATTTCCTACTAATGGAGTATCGAAGTGTTCTGTATGGAGTGCACAGCAGTAAATAAACCTTCCAAAATTTAAATATTTATTCTCACTCAGTATCATCAAAATTAATATCCGAAAGGTTGTATTTTCACGTGTGATTTATGTAATAATAAATAAAATTTTCTACCACTTACATACATGGAAATTGAAAGGTAAATTTTCGAGTCTGAAATATGTGATATTAAATAAAACTTTTGACCTCTTTCTGACTTTATTCTTTCCAAAAAGGAAAAAACGTTTCGGTACTTATTTGTACCATTTTCAGGCTACTATCATAATTATCACCAAGTTTCATTTTCAAATATATATTTCGTTAAGTAAGTGGTATTGTCTCGGGGAATCTTTATTAAAATATTGTAAATTTCTGTTATGGTTTAGAAATGCAGTGTATTTGAAAATGATAATTAGGATAATAACCTTAAGAAGGTACAAATAAGTACCGAAACATTTTTTCCCTTTTTGGAAATTATTTTAAGAATAAAGTCTGAAAGTGGTCAAAAATGAATCTCTCATATAATTCAAAATTAATGTTTGACAAGTCAAATGGTGGTGTTATGTGGTGATATAGAAAAATGAGATGGGTGGAGGACTTTTGAAGGGATAGATTAATAGGCCACGTTTTACGTCATGATAGACTTGTAAAATTATCATTAAAGGAAAGTGTGTGGGGTAAGAACAGAAGAGGGATTCGAAGTAAGGAGTACACTAAGCAGATTACGGAGGATATGATAAGGCTTGCGTAAAATAGGTTAGCATAGAGGGTTACATCAGACCAGTCTTAGGACTGAATATCACAAGATAGAGTGATTTTACATTTGTACTGAACGAGAGTAAACATTTTTTTATACCAGCTTATTTTTGAAATTTTAAATTAAAGAGTGGAGTACTCCAAGCAAATTGGGGAGGATGTGGGTTGTGCTACTTGTGAGGAATAGAAAAGGCTTGCGGAAGATAGGTTAGCATGGAGGGTGACATCAGACCAGTCTTAGGAGTGAATACCACAACAAAAACAACACAAATTTTTTAGCAGTTTATATTCCTTTTTCTCTCTTTAATGCTCCTTTTGCGGTGCACTTAATAAATTATAGGTCAAGTGGTACAAGAAGGAATACTATTCCCCTTTATATTGTCTCGTAACAAAACTAATATTTTCTTGAATATATTATGTATCGGGAACTGAAATTTATATTTGAAAGAGGACCTTCTGATGATTTGAAATACTGCAACGACAGGTAAACAAGATAGTTACTAAACACTCAATATTTTTTACGTACATTATACCCTAAATTTATCGCGGCCTTAAAACGCGGAGGAGCATATTTGAAGTATGTATATAAACACATTAATAAATCTGCTACCACTTTGAAGCTCAATTACGTTACACAACTGTAAGCTTGAAAGGTAAGTATAATTTAAAATAAGTAACAGAACTCTAGCTCAATTATTCATCCGACGGGAGGCTATGTATTAATAAAGAAAGAAATAGCTAACGAGTAGACCAATACTGCAACATAACCTATAAAGCACTCCATGAAATAACGAAGAAATTATTTATTAAAGTGTAGCCAGGAGAAATTTTAACAGCCTCAATCTAATTTGAATGTGATTTATCTAATATAAACTGTATGATACACTTATCTTCAGAAAATTAAGTTCTAAAGATGAAATGATTCACTCAATTCTGTATAAATATTAACCTTTCGGTATTCTGATTTTGGCAAGTCCTATAAATGTAGCAGAAATTACAATTGCAACTAAATAAATGTGGAAACCAGACTTGAGCTTGACCGAAAGTCGCCATGGAATACAATTAACAGGACGTTTTTAAGTTTGATTTTAAAATGTTTTAAAAAATTACTTATTTCGGTTTGCAAGTAAATTAATCAATACATCGAGATAATTACAAAAATAATTGAGCACTCACAATATTTGCGGATGATACCGGAGGCAATTTGATATTGCTAACATGACATCAATTACTATACTAACTAGAATTGAATGGACGGTGACGTCATACACGTCTTATATAATCCTTGTATTAAATCAATTAACGTCTGATATTAAAATGAAATCAAACGACGTTTGATTGAAATTATAAAAAAACGGTCAGAATAAAACCGGTCGAAAACTAATTTACTTGAATACCGAAATTTGGAGACTTTAATAAAAGTCCCAACAGCAAATAGAAAATTGATGAAAAATAACACTACAGCGTAACTAATAGATAAATAACCAATGAGCTAATGAACATACTAAATTAAGTGATAAAATAAATACTACACAACGTCTCTTTAATCCTTACTGCTTTCGTCGGGTGACTGAAGTAACTCAAATCGCGCAACAATTCAGGTGACGAATTCATTACTTGTCGGTATTTTCGTAGGGTCGGGGGCTCAGTCCTCATAATTAGGAGGAATGGACACACAACTAGTTACGCGAATGAAGAACATAACTGAAATCGGCTGGTGAGAGAAGCAACTCTGGCAACGTGTGAAAGAACGACACGCATTCTTAAAACTGCAAACAATAAAAATCAAACAGTAAAACTTAACGTAGAACACCCATTTAAAATACGATTCACGTAGAATGCTCTGGGAAAAGTATATTCAGAAACTGTACCCAAAGGAATTTGCTCTAAAATAGATTGTATACATCGAAAACTGAAGCAAACACCAACAATGATAGGCGTTATTAGAAATGTGAAACCACATCATTTATTAGATTATTATAAAGTTTTATAGTAATATAAAGGCAGTTTTTTGTGTGTCTCGCAGAAACGGTGATTATATTCCTTTAATTATCACAAAAACGTATTTGACGATACGAACTATATTTGTTTTCCAAAGTACACGTGTACCTAATGCGATGGTAGCGCCGCTCTATCGGCAAACTCTGTAAGAAAAGAGGCGGTAAAATAGAAAAGTTACATTGCGTCACATGTTGTTTGACAAGTTTGATAAATTTGTAAATAAATCAATTAATGTTGAATTGATAATTTCAATTATTATTAAATGTGTGTTTCAAGAAGTAGAAGTGAGTGTTTTCAGGGGGGAAAAACCTTAAATAAAGGACGAAAATTACTAGAAAGCTTTCACGTTAGTGATGTACTAGAAGAAGCGAGGAATGATTTGCGAATAATTACCGGCACGGTTTTGGGATCTACTCCTGGGGCACATGGTGTTATAAATCGCGAGATAAATATACAAACCGATTGTGCAGGTAAACATTTTAAATAAGATAACAGCAAAGTTAACGAATAATATTTAAGCAAACAAAACTACATGTAAACAAATTATTTTTTAAAAATGGTTAAGCATTTTTTGAAATTGTAATAAACGTGTTCTTAATATTTCTTATATTTTTATAAATATCTATATAAATAATAAAAATTGTAATTATAAAATGTATAGAAATTTGCAAAATATACCTACAATTGATTGTTATACCAATTGGTTACATTAATAGGTTAATAAAGAAAGAAACATTTTTGTTATGAATTTAATAATGAAATCTATCACATTACGTAATTAAATAATATATTAATGATACATTTTATCCCCAATATCTTTGCTCCAAAAGTACATCAATTATTAAGGATATGTTTGATGTAATGTCTAATCGAAAAATAATTTAATTCACTGAAAATTACAGATGGCTCAAAACATCTATAATTATATTCATATTATCGAATAACGTTGAAAAAAAGTTACGATGTACGCAAACAATCCATGATTTTTCCCGATCGGTTTCCCACTGACGATTCGGTAAGATATAGAATTTCAAATCTGGATTATTTATTACAGTATTGGGGCACTGAGGAACGCAGCAAATTTTCCTCAAAGTTTTGCTCATTTTTAATCATTAGTTTCTTTCAAAACGTCAAATGCAATGTATATTGAATATAATAACCAAAGCCATTTACATACAACATTATTCGCTAGAGGTAGCACGAGTCAGGTGTATAATGCTGTCCGAAATTTTTATGCTAATCAAATTTACAAACAAGTGGTCGATAGAATCTAAGTTGCAATTTTACTGACGCGTATGTTAAAAAATCTAAATACAAAAGTTCTGTACGGTGATGATGAACCAATATTGATTAACCAATTTATTTTAATGAGAAGAGTAAAGTTGTTATATGTTTTCGATGTCATCGTCACTTCTTTGATTTTACCAAGTGCCTAGTTTGGAGCGTACATTGTAGAATGGGAAGAATTTCGCGAATTATATCTCTGGTCAGAGACCAAATAATTCTACCCGGCTTTCCTAACCAATACAACTAGTATGTTAACATTATTAATAAGCATTCTATGTTAGGGCACGAATATATTTTGAAAATATAATTTTCATACATATTAACATTACTATATCGTAAGTTAAAATAAATTTAATTATTCGTAGCCTTTTATTTTTGGAATATCTGAGTAAGTTAAATAAGTTTGTTTTAAGAGTTTGTTATATATTGCCTAGTCACATTGGTTAAAACACTTAAACACGTAAGCTGAAGAGGTCCACTACAGTGAAAACCGATGACAACAATTTATTGAGAATGACATCCCAAAACACATTGAGCTAATAGCGAAATTGAATTAACATTTGTATTGTTTTACTTTACGTCTGTTATTTTCTTTATATATAGGAACTTCAGTATTCGCTGCCTTAATTCATCACTTTACATTAGTGATAAATTCAACGAAGTATCTTCGAATGCCTATGTCTTCTCATAATTTTTTTCTGCTTAAGCTGCTAACCCTATATATTGTTGTTCAAGATAAGATTTGATAAATATTGTATATACTATGAATATATTTTATTACATGACTTACTTCTAGTTTACAAATATATAATTTGTAATTTACTTTCATTTTTTGTGTAAAAATGGCAACAGGAATTATGTTAGAGATTGCTTAACATTTATCAAGATTCCTCATATATTGCTCTTTATGGTATGATAATTACTAAAAATGTTTGCATGGAGCGTGGCGTTATGTGGGTGCAAAATGTGAACTGGAAGAGTTGCAGGAAGGAAAAGAATAGAAGCTTTTGAAATGTGGTGCTATAAAAGAATGCTGAAAATCAGATTGGTGGATAGAATAACTTACCAGGAAGGTCTAAGCAGTATAGGAGATAGATTAATAGGTCATGTTCTGAGACGAGGGTCTTGTTAAATTTTCATTAGAGGAAAGTGTGTGGGGTACAAACAGAAGAAGGATGTCAAGGATTGAATTTGCTAAGCAGATTACAGAGAATTGAAAAGGTTTGTACAGGATAGGTTAGTATGGAGGGTCGCTTCAGACCAGTCTTCGGACTAATACCACAACAACAATGCTATTATAATATTGATCAATTTTTCCACTTTTAAAACTGCTAATTGAGGGTTGATTATCAATTATGTTTGGTGTTTCCTTCATATGCTTTAGTTTGCAATTGCAGAAACATTTTGAGCTTCAATAGCAGTCTTAAATTTAGAAGCCAACCTCTTTTCAAAAGTTCGATTTTTAACATTTTCCTGATGTGTTTTTAGTTTCAGGCACATTTGCTCAATGACCTCTACCAGCTCAGAAAAGTTAGCCGCTGTGCCTGACGTTGACATTGATCCTGAAGGAACATTTAAATATGTATTGATCCGAGTGTATGGGCCTCAAGGAGCTGATGGTCAGGAGCCAAGTAAATTAATAGTCAGGGGTTACTCTCGAGCACCGTTCCACTCTGATGTGTACGATGAAGTAATGGATAGGCTTAAAGGTCTCGGCCTTGATACGGAATGTACTGGTGGAGGACGAATACAACACAATCCTGGTGAAAAGAGCATAAAAATATATGGATATTCACAGGTAATTAACAGTTAATATTTTCTGAAGGCGATGAAGTGACATTGTCAAATAATTTTACAGCAAAGGGAAGACAGATACTTGTTGTTATTGGATTTGAGGTGGCTAATCTGTTCTCACCCTGGGAGTTCCCCGCCATCGGTTTTTTCACCAAATTCTGGGGTACTCCGCCATCGGTTTTCTCACACGCCATCATTTATACACACCCCGCAGGAGAGGGTTTACCCACTTTCAGCCAATTCTACATTGTTGTTGGCGTCTATTGTCGCGCACTAAACTTCCTTTGTTGTAGGCCCAACTACACTTCACAATGACACTGTAGAACCAAAATCAGCATGCTCCTGCGTTTTTACATTACAATATATACACACAACATTTTCGTGGTGTGATCTGCTGCGTTGTCTAGTGAATGATTGTGTTACTTGTACAATTATTGACACTATCAGATTTTCACTGAATGTTCATAATTTACCCTGAGAAAGTTCCCATTCTTTCATTATGGATTCCAATATTTTAACTAGTTTAATGTTTTTCACTAAAGCTTGCACAAGTTCTACAATTTCATGTATCCTTCCTTTTGTTTTACATTTTGTAATCTTGTCAAACTAACTTCAATTTAACTAGTATCGTTTTAATGATTTATGAAAATTGATTAAACTTTGTTTCATATATGTGTAAACACAGTCAGATATTGAAACATACATTGCTAAACATTATAGTAATCTTAATATATAATTGAATACTTAAATTACAATTGCAATAATAATTGAGACAGTCTACTATAAACAGTCTGAAATTAGAGACTCCAACATCTTATTTTTTGCTATAATTAATAAATAAAATAATAATTACCTATATTGTTTGAATTTTTTTGCAGGGTTTTGGCCGAGCAGATCACGTCAAAAGTGCCGAGCTTGTTAAAGTAGCATTTCCAGATTATGATGTTACATGGACAAATGATGGGTATTGATAGTATATGTTATATTCCACTAGAGGTCTCTGTGGAACAGCTGAAGTAATATATACAGTGAGTCATAAATATTTCATTATAAACAAAATTTTTCATAATAATTTACCTTCATTTTTCAGTGTTGCTAATAATAATTGTTTCTACATTGCTGAATCATAAAGAATTTTAAAACATCTTAATGCTGTGAATTAATTTGATAAAATATTTTACAATTGTTATGTTTTTAAAATTGTAATAAATGTGGGGTTGCCATGATTTCCTTTCAAGGATTTTGATGATATAAAAACAATATATTTCTGAATTTGAACTGCTTTTAACCTAGCATTTAAATATAGCTATGGTTATGAGGACTTTTAATTTTCCATGTACTGAATTTTCATTATATGTATTAACTATAAGTCAATGGAAAGTTTTTGAAATTATTTTATAAATAATTCACCTGAGAATTATTTCATAAATGAAACTATAAGGCTTGAATGTTTGTTTATTTGCTGAAAAACATCAAATTAGCTTTTCTCCATTTCAGATCAAATTGTTGAAGGATGCCAATGCTGTATGGAATGTTTGAATTGAAGTCATCAACACTTAAAAAGAAAAACTTCTGGCTCTCTGGAGACCGAACATAATTTATTCTGAATCTGATGTTACTACATTAAAAAATGCTTGAAAAATGATTATGTAATTGGCTGAAGTTTTATTTTCAGGGGACTGTTATGCTTTAGTTTTTTGAATCTAATAAACTGACAATCCGATTAATTTTTTGTACATGTTCTTATTTTGGTCCTATATGAGGTAACCGAAGAAACTCATTGACTAACAATTGATCTCAAATCATGTATATTTTGTATAAAGATGGAAAAGGTAGAAAGGAACATAAATTTGTGAGTATTGATCACAGGTTGTGAGAAAAAAGTCAAAACCCCTGGAATTTGGGATTGTGTTTGTAGGGCTATGACATATCAATGTGAGGCATGTATTTGAGCAGGAGGTGAACATCATTTTGAAAGTCATAACTGTAACAGAGCATTTCTGGAAATGCCCACACTTTTAGAAATTCCCTGTATTTAATAACATTATGAAAAAACTGTCCAAACACAAATGTGTTCCACAGATACACAAATTCCACTTTTCCCAAAAAGTGTTCAGTCAAAACTGTTTAGAAAACAAACAATAGTACTTTTTTGGGGCAAAACAAACGAGAAATAATTAGCATGTTGATGAATATTACATTTTTTAGTATTTATTGGAGGCTTGAATGGTTTAATTCCATTCCCTTATATTGGCCTTTGAGTGTTGAATGTATGCTGGAAATTGCAGATACTGCTGTAGTTTTCCCTTGCTTTCAGTTGTGTAACAGTAACACAGCCATGAAAGCTTTTCCAGCCATGCTTGTGTTCGTCCAACATTGAGCCATTCCTGAATCACTATCCTTGTATTTTAAGTTGGTAATAGTGAGGCCTGTTGCCCTTCACTATGCTAGTTTTGGTCCACCCCGAAAAATCTGTAGCAACCATATCTGGATAGTCTTCCCCACTTTGCAACCTGGGGAGATGTCCGATGGGTGTCTCGCATCCTCACACTTATCTTTCATATATATATATATTTATACTAATTGCCCGTATCTCCAAAAATAATTGGCTGTGGGTAAAAATTAAAGTTTTAAAAACAAAAATATGTCATTTTGTCTGATTTTCTTTCATCATAAATCTTAATAAGGCCTATAAATCAGAAGAATTACTAATTTTTTTTGACATCAGTTCATTACAGGTTGTTTAGTCTTTTAGTTTTGGGACCTCACACAAGTCCAAATTACTTGTTCCGTTAAGTATTTTTCATTTTATGTGTTAATTGTACTATACATATTATATTGTAAACATTTCTTTTGTATTTTTATAGTTTAAACAGCAGATGAGTCCCCAAACTAAGGGACAAAATGTTGTATATTGGTCACTTTTTAATCTCCTGTATAAATTTATATTTTGTACATAAATTATTTTAAAAACTTTTCACTTTAACTCCTCTTTTGTTGCAATAAGATAGATTTTACGGGGCTGATGTTCCACTGCTGCTTATGGAGCTATGAATGAGTTGGTCCTCAAGGGGTGGGGCATGAGTCACTCTCAGAGTCCTGATGTTGCCACTCTATCTATATTGTGACGCTCTTTGCTTAAGACATCTGGTCGATGTGTGTGGTTAATAAAAATAAGATCGAGGTGCTACGATGTTCTCCGCACGTTATTCCCAAAAGTAAGCAAGCATCGCCCTGTCCTCTGACGTTTATTGCCAAGTGTTGCAGAATTAATACCCACTAGTCTGGAAATGGTGCACCCACTCACGCTTTCTGGTATGGCTAAAAATGAAACACATTCGACGCAACACCAGTTGGAATCATTCTCAATTTACTCATTGTCCCACGCCGACGAGTTGCCTTAAGCTCAATCTGAAGAGGATTCAGATCAGGACCAAAACATGTGGAGGATGAATGATTGCCTGTGGGAGTTTTCCCTTGCAGGTATTTCTCCCCAGAGTGACTGCCTGGCTCACCTGACTATGTCGGGAATGCCTCGTACACACTCTTTTTTTTCTAAGTCCTCACATGCCGAGACACCTTCGCCTATTTTGGGAGGTATATGTACTGGGGCCGAAGGCGTTGGGCATAAGGCAAAAGTTGTGCACTGATCCCATTGGATCAGTCGGCCAACTGCCTACTAAAACTGGTACACACATGGAGCAAACTCGACACCCGTCATTCAAAAGGGTGTGAGTATAGTACCCAATGCCCAACCTACCTGATGAAGGTTTTCTAGGGGTTTCACTGCATCTCTATACGTGAAACACCGGGTAGGATCCTTAAATTATAGTTCGGGGGACCTAGTCAGCCATTGGCTACTTTTCTCTACTTTCCACATCCGTCCTTTTTCAATTCCCTTCCTATGCTATTAAAGAGGAATTGCCTGTTTCAAGATCACCCTCATCTAGCCTGTTAACCCCCCCAATCTATAGAGATTCCAACAAGCCGTCGCGTTTGATTTTGATTTCCCTTCTTTAAGTTCCTCATAATGAAATGTAAGGTATTCCGCCCAAGTCTAGTCTATTGTTGACATATGTTTCTAGATATTTGCAGGTCGTCGCCCTTCGAATTAGTTGCCCACCTAATCTATATTCCGTCTAATTAATTAACGTACGTTTTGTGAACAACATTGAGCTGCCTTTTGCCCTCCATTAATTATCATTTTATTTTCCAGAGCCCAGCTATTATTGACTTTATCCAGATCTTCTTGTAACGTTTCTTGCTCGTTCATAATCTTCCTGTAAATGATGCTGTCCTCCGCCTGACTCCAGATATTCTACTGTAGCACAGTAAAACCCCTCCTTTATTTTAATTATCATTTTACTGTTTTCAACGATTGAAATTCAGTAATGATATTCAAAGAGTGAATTCCAGGCGCCAAGGTGTCGCGTAGGAATCGTGTCTGCCGACAGCTACAAGAGGTTACCGTTGTTTTGCAGACACGTAAATATCATCTTAAAACTCTTCTTAAAATTCATTCCCGTCGTGACATTCCATATGTTACACCCAAGCCTTCCTCGGGTGAGAGCCAGGAGAAGAAGTATCCACAGCATAAGGACCCAAGAACACAGAGGAGCACAGTACGCTGCTAATTGGCTACTAATGTAAATGACATGAACTTGTAACGGACAAACACGCCTGCTCGGGCTTTGGCTGTGCGGAATCAAAAGAACGGTAGACAGCAGTTGAGCCAGGGGCAATGAAACCGAGACACCGTGTCGCGGTCTGGAAATTTCCCAATCTTTGTGAGAATTTGGCGGCGTCGGGTGGTGTATTTCCCCAATTATCACCATAAATGATAAGTGAGCTGAGGCTTTCCCGGTGTAGTCAGGCTGAAGATGACGACAGAGCACTTGGTCGTCGAAACGTCGCGTTTTCATCGCACCTGCACCCGAGAACTATTTCTGCACCATAAGTGATATTGGTGGATATCCATCCCTGCCACTTTGGTGATCAAATCTAAAGAAGTCGGGAGGAGGATTTAAAAAGGCGTGCAGAGAGAGATTTTTGCTTTCAGGTTTTGGAGGAGATTTTTGGAGGAGATTGGAGATTGTGCGTCAGGAGATTTGGAGTTGGTGAGAAATTCCGCTTGTAGCTAGCCTGCGCTAATCTTCTCACTCATGACTGCGGTTCATATTGTGGCAAAGGGAGATTTTGAAAGGAATAACCAAACATCTTACGGCGCCGAATTATGTTTCTAAAAATGACCACTCGTTCAAAATTAAAGAAAAACGGCAACGCACTGACGTAGGAAAATTTTCATTTGTAAATCGGTCAATACGCGATTGTAATTCCTTCCTTGCCTCCTTCAGAAATACGACTTTTCCGGGCAGCGTAAATCAGTTTAGGAATAGGCTAAGGAAACTTAAGTGAGTAGTATTTTTTTTTTTAGAATCAGTGAAGTGATAATCGTGAAGTACAGTGAAGTGATTTTTGTGTGACTCCTCTCTTTTCTTTTTCAGATCAAAAACTAAACTTCAAAATTCTTCCTTAGTGTAAACTTTTTGTAATTGTATTTGTGTTTTCTTTGTATATAATAGCAACCGGGCAAATAGCAGCTACGTAATAATAATAATAATAATAATAATAGTTATTATGCTGTATGAGGAGGCCCATAAATGCAACCCTGTGGTTTAAGTAAAAATTGTCAGTTTTAAGAATTTAATGCAAATAATTTTTTTGTAAATATTGTGATAAAAAACGCGGATTTTGTGGTATTGTGGCGTTATGAGGCGCAGTTCGGCCAACAACAATGTCTAGTCGGCTGAAAGATGGTGATTCCCCGCGGGAATCTCCCTCGTGGCGTGTGTAAAAAAACGATGGTGAAACCCCGCGGGAAAACCCCGCCGAACGTGTGTAAAAAATGAGGGCGGGGAACCCCGAAATTTTGTGAAATGAACTGGCGGGGAACCCCGGAATTTTGTAAGGGACCTGAGGCGGGGAGCCCCGGAGTTTTATGAAATAGACCTATGGCGGGGAATTCCCGTCGGAGGATTTAAAAAGGGAGCCGATGGGTGGCTCGTGGTCAGAAGGCAGATGAGTGGAGGAGAGGACGGACGTAGTCAGAAGTGAGACGAGTTGAGGAGAGGAAAGACGTGGTCCGAGCAGATGAGCAGAAGTCAGACGAGTTGAGGAGAGGACGGACGAGAGCAGATGCTGTGAGAGGTGGGCAGAGACGTTAGATGTTTCGAGGAAGCAGATGAGTTGCGGATCTGGTTCCTTCTACCTTCATCGATAAAAATCCTGCAAGACGCCAGAGAGACGCGGAAACATTCGTGAGGTGGATGTTTGTAGGCCCCTGTAGTAATTGTGGGTAAGTTATTAAAAAAGCTGTGAAACTTGCTCATTGCTCTGGTTAAATAATATTTAATGATTGTTTTTTTTCTATTTACAGTAACTGCATACTCCATCTCTCGAGAGACCCAAAATCCCCTGAGATTAAGCCCGTGTAATCACTTTAAATTAATAAATGAAAAATTTTAAAATTGATTATAATTTGTTCTATTGATTAATTAATGTTTTATACCCTAAAAAAGTATATTACAATATATATGTAGTTTTTATTGAGGAAAGAAGTGCCGGAATAAATATCAAAACATTAAAACTTGTAATTATTATTGTAAATATGTTTATTTGTTAAAGTAAATTGTTTTCTTGTTTTCATTACAAAGCTCATTGTTAATATATAAATATCCCAAGTGATATTCATTATAAAGTGTAGTTATTTTATGACCCCTGACGTCACGAATGCATTTAAGAAAGTGTATATGGTAGGTATTGATGTGTATTCAGGTTTAGCGAAGGCGACTGTGAGCGCTCCCGGTGTTGCTGCGGCGAGGTTAGAGGGGTGGGGGTGGGGGACGTTAAACTGCATTTTATATCGGTACGCATTGTTACGGCGTCAGGCAGGACATGGGGAATTCAGACTCGAGTCAGCTGTAAAAAATGCTGATTTTGACCGGCACTTTGGGCTCCAACAATACGATCCCTCGTTATTCGGAGGCACGTTTTCTCATGCTGACCTTTCAGACGACTGGACACAGGCCATCTTCCCCAATACCCGGGTTTACTTCCCCCTCTCACCTACAAGCTCCGTTTCGATTCATTATTGTAACGGAATTAAAAATAAGACGTTTTTAAGATATTATTTAATCAATGATTAGAAATCAAGAAAGGAGTAAGAACAAGAATGCAGTCTGTCGCCCATGCTGTTTAATTTATATATAGAACAAGTGATGAAGAAACTTAAAACGGAATATGGAAAAGGAATCATACCGCAAGGAGAAGAAAAAAAAAACCCAATGTCGACGATATTGCAGTATTACGGGAGTAAGAAAATAACTAGGGAAACCATAATAAATGGTATCAACGTGGTCCTGGAAAAAGAGGATAAATAGAGTGTAACGTGACATACGTACACGTTACCGCGCATTTCTTTTCTTTTCAAATATAGTAATAATTCGCGCGTAAGCAACAATGTCTCTGGTATTATGTTAGCATCTCCCTGGTTGTAAACAGAAATATCTTTGGGTTCGCAAATATGTCATTTCCATTTATTATTTTTTTCGCGTGATTTAAATTAATTTAAAAGTGTAACATTAATATACGTTTGATGTTAAATTGTTGACCACAAAGGAAATTAATACTGAAGGTCACAAATAGTGAAAATTACAATGAATAAACAGTAAAGGAAAACAATTGAAGTTATATTTTCTTTGAACTGAACGTATTGTTGATGTCTGTATTGCTTTGCTTTGCTTGGAGCTGGATGTGTGTTAGGGAGACATCCCAGGGAGACGATTCATTGTCTCTATACATTTATATATATATAAACAATCTATTCAATTAGTTAATTGAATAAATTTACTTAAATAATTTTAATTCATATAAGTCAACCGAAATTGTTGTTTCCATTGTTATTAATTATATTCATTTCAAATATTACATGTACATTGTACGTTGAAACGAGAGACTGTATCAAACTCGCCCGTGGCTGATGACGTCACGTCAGGACCAGTGACGTCACGCTTGCATTTCCCGAGACGCGAACCAAAGCACCAGATCCTGTCCTCTTTCCAGTCCATCTTACTACTGGTGCAACAGAACCAGCTACAACCATACCATGGTACAGCAATACCGAGGAAAAACTACTGGCAAAAATATTATACCCATTAGGCCTGAGATATAGAGACAGTGCTCGTGTTTTCTTCATGCATTATAAAACGGTTTAACCATTTTGTAAAAATATAATAAAAGTTGTTTATTCGTTTTGATACGAATATTTATTTATGTAATGTCGCAAGAGGGAAACCAAGGTGATGGAGTGTAGTATGGGAAACAGTGGAATAAGAAAGGCTGTTAGATTGGGAAGGGATATTTTGAAGGAAGTTAAGGAATTCTGCTACTTGGGAAGAGTAAAAACTAGCGATGGTAGAAGTATAGTAGACATAAAGAGTTGGATAGCACAGGCAAGGAAGGCTTTCGCGAAAAAGAACAATTTACTTACGGGTAATATAAGTGTGAGTTTAGGAAATCATTGCTAAAATGTTGGTATGGAGTGTGGCGTTATATGGGTGCGAAACGTGGACGGTAGGAGTTGCGGAAAGGAAAAGAATAGAAGCCTTTGATATGTGCTTCTATGAGAGAATGAGATGGGTGGATAGAATCACTAACGAGGAAGTAATAAACAGAATAGGGGAAGAGCGAAAAATATGGAGGACGTTGACCAAGAGAAAGGATAGATTAATAGGTCATGTTTTTAGATATGAGGGTCTTGTAAAATTAGCATTAGAGGGAAGCGAACAGATGAAAGAAGCCAAGGATTGGACACGCTAAGCAGATTGTGGAGGATCTGGGATGTTCTAGTTATGTGGAAATGAAAAGATTGGGGAAGATACATTAGCATGGAGGGTTGCATCAGTCAATCTTAGGACTGAATACCACAACAACAACAACACCAATCAATGATTTTGATAGATAGAGGACTCTGGGCGGAACGGGATAGCCGGGTACAAAGGGATACCATATTGTTTTTACCGTATACTGCTGGAGTTTAGTAAATAGGGGTGGGACATTGCAACTGGTCCCGGCAGCCAACTTTATCGACTTCTGACTCCACCTTGTGAGTGAACTCTTGTTTCCGCGTCTTACATCTGTGAATTTATAATTTATGCAACATTTTCACAAAAGGTAGGTTACCGAACTACTTGCTTTTAACTATTTAATGGTATTCATCTCTCCCCCCCTCCCTGTTGGTGGATGAACTGCAATTTAATTCGCATTCTAAATGTCAGACTCAAACTTAAAGACTTGAATGCTTTATTTTATTCTCATATGTTCCGCTACACTCTTAGACAATAAATGGGGTTGAAATTATGCGCAAACAAATTCACCGAAAACGGTATCAAATTAATTCATCCTATAATATATATTAGAAGGAAAAACGTCAGTTTATGAATTTTTCAAAATTACCGCCCCTCGACCCGCGCCCTTAGTGATGGCAGCCGCGTATTCGCATAATCTTGTTTAGTTCGGTTCGGCAAGAACATCCTCATTAAAATTTGGTCGAAATTGTTCCATCCGTTAAAGATAGTACGCGGAAGTCTATTTAATCCCTTAGCAGCCCCTCTTTGGGGTCAACTATAACTTAATTTGCATTTTTTTGTCATAATTAAACTCAGCGGCTCACGTTACACCGGTTTAGAGCTCAATCTCGATTGTTTTCTGGTTATTTTTATGTTTTGCCCCTGCACTTCCATCCCTAAAAATGCTCACCTTTGATTATGGATGGGGTTGAAATTATACGCTAGCAGTATAGCGGAGGACACAATGTCAAATTAATTAATTCCAGATAAAATAACATTGAAAAAAAAACTCTTCATAGCCCCGGACACATAGACATCCCGCGTGACTATAAAGTTAAATGTATTGCCTGCGCTTTAGGCAAAATTGTTCATACCTCAAGAAATATGTTGTTGTAGTATTCAGTACTTAGACTGGTCTGATCGATTCTAACCTATTTTTCTCAATCCTTTTAATTTACACATAAATACCATGCTTCACATTCTCCCTAATATGCTTAGCGCCTTCCAACCTTGGCCTCCCTCTTCTGTTCACTTCTTTCTAATGCTAAGACCGTCATTTGTCAAAACGTGGCCTATTAATCAATCCTTCATATTTTCCTCTCTTCTCCTAGTCTCTTTATAACGACCTGGCTAGTGATTCTATCCACCCTATCTCCTATAGCACTCACTACATTTCAAAAGCTTCTATTATTTTTCTGTCTGCAACTCCTACCGTCCACGTTTCAGCACCTATATGACGCCACTCTCCAAACCAACATTTTCAGTAATAAGGAAAAAATGTAAAAAATAAATAAATAAAACTACGTCCAAATATGACGAAATTATAAATTAATACTAATAATTTTTAATAAATTCTTAACAAATTGATTTCATAAATAGATATGCCAAAATTAGTATGAATAAAATAAGGGACTCTGAAAATAATTTATCTGTTAAAAATTAGTGGCAGAAAATGAATTTCATAATTTTACTTTATATTCTTCTTCTTCTTCCTTGGGTACTGCAATCCATCGTGGGCCTTGGCCTGGCGGATCGACTGCGGACTGTCATCTTACATGACACATTCCGAATTTTGGAGTGATCCGTGGTCAGCGTATCAATCCTCCAGTAGTCTTAATCCCAAGGTTCCGTGTCTGTGACGTCACAAACATCCATACCCACGCCAGGAGTCGAACTTGGGACCTCTTGTGTTGTGACGTAGTGATTATCTTATATTGCTAACATACAATATACACTAATTGACTTTTTCATAATTATGTGGGTAGGGGTTATTTTTAAATATTAAATAATTTAAATTTCTTAAAAAAACATCGTGTATGAAAAAGGAGTTTATAACGTTGACAATTCATATTAATTAATTATTTTAAACGGTACAGGTTCAGTGTCATTTAACAGAAAAAATGTCAAGTTTCGACTCACGTAGTGCGCTACTAGAGAATCGCGCAAAATCAAGTGTGTAAGGATAAGTTAATATTGATTTTCAAAGTTGGAAAGTCTTTTTTATACACTCTGTATTAAAGAAAAAAAACAACATAATGTCATCTACAAAATTGGTTGTTTGGATTGTAGCGCAATGTATATCGGACAAACTAAAAGAGCATTAAAACTCGCATTAAAGAAAGAAGTTAAATTAGATATTCAAAACTAGGGAGACGTGTGTACCAAAACACACTTATCTTAATAATCATAGTTTCTATTGGAAAAATGTGGAAATTTTAGTCGAATAAGTTAATTAATTACCTCTGAGTAATGACGAGTGAAATGTGATATCCCACCCTCTGGATTTCAAATGGACTTAATTTCAATGATGATACAATATACACGATTCTCTCTTGTTATAGTAGTTTAATCTGTGGATAGATTTATTTTATATTGCAAAAATTTAATGGCGTAAAGTAGTCACTCGTTGTTATACATCATTTTGGCCGTAACCGTGGCTGGAGATTGTCCGCGACACTAAACTATTCGCAATGTTCATCCATTTAAAAACGTAAGTCTGCTATTTATTTTAATTGAATGAAAATTATACTTAATATTTAAAAAAAAATATATAGGTCCAAAATTAATATTCTGACTTAAAGTTTAAATAAATAGAAAAGACGTCCTATAAGACAGCAATTAATATTCTTACTATTTAATCAATACAAAAGGGAGACGAAATGTCGTGTTTGTTTTAATTAAATAGTAATAAAATTAATTGCTAACTTATTGGCAGTCTTTTTCTTATATTTAATTTTTGTATGTTCTAAATTAATATTGGTTTTATAATTTTTTTGTCTAGTTACCTGAAGAAGACCACAATGTCGGATGAAAAGTTGAATTTATATTAATTAAATCTGTTTGATTACAAATTTTGCAGGATTTTTATTTATTTATTTACTTACTTAAGGTCAGAAAAACGATTTATGTAAAACAAAATTACGACCTACTGCTCTAATTCTCCAAAATCACCCGAAATGTGTTTATAATGATTTAAGTAAATTTACTTTGACATAATATAAGGTAATATTTTATCTTATATATAAATAATGCAATGAGAAGAAATAAAAACCTTACGCTTTGTCGACGATATTGTATTATTAGGGGAATCAGAAGAAGAAACCATAATAAATGGCTTGAACGTGGTCCTGGAGAATGAGTTCAATATGAGAATTAATAGAGGGAAAATCGAGGTAATGGAACGTGGTTTGGGAAACAGTGGAATAAGAAAGGCTGTTTGATTGAGAAGGAAGTTAAGGAATTCTTCTATTTTGGCAGCACAGGCAAGGAAGGTTTTTGCGAAAAATAGAAATTTACTGACGGGTAATATAAGTGTGAATATTAGGAAATCATTCCTAAAAATATTCTTATGGAATGTGGCGTCATATGGGCGTGAAACGCGGACGATAGGAGTTGCAGAATGGATTCCGACCAGTTTTAGGACTGAATACCAGAACATGGACTATTTTCGAGAAAAGTTGGGAGCTTAAAGGAAAGAACAGGGATGTCCTTGATATCGAGAGACTGTACCAAGGAAGATGGGATATCAATATGCTTGCAGACTACTGTTGTATGCTTAAGCTGGAAACCAATAATGGAAATCGGAAACGAGTCCGACGAAGCATCAAAGAGCAGATCAAACGTTTTCACAAGAAAAAAACATGTATAAACGTAAAATTGTGAGTAAATGTCACAAAATGATGTTTCATTGGTTGTAAATATTAATAGATTTGAACATAGTTTCCTGACTTTAAGTTTAAAATAAATAAAAAACGGTCAATAAGTCGGCGTATAAATTTCTTTATTTATAATTCATATAAATATGACGTTTTGTCACCCTTTTGAGACACGCATAAAATAAATCATTTCGACCGTAACAGTCGCTGGAGATGTTCCGCCACATCAAAATTCTTCACATATAAATACATCAATACATTTAATAATCTTTTCGGCGGAGGGAGTAAAGAAGTAAATGCTAAATTTTATGGCTGAGGAAGTCTCGAAAGAGAGAGACGAAACGTCGTATTTGTGTTAATTAAAGAGTTATAAATTTACATGCTGACTTATTGACCGTCCTTTTATTTATTATGTAGCGGATTCCGCGTTCCTCCGTATTCGAGGATTTCTTAATTCCTTTAGGGCGCCAGGTATTTTTCACAAAAAATACCAAAAGATGATTTTAATACCAATCAGAGCATGAGAAAAAATTATATCTGCAGGGCGTGGTCATTCTCTCGTCGTCCCGCCGACACAACCTGCTCCTTCCACTACCCCATGACGACTCCCTCAAGTCTCGCCAGACCACATTGTTGGCCCAAGTTGCGTCAGTTCCTCAACAATTGCAACTCGCAAGCTGGCCTGCATTGTTAAGTGTAACTTTTCATGTTACAATTAATATATATTTTTATTATTATTATAGCGAAAACTTTTATCCGAAGATAGTACAGTTTTTATTACATGTTATATAGTATGTTTACTTGAAGAAATAGCGAAGTCAATTGGCAATCAATTTAAAAGCGAGAAAATCGACGGAGCTGTGAATATAATTATGTTGTTGCAGTTAATTATATTCGGTGACTTAGTGTTGGTGGTGAATATTAATAGAGCTTATAGAAGTAGGGGAAATCAGATAAAGTAAAGGAATAGTTATTCGAAGAGCGGAGAATGAGTTGCCTGCTAACTGAGAGAGAAATTATTGTTAGGTTATACCCGAAGTGAGAGAGTGGAAGGATTTTGTCGATTGGTAGTTTTCGTTTGAGTCTGCGATTGTGTGGAGGAGGAGGAGGTGAATTGCTGTGCTATGGTGTCATTGGAGAGATTGATGGAACTTTTAATTATGGAGGATATGTAATATAATTTGAGGGAATCTAAATTAGTATTTATTCAAGAAGGAGCTTAAGCGCAGACAGGATGCAATACGATCCATGCGGCCAGTGTGTGTGGCGACGAAAGTCATCGAAAACTCTACAGTTTCAACTTGCATCCTGACCCGAGCGTGAGAATGCAAGTCAACTACTTTTTACAGCCATTTATAATTTCTCATTGGATCCCCACTTCAAAACTGCGTGGGTTTGATGTATGAAGATTTACCCCCTCCTTGGAAAGTTGGGGAGAATCTGGACAGTCTTCTGTTGATTGTCGGCTAGGGTGGAGGTCTCTTATAATATACTTTAATTACCTCTTGAGTGTTGCGTTATTACTTATAACACCAGACTCTGATCTGATTGTCAAGGCAATCACGAACCCAAACAATCTTTCCTATCTTCCTTTCCTTTGAATTCTTCCTTTTCCTTCCTATCGATATTCTATCGATACATGAGAGGTATGCGTGATTTTATTGTAGTGGAGATGAGTGAAATTTGGATGTTATTGTGAATTACTGTTCGATTAATTTTAATAAACGAGTTCTTTTTTCCGATACTATTTTTATTTTGCAAAAACCTTACGTGATAGGGGTAAATGGATGCCATTTTTGTAATCAGCGCATTTTAAAACATACAAGTTTTCATCTGAACAAAAATATTATTCAGCAGATCTGTGCTATTTCCGATTGGATGCTTGTTAATAGGTTTTTACTTTTAAGGTAACAGCCCCCCAATTATATTTCACGTTTCGAGCCTGAGCAGTAGTAAGCCTGGGCGATGATTCGCGAGCGCGAGTTTTCCTCCCCCCGCCGCCCTCCCTGTGCTGCGCTCTGGCGGCGACGCCGCGCGCGAGTGGCGGACGGACGTGGACGTCGTCTACAGTCGTCGGCGCGACGCCCGTGGTAACGGTTCTCGTCGCCTTCACCCGCTGCTGCAGACGCAGACGACGGACGTGTGTTGCGTGTGCTTCGTGTGCGGTCCTCATCGCCCTTCCTCGTCGGCCCATCATTACCGTTGTCGTTCCAAGACGGGGGCCATGTCGACGAACAATTCTTGAAACGAGAGACAGACAGAGAGAGAGAGAAAAAAAATTTCTCGATTCCTCTCCCCGACCCCTGTCTCCGCTCAGAAAAAAAAAATGACTCTGGACAATTTTATCCTTCAAACCCTACCCGACTCTTCAGAGATTTAAATAGACGCATCGACTTCGCGTTAACAAAATCGTTCTGGGCTTAACCAACAAGTGTTAGACTGTCCGAATTGTTTCTTTATTTTCATCTTCAGAAAATAAGACAAATCCGTACGAGACCGTCACAAGTGTTTCCGGAACTGAACGTAATGGATCAGTCGTCGTGTATCTCAACCTCCTTGTAAATAGAATTTAGCCTCCGTGTAGTAAACGGCGACGCTGAAACACATTTCAAACGATAAATACTGAGACTCGCGATGAGTATATGCCAAGACTCTTAGAAAAAGGAAAAAGAAGGAACCCTCTCATCCCGTCCCTCCCGGCTAGATTCTGTTACAGATAAAAGCCAAGGTGAGGAAAGGAGCAGATTAGACGAAAAAAGTGGAAAGGAAAAAAGGAAAAGAAATGAACGAAACGGACGCGAACGTATCTCCGGAGGAGGGGAGAAATGAAGCCGACTCGACGAAGACGATTTCATCAGCAATACGTGATGACGACGCCGTGAGAGGGCTGCTGCTGCTGCTGGCGGAATTGTAAGACAGAAAGATAACAGCAACAACAAGAAGAACAAGAACAACCCGTGCTCGGAGGATTGTCGCCCACTCTTCAGGTTACGGTGGTTAATATGATTCTCGAAACGACCGTGGCGTTGACTGGAATCGCCAGGAATAAAAGATGACAAGTTGGCAAGGAATATAACGTGCTCTTCAACGACGGAGAGGTGGTAGTTGTCTCGCCCAGAGTAGAAATATATATATATTTATTTTTTTTCGCCGTAAGGAATAAGTAAGACTGTTGCTTAAAATTTCAGTTTCTTGTTATGTTACGCGCGATATTTTTGATGTGAGATGTGTTAATTGTGGTCGAAGGGATCTAAGCGGGCAAAGATGAACGCGTCGACTTGGAACGCGTCCGACGTTGCGGCCAACTTCAGCGGAGATCGGTGGTACTACGACGAGGAGAACTCCTCCAGCGGCCTGTACGCCATGCTGAGCGTGGGCTCCGCGGCGGAGGATTACCTTTCCCTGTACCTCGTCCCGGCCGTGAGCAACCTGACCGTGAGCACGACGACGCCGACGCCGCAGCAGGGCAACTGCACCACGGCGGACGCTTGCTGGAGCGACGACCACCACGGCGGACGGCGCTACTGGACGCTCGTGCTGGTCCTCTTCCCCCTGTTGACGCTCTTCGGCAACGTGCTGGTCATCCTGGCCGTCTTCCGCGAGAAGTCCTTGCAGACCGTCACCAACTGCTTCATCGTGAGCCTCGCCCTCGCTGATCTGCTGGTCGCCGTCATCGTCATGCCGTTCGCAGTCTACGTTCTGGTGAGTGACCCTCCAGCTACTCTCTCATCCCCTCATCACGTGTTTCTTGTTTTAGCTCCTGAACGCTCCAGAAAAGCCATCCAACCAACCAACCAACCGACCAAACAAACCACAAACGAGATTGGACCGTACCGTAGCCGCTCTCACGAGCGAAACGACGTCACAACACTCACGATGGACTATATTTAGCCAAATCCCGCAATTAAAACCATTATAAATATAATATTCATGATCTTATTTTCTGAAATCTTTGGTTCTTGTCTCCTTTTAATTTTTTTTGTTTCAAAGTGGGTAAAGAACAGAAATTTAAGACTAAAAAGAAAAACATGCACTATAATTAAAAAAAATTTAGTTGCCGCATCTTCCCCGATCTGATACCACATGAAATCCCCCAATTTTTCCTACATTGTCTTTTCGTGACTCATAAATTAAGTAATTAAAATATCAATCAGACCTATTATTATAAATTAAACACAAAGGATGGCCAAAAGTCACAAAAACGTTTCGGGTAAAGAACAGAAATTTAAGACTAGAAAGAAAAACATGCACTATAATTAAAAAAAAATTTAGTTGCCGCATCTTCCCCGATCTGATACCACATGAAATCCCCCAATTTTTCCTACATTGTTCTTTCGTGACTCATAAATTAAGTAATTAAAATCAATCAGACCTATTATTGTAAATTAAACACAAAGGATGGCCAAAAGTCACAAAAAAAACGTTTCGGGTAAAGAACAGAAATTTAAGACTAGAAAGAAAAACATGCACTATAATTAAAAAAAATTAGTTGCCGCATCTTCCCCGATCTGATACCACATGAAATCCCCCAATTTTTCCTACATTGTCTTTTCGTGACTCATAAATTAATTAAAATCAATCAGACCTATTATTATAAATTAAACACAAAGGATGGCCAAAAGTCACAAAAACGTTTCGGGACGTCCTCAGTTCTTCGTACAGAAAATTTATACAATTTAAAATTGGCGTCATTGATACAAATGTCGGGGCCGAAAGTGTCACTAAATGCCAATGAAATATTTTCTACAAACTGTCATATAAAAATTTGACCCAATACAATTGAATAAAAGCATTAGATTTAAAGTCAAATTTCACTGGAATTTAGTTACACTTATTATTTTATTACGTACACTTTTCCTACCTGAAGAAGCGCCAAAAATTGAAGACGGAACGTTTTAACGTATCTAATGTGTTGAATAACATCGTGATTTCCCGACTTACTGTTTGTTTTATGTTTATTTGTAATTATATTATTTTTCAGAATTTATCCGTTTATTATAAATTTTGTTCTTCGCATCACAATCGCATCTGACGCCATATAAATATTTTCTCCCCTTACAGTGCAACTGTCATTTCGCGCTACAGGATTCTGTAGCTTCGTTTCTGCTTGAGAACAATCTTCGTGACATTTGAACGTCTTGAAGAAATTATATATATATATATATATAAAGATTACATTACCAATCGTAATCCTTCTTGATGATATTCATGATCTAATTGTGTATGTATTATTTGAAGCCTGCCATATGCATGATGACACAATCTATCTATCTGTTAATCAATCTATCCATGTACATATATATACATACATGGATGGATAGATAGATTGTGTCATGCAAGATGACAGTCAGCAGTAGACCCGGTAGGCCAAGACCATCAGTGGCTGTAGAGCAAAAGAAGAAGAAGATAGATAGATATAATAAGAACAATTAACGTCTGTGTGTAACATGTACAAATTAATAATTAACTATCCGAATATCAGACATTTACAAAACTTTTAAAACTAAATACTGTATATAAGCATTATATTTGTTAAATATTAACAAGGACCACAATTTATGGTCGAAACGTCTATAGTTTAAGTTTAAAATTCATCAAATTCTTTTGTAAATGTCTGATATACGGGTCGTTAATTCTTAATTTGTACAAACTGCTACTGCAAATTTTATTTTGCCAATTTGATGCTTTTGAAACCATTACTGACATTAATAGTTATCACTGTATTAAGCGACACACATGATGTTCATATACACAATTTTTTTTATTATACATATCGTCTTTTTGTGTACTATTTATGTAAATTAATTTGGTGTTGTGTATTTACGTTGTTTCAATGGCAATCGGAGAAAATCAATTTTAAAACTGAAATGTATGCAGTAACTGTCCTTTTATTCTCTCTGACAATCGTTTCACGATCAAAGATGTATGAGCAGAATAGTGGTTTTACTTTTTTATACCTTATTTGCTCAACTGTGTTTTTTTAGGTTAGTTTTCAGTTTATAATCGAGCGTATCGAGGCACGTGCGGGAAAGTCGCAGAAATCGAGATTGATCGTGCGCGGAAAAAGCATTCTCCAGGTTTGTTCTTTCTTTACATTTCCAATAATCACATTTATTATTATTATTTTTTAAATTTCACCTTATTTTTCGGCAATCTTGATGACCCTGTTAAAGTTATAACAACATTTTACATGCTAAATAAGGTTCTCTGACCAAAAGATAATTCCTCATTAACGTAATGGAGTTATATTAACGTCAAGTTATTGGGTTACTATTTTTATCTCAGCTTGAGTAACTTAGGTAATTAAAAAAATTAAACAGTAACAAATTTACCTGAATTTCATTTTAAAATAAAAATATAAACAGAAAAAATTATTCGTTTACGCCATCCGTTCTTTTGGTAAATTAGGACTACGTTGTTTTAAAAATAAAAAACCGGAAAAAAATTAACGACTTGAAATTTCGGTTTTATCAATTGTCAACGAACAATTATTAAATAAAATAAATTAACGAGTAGAGTGAGACAAAGTTATTATTTACTTGAATCGACAATAAAGAAAAAGAATTTATAAAAAAAACATTTTCAATTACAAAATTCTATATTCTTTTGTCTACGTTAAATATTACTTTCTAATATTTCCACAGGCAATAAAATTTTTATATGAAGTTAAAATAACTTATATTAAATTTGAATACCTTTATCTTCATACATATGATTATGACGTAATTTTGACCGAAAGTTACTCTGTCAGAGAAGCTCTTTTGTAAAAGAAAATTTAAACGAAGTTAATAAATAATATTTATTAAAATATTATACTTAAATTTATGTTTCAAGGCAAAGGGAGAAGAAACGCTTTAATTGAAGTTTAGAAAAAGAGCGTAATAACATTATTAACAACCTAATTTGTAGGAATTCAGTGAAGAATGAAAATTTTCCGTCCCGACGTGAACTAGCTCAGCGGTAGGGTGACCGCCTGGAAAGTCCTGGATCCGCTCGACAGTTTTCTATTTTTGTCTTCTAAATTTAACATTATTTTCTTTATCCGACCTTCACTTGAAGCATTACTTTTCTTTTTTGACTTGATTTCCACCTTTGAACAACTTATACAATTCTTCACAGAATTCCTAGAAATTAGGTTGTAAAGAATGTGATTAGTCAATTATAGGTGGGTCTACCTTAGGTTTACAGAGTGGTGGGATATCGACTCGGACTAGCTCTGTGGTAGAATACCCACCCAAGAAAACGGAAGGTCGGGGCTCGAGTCCGTGGTTTGTTCAACATTTTTCCATTCTTGTACTTCTTCCAAATTAACAATAACATTTAAAACAAGAGAATTGACTTAAATGATATACAATTGAAAACGGTGGCAATAATGAGGTTATATTGGGACTCATTAAAAATCAGGATCACCTGTGGGGTGAACCAAAAAGGAAGCAGCGTAATTTATGACAAATAGGTTTGGTAATGTGAACTCTGTAAAATCAAAGTTAACGATATCCGCGAAGACTGCAGCTGCAATATCTGTTGGCCTTTTGCTCTAGCTTCCTTCGGTCTACTTTGGAGGCGCCGGCTACGTTGATTCTCGTTGGATGATCTGGCTACATTGTTGACGCCTTGGGCCATAACAGCAGAGACTTCTACCAAAATCTACATCTGCCAAGGACTGAAGGACTCCAGCCAACTCCCAATAGCCGCTCTCATATTTTTGTTCTCTCCTCGGCCCTCGGGACATCGACTGGGACTAGATCGGAAACGGTAGGTCCTGAGTTTGAGGCCTGGGTCCTGTCGACGATTCCCGTTTTTGTTTTCTCAATTTATATTTCGTGAAGAGTAGAACCACTTTTATTTTGAGTGATTATACAGGAGAGTAATCCACGTGGTAGCCTCTTCTGTTCAATAGTATCGGAAGGAATGGACAAGGGGACTGCGTACGGCAGAGAAAGGTATCCAGTAGATAAATAGGGTTCGCTTGCTGTGGTTTAAAGATCCTACCCTTGAATTCGGTTAAATGAGGCTCTTAGAAAGGCGAAGTGAAATGTGGTTGGGCTCTTGGTACTTGTCCAACGTCATCCCGATTACTAGAGTTCGGAGTCTGCTGTGGGGGGAAGGACGATTCCTGACCACAGAGGCAGCTGGCCGAGTGTTCCAAATGAAACAACTGATTACTCTTGCAGTGTGCCCAAAGTTTACCTCAAATGTTTTAAATAGGAAATATACTGAATGAAAAATTCTTGGGTTTCCACCCGGGTTAAATGAAGTTTAAGCCACGACGTTACGATGGCGTACTCTGCCATCGAAACGTCGTGGCTTAAACTCCATTTGACCCGGGTGGAAACCCAAGAATTGTTTATTCAGAATATACACCGGGAAAACCTTCGATCAGGAAATATACTGTCTACCTATCAATTAGAATTTAATTTTAGGCTAAGAAGAAGGACCCAGAATATGAAACCCGCAGTCAAAGAAAGTAATCTCGCTGGGTACAAGGCTTTGTGTAGGAAAGGGGAGGTGATCACAGATTAACTAGTGTTTGAAAATCAATTGCCGTTATTGGATGTAGTGAAAATTTTATAACAACGTAGTAAAGACTAATTAAAGTCTCAGTAACGAATTATAATTACAATTTTCCCGAATCACTCCTAAAAGTAAGCATATTAAATAAAAATCCCTTTTGTAGCCCGAGGTCGCTACTCCTCCTCGTCTTTGATCTGCTGCATGGTATAATATCTCTGGCGGTGATGATACCCCACCCCAAGTTCGCTGTGTCTACTTCCTGATGCCACGTTCGTTACATTGGCTAGAGCAAAGTTGTCTCATCAAAGTTGCAAATGGTGGTGGGAGGAATAAGGGTCTTCCGGCACAGATTCCAAAGACGGCCGTTTAATTAACATGTCTTCAACAACTATTACATCAATTAAACAATAAAGTGGGGCTTGCATTAGAACTGAGACGACCCAAATCAATTACTCAAGCCGGGAATAGAACAGATTAATTTTCCATAGAGCCTCATTAGAGGCAAAGCTTCAAGGATGGGGAAACAGTCAGAGATTGTTTCTCAACTATATTGTCTGTATCGAATGATTAAAATTAAATTTTTACACTTAAAATATTTATAATTAATATCTTAACGCTACACCATTGTATGAAGATTCCAAGTTTTTGTATCAATACAATCATTTCCTAAAAAACTCTTTTACAGAGTAGTGGGAAGTAATGGCTGAAGCTCACTTTTGAATGCAACTGCTTGAGAGTTCCCCAATTTTTTGACATCATGTTGGAAAGTCAGCGGAAATTAATATTCCACCATTGTTTTTTTTATTTAAGTGACTCTTATGGAATTTATTTTCAAATAGCTGGTTGCCCGCTACAGCATTTCATTCGACATCAGGCTCGTGATGAGATTAGATCACATTGTTACTCTCTGTGGTTGTGAAAATCCGGGTATATAACTCGGAAGCCGGTTGCTTCTTTCAGGAAAGGAGATAAGAGGATCCAGAGGAGTTCTGGAATGTCCGTCAGGGCTGACTTCGTCCTTCTGGGTTTTCCTCCCCCCCACCCCATGACTCAAGGGCAAGGTTTTTAAATTAAGACTATACATGGGGTCATAGACCCGAGACGTACAATTTGTCGTAAATTTTCTAACATATCCCAACTTATAATTGATAAAACCTTCTTATTTCTGTGACCAGGAAATCGCTCTGTACTCTTTCCAGTACCTCAAACTTATATTTTCTGAACGGATCCCAACAAATACAGCCGTACTCTAACGGATATTTATACACAAGGCTGATCCCATTGGCCCAGACGGCCAGCTGCCCCTCAATACTGTTACAGGCATGGAGCGTTCTCGCAACAATCCCTTCTCCCGGCATAAGAAGAGCAATGGAGTTGTATCAATGCAGGTTTTCTAGGGGTTTCCCTGCATCACCTTTTGGTGAAACAGCGGGTAGGGTCCTTACACTACAGTGGGGTGCCCCTAGTCAACCCCGCTTTTCAATTTCCTTTCTGTGCTATTAAAGGGGAATTGCCTGATTCAGAATCACCCACATGTACCCTGTTACCGACCAATCGAAGCCTCTTTCAGGATAACCATAATGCACTCTGGGGTACACCCCCTTCAATACAGCCTTAGCCATGCCTCTTCATCTCTCTACCGAATCCTCCATTTAAAATAGGTTTAGAATCTATTGAATTAAAATTAATAAATTTTAATGGAAATAAACGCTGGATATTTATTACCTTATGTAGTATCCCTGCGTCTTCTACAATATGTTACTTTTATAAACGTATTAAGAAACACTGACGTGTTTGGAAAAGTGGTTTGAAGGGTACTCTTTGCAAAGTGGTTTAGTTTTCGAAGCTAAACCCGAACGTTTCTGCGATTTACCCAAGCGTTTCACTTAGGGCCATTATATATACTGATTCTCGTTTTAAACGGACGAATAACCGAGTTACGATTATATTTATCATAAATATTTATTCCAATCAAACGCACTTAACTTAGCAATACATGGATATATTAATGATATTAAAATCCACAGTTTTATACAGTTAAGTTGATGACATATTTTTGTATCATTCGCTGTAATAAAGATTGTTGAATTATTTTATGTATTACAATAAATTAAAATTGATGCATATAAATTTTCCTCTTTGATAGGAATCGTGACCTGTGTCAATATTTCACACTTGCAGGTATCCCCTGTTAAGGAGAATAAAACTCAAAGGCTCCCATTGCAACCCCTACGATGGATGGTGTTGAAATTATACGCAAACAAATTAAACGAAAATGCTATGAAATTAATTGACCCAATATATATAATTTAATAGCGTTTTCGTTGAATTAATTGACCCAAAAATATACATATATAATTATTGTAATACATAATTAATTCAACAATCTTTATTACAACGAATGTTACAAAAATATGTCACTTCCCCATCCTTACGAATGGATGGGGTTGAAATTATATGTTAGTGGTATCGGAGGAAACACTGACGAATTAATTGATGCAAGAATGTATTTATATTATAAAATTATTGGCCGTTTTTGCTTATTTTAAATTTTTTTAACTCGCGCCTCCGCCCCTAGGTGTGGTAGCCGAGTCTCATCCCAACAGTGTGGATTTTTTGGGTCGCAAATAACACGTGTAGAAAATTTGGTCGAAATTGGTCCACTCGTTTAGATTTGTATGCGGAACCTACACACAGACAGACACACACACACTGATACATACACTGAAACACTAAACCTACATACACACAGACAGGCAATTTTATTATAGAGATCATGATCGTATAAAAATATAATTTAATAGTTATTAGTGTCTGTACGTTTAATATAAGTTTAAATAAGGCCAAAAAAATTAATGAAAGATAAAATATAATTGACAAGCAACTACATGTTCGGTCTTGATATGGACCCTGATGTGAACTGAATTACAAAATATGAAATTATATCATTACAAAGAAAAAGCAGTAGAGAAAAAGAGTACAGTAAATAAAGAAACCAAAAGGCAAATATATTAAAAAACAAAGATAATAATTATACATTTTGATAAATTACAATTCAGAAATTAAGATATTATATATACTACTGAGCAAATCAGAGACAGTTTTTACATTCAGATTATTGATGTTGTGTTTTATGTGAAGCATTTCTGAAACTAATAGGGATTTGTAGTTTCTATTTATATATATATAATTAATCACTTGAGTTATCAATGTAGGATTAACAATACCGAGGGATTATTAATGTTAAAGAAGTACCGTAGTTGGCCTTCGACGACAGTAAAAGAGGTGGCGTTGTTTGTATTACTCTATTGCGTTTCTCAAAAAAAAAAAAGAAAATGTATCTCGGCCCTCCGCTGCCCTTATTAACAAGTAACGACGAGGGATAGAACAAGGGCAACGGATGGACATGTCGTCAAGTATTTACTGCAAAACATCAACCGGGGAAGGAAGGGGAAGGGAAGTAAAACTGAGGACATCTGTCGGGAAGTTGTCGTGCACATAAAAGAGAGCGCAAACTTAGACAAAGTGCTGTAATGAAAGCCGCTCGCTACTAAAGAAATGCTTTCAGCGGAGAGCTCACGTGTGGACTCGGCTTTCATTAAATTCTTCACGGCACGTGTGTATCAAATACACATACAATGAAGAGTGGAAGCCTGATATTATTAAGGACCATTTGGCGACGAGGATTTAAATTTTCTAATTTCCCTTTTGCCTGGAAGCGGACGATGATGGAAACTGTCATATAGAACACTTAATCCTCGCGCACAAAAATGACTATTTTCCGGTAAGTAAATGCGCTGCCCAGTGGTACAGAGGGAAAGAAATTAATAAACAGCAAGGTGAATTAAAGTGTCGGGTAGTAAAATAAATGCCAGAATATATTAAAACGTCTTGCCAGAGTGACTGCGGGGCTCACCTGATCATGTCGGGAATGCCTCGCACTCTCTCTTGGTATTTTTTTTATCAAAGTTCTCACATGCCGAGACACCTTTACCTATTTTAGGAGGCATATGTACTGGGGTCAAAGATCTTGGACATATGGCAAGAGTTGTCCGCTACTGCCTCCTGAAACTTGTGGAGACACGGAGAAGGGAATGCTGCGACCCCACAACAGACTCGTCTCCCGTCATTCGAAAGGGCGTGAGAATAGTACCCAGCAATGCCCGACCTACCTGATGCAGGTTTTCTAGGGTTTTCCCTGCATCTCTTTAGGTGAAACACTGGGTAGGATCCTTAAACCATAGCCCGGGGGCCCTAGTTAACCCTTGGCTACCTTGCTCTACCTTCCGCATCCCCCCTTTTCAATTCCCTTCCTATGTTGCCTGTTTCAGGATCACCCTCATGTAGCCTGTTAACCAAAAAAAAAACCTTGGTCATACGGTAAGAGTTGTCCGCTGATCCCATTGGATAAAACTGGTAAGCGACATGGAGAAGGTAATGTTGAGACATTTAATTTTATGTGAAGCATTTCGCTCATCAATCTAAAATAATAATTACTTTCTACATCTAAAATTTTAACATTATTCCAATCAACCATGTGGTTTATTAAATAAACATGTTTACTTAGCACATATTGTTTTTTTTCTATTGGTTGTTTTAAGTTTGCGAAATGTTATTTGATTATTGTTTGAAGTTAGCGCTCGGTCTGATCAATATAACAACCTTTGAAGTCCGAAGACTGAATTTAATACACAAAATAGTGTTTATCAAAATTAGCTATACAATTTTTCATTAAATTTGAATTATTAAAAGATTTAAATATCAATCACCCTAGTACCGTAATTAGCAAACAAATTTATTTATTTTTATTTCATTTTGTATTAGTATGGCAAAACAATGAAACCCATAAAGTTTTTTTTACTATTTTTAGTTGTAGATGAATAATTGTTATAAGTCAAAGAATATAATCTACATCCAACACTTTTAGTAATAAAATTGTATTGTACTGTATTTATTGTTAGTCTACAGTTGTCCCGGTGGCAGATACAAAATGAAATTTCTTAAACATAAATACTCCTAATCTAAAATAAAATAACCACAGTCCTTTAAAATTTCTATAGCCCTGAAAGAGAAAAAAAAACACTACAAGAATTATATTATCTTAACACTTCACTTCATTTTGACTTTAATATTTAAATTCGAATATGCATTATTCAAAATACCAACTTCACTTCACACTTTTTTTGAGATTTGTCCTGAATTTATTTTCCTGAAGAAGATTTCATCCAAACATTCCCGCAGGAATTTAAAACTTGAATATTAACTTTTTCCCCAGAAATCTATCTACCAAATTGAAAACCATAACTTTTTTAGGATGGAGGGGCTAATGTTATATTCTACCTGAGTAGGTAGATTTTTGAAACCTTTTTATATTATAAAGGCAGCTATTCGAGTATTGTTTTTAGAATGTTGTCAGTTTGTACTAACACAAATTAGTCAACCGTAAATTGGTAAACTGAAGGAAAGGAAAGCGCTCAGAAGGAAAAGTTAATCGTAACAGCTTCTCGCCGCAACAGGTTGGATCCTCATATATCGACCGACCTTTCCTCCGCCTTATCTCCTCTACATGCTATCAGCCCTACAGATGACTCAATGAATTTTGTTGATACTGCAATTAAGTTACACACGGTGGCACACACACAAAAAAAATAAGCTTAAAATAAGGAATATGAATAATTAAAATAATAATAATATAAACAAACATAGTAAATAACATTAAATAAATAAATAAAAAGACGCCCAATATGTCAGAATGTAAATTTATCACCGTTTATTAAAAAGCGACGTTTCGTCTCCTTTTGTGAGAATTCCTCAGTGCGTAAAATTTAGCAATTCATTATATATTTACTCCTTGACTCGATCAGCCGAAAAGATTATTGAATGCGTGAGGAATTACAAGTGAAGGATTTAGTGTCGTTGACCATCTTCAAGGACGGTTTCGGCCGAAATTATTAAATTACATTCTAAAGATAAAATTAAGGACCCATTGTTTAAATATTATTTCATAGCACTACACTTGCACTACACGATCACTTTATCTTCCTAATTTTTTTCTGGAAAACTTTGCATTTTTTTAAATCTGCATAACGAAATGAAGAGCCTTCGACGCTTTCCTAGTCACATGTTCTATTCCATGTTCCCAACTCGTATTACTGCTCAAGTTGTTGTATTCAGTCCTAGGACTGGTCTGATGCAACATTTAAAGCGTACGCAGGCTGGCCAACAATCCTGGGAAGATATTGCATCAAAGTTTTTAGAAGTAAATTATTTCAGTAGAGGAGGAGATCATCATCATTGTAAAATTGGGCGGCAGTGTAGCTTTAAAACTGACGTTGGGAAATTTTCATTTTTAAATCGGACTGTAAGGGATTGGAACAATTTACCTGCAGAAGTTTTCGAAACATTCCCAATTGCCAATAGCAACGTGTTTCAGGGAAGAATTAGGAAGTGTAGTGAAGTGCGACGAAACAATATATGAATAATGGGTACTTTTTTTTCTTTTTTGTTAGAATTTAATTTAATTTATATTATATTAGTGTAATTATTATCTATAACATATTTTATTTTTAAGTTTATTTTTCGTAACTGCCACCGCATAGTGCTGCTACTCAATTGCAGTATTAATAAATTCATTCATTCATTCATTCATTCATTCAAAGCTAACCTATCCTGCACCAGCCTTTGTATTTCCGCATAACACCACATTCTAAATCCTCCGTATTATGCTTACCACATTCCATCCTTGGCCTCCTTCTTCTGTTCTTATCCCACACACTTCCCTCTAATGCTAGTTTTACCAGACCCTCGTGTCTTAAAACGTGGCCTATTAATCCATCCATTTGCATGGTCAAAGTCCTCCATATTATTCTCTCTTCCCCTATTCTGATTAGAATTTCCCTGTTAGTGATTCTATCCACCCATCTGATTCTTCTATAGAACTACATTTAAAAGGCTTCTTTTCCTTTCCGCAACTCCTATCGTCCACGTTTCGCACCCATATAACGCCACGCTCCACCATGCGAACATTTTTAGCACCGATTTCCTAATATTCACACTTATATTACCAGTAAGTAAATTCCTATTTTTCGCGAAAGCTTTCCTTGCCTGTGCTAGTTATTACGCTTTCCTAGTAGCAGAATTCCTTAAAAATATCCCTTCCCAATCTAACACCCTTTGTTATTCCACTGTTTCCCATACTACACTCCATTACCTTGGTTTTTCCTCTATTAATCCTCATATTGCACTCTTTTTTTTAGGACCACGTTTATGCCATTCATTATAGTTTCCAAGTCTTATTCAGACTCCCCTAATACTACAATATCTTCGGCAAAGCGTAGGAATTTTATTTCTTCTCCTTGCAGTACGGCTTCTTTTCCTCACTCCGTTTTAACTTTCTTCATCGCCTGTTCTATATATATAAGTTAAACAGCATGGGTGACAGACTGCATCCTTGCCTTACTCCTTTCTTGATTTCTGCTTTCTTTTCTTGATCCCCAATTCTAATTACTGCAGACTGCCTTCTGTAGCGGTTATGTATAAGCCTTGTTTCTCAATGTTTTATTCCAGTGCTCTTCATAATTCTTCATAATAGTGTGTTCCAGTTTAGGTTATCAAACGCTTTTGTAATGTCATGAACGTAGGCCGGTTTTCTTTTATTCTGTCTTCTAAAATTAGCCGCAAAGTCAATGTTGCTTCTCTTGTCCCTACATTCTTCCTAAAACCAAACTGATCTTCTCCTAACTCGCATTCCATTTGATGTTCTATACTGCTATATACTATTTTGTATGAAAACTAATTGTCCTGTGCTATTCGCATCTATCAGCCCCAGTCTTATTCAACGTGACGCCTACAAAAACTTATCTCTTTGCTCTTGTTACAATTTATTTTCACTTTGTTAACAAGTGCCCAATCGCTTATTGTATCTAAATATTTTTGGAGAAATTATTAATGGATTACAGGTTTAATTTCCCGACATGTTACGCACTCGTCAAAAAAAAATGACGTACCTGGGAGTTCATGTCAGAAACTAAGTCATTTATATATTGTACTAGAAATAATAAGGGACCAATAACGGAAACCCTGCTATTGGTCTATTATTATTTCTACTATACGTAAATGAGTTAGTTTACAGGGATTAGTCACTTCCTCATAACTATCATGATACAACCAACTTTACTTTTCACCGCAACCATTTCATAAACTATCATTATATTTCCATATATATATTTGTTTAGACAATTGTAAACCTACTTTCAATTTACTCATGGCTGTTATAGCGAGAATCTACGTGTAATATACTAAATTAAAACTGAATTTTTCTCAACAAATACATTGTTTGATCTATTTGAAATGGTTTCAATATGTAGTATTTCCTTTTCGTTTTCATATTAACGCCTTTTTAGTTAAACACTGTCCTATTTTATTTTTCCCCTCATTTCCAAAATTTCCTATATTTATAGGGCTTTTTGATAAGTGCGGATCGATACTGAAATGTAATAAACGAGATGCGTGTGTGTGTGAGGTACTAACGAAATTATTTTTATATTTGAAAGGGGCATACATTAGTCTTTCACTAAAAAAAGAATATGGATAATACCTCACACACAGATTGTTTTATTCCATTCATTTTAACATCGACCTGCCCTTATCAAAAAAGCCCTATGTATGTAATGAATTAAAGGCCAGGTTGAGACAAAGTTATTATTTTTAGTTGAACCGACGTTTCGTCACCATACGTACGACTTCCTCAGGTGACATTAAAAATTATTTGACTAAATTTTAGAAGTTTCCTATTTTAAGTTTAATTGTTTTATTATTGGCTACATTTATTTTTAAACTGAGAGGTTGTTATAATTTATATTGTTATTTTTCTTTTATTTTCTAAATTTTTAATTTTAATGTAGTTTATTTTAGTTGTAAAATGAACCCGTTTTTAACTTCCCTCTTTAACACAATGTTAGGTTTAACTGCGTATATTCTCTGTAATCTTGTACCACATTTTGGTTGAAGCTACCCTTGTAGACCGTCAAGCTTGAATTTTTATATTTATTTTTTATCAAAATTTGAAAACTGTAATTTTTATTATTACTAATGTTATTGAGATATGATATTTTAATAATGTTAAATATGCATTTTTCTAATTTTTTCTCGTTAAAATTTGTGAGTGTGTGTTTTTGTTGTTAATCATAGATATATTTCCAATAGCTCCTTCCTTCCTATTATAGCTTTAATGAGTTAAGGGCGACTAAAGAAGAAGACAGTAAAATGGTAATTTAATGAATTCAGTTACATGCTTCTGAAGACCCTCATCAGGTCTCTGTATACAAAGTTATTAAATGTTAGATACAAACGAACAAAGATATTAACTGAATTTCAGAATTTAGAAAAACAAAAAACACCTGAAATGACGAATATAACGAGTAAAATAGTTATATATAGATCTGAATAATTTGAAAATAAAAGAGTAAACGGCCACAGTCTGAGAAAACTCACGTCCCTATCAGCGGAACGTCTTCCCAGGTTGATTAATAAGTGAATATAAATACGATAAATGATTTAAAAAGCGAAAAATATGGACGACGTTGACCAAGAGAAGGAATAGATTAGTAGGCCATGTTTTAAGACATGAGGATCTTGTAAAATTAGCATTAGAGGAAAGTGTGTGGTGTAAGAACGGAAGAGGGAGGACAAGGATGGAATACGCTAAGGTTGTAGGATGTGGGTTGTTCTAGTTATGAGGAAATGAAAAGGCTTGCGCAAAATAGTTAAGCATGGAGGGTTGCATCAGACTAGTCTTAGCACTGAATACCACAACAACAACAACAAATGATTTAATAAGCCTCTCTGTCAGTAATTTATAATTAAAATATGAAATGTAACGACGTTTTGTCTCTCATTAGAGACTTCTTCGGTAGAAAACAAAAAAAAATTACCTGCGGAAGTCTCAAATGCGAGACGAAACGTCGTAATATTTCATATTTAAATGATAAATTACTGAAAAAGAGGTTAATGAAATCATTTATATATTTAATTGACATAAAAATTATTAAGGAAATTCCGTACCTGTTGTTTAATTTTTTAGGACAAAATAAAAAGAGTTATTTTGTTCCCCGCGAACGAAGTCGCTGCCAAACGCTAGTAAATATATAAAAAAATATTTTTCATTTTGTTGAATATAAAGTCAAAGAAGTGGATAAAAAAAGTCGATTTACATGTTTCATAAGAAAGACGTGTAACGTAATAATTATTTTTCATTTTGTTGAATATAAAGTCAAAGAAGTGGATAAAAAAAGTCGATTTACATGTTTCAGAAGAAAGACGTGTAACGTAATAATTATTTTTCATTTTGTTGAATATAAAGTCAAAGAAGTGGATAAAAAAAGTCGATTTACATGTTTCAGAAGAAAGACGTGTAACGTAATAATTATTTTTCATTTTGTTGAATATAAAGTCAAAGAAGTGGATAAAAAAAGTCGATTTACATGTTTCATAAGAAAGACGTGTAACGTAATAATTATTTTTCATTTTGTTGAATATAAAGTCAAAGAAGTGGATAAAAAAAGTCGATTTACATGTTTCATAAGAAAGACGTGTAACGTAATAATTATTTTTCATTTTGTTGAATATAAAGTCAAAGAAGTGGGAAAAAAAGTCGATTTACATGTTTCATAAGAAAGACGTGTAACGTAATAATTATTTTTCATTTTGTTGAATATAAAGTCAAAGAAGTGGAAAAAAAGTCGATTTACATGTTTCAGAAGAAAGACGTGTAACGTAATAATTATTTTTCATTTTGTTGAATATAAAGTCAAAGAAGTGGAAAAAAAAGTCGATTTACATGTTTCAGAAGAAAGACGTGTAACGTAATAATTATTTTTCATTTTGTTGAATATAAAGTCAAAGAAGTGGATAAAAAAAGTCGATTTACATGTTTCAGAAGAAAGACGTGTAACGTAATAATTATTTTTCATTTTGTTGAATATAAAGTCAAAGAAGTGGAAAAAAAGTCGATTTACATGTTTCAGAAGAAAGACGTGTAACGTAATAATTATTTTTCATTTTGTTGAATATAAAGTCAAAGAAGTGAGAAAAAAAGTCGATTTACATGTTTCATAAGAAAGACGTGTAACGTAATAATTATTTTTCATTTTGTTGAATATAAAGTCAAAGAAGTGGAAAAAAAAGTCGATTTACATGTTTCAGAAGAAAGACGTGTAACGTAATAATTATTTTTCATTTTGTTGAATATAAAGTCAAAGAAGTGGGAAAAAAAGTCGATTTACATGTTTCAGAAGAAAGACGTGTAACGTAATAATTATTTTTCATTTTGTTGAATATAAAGTCAAAGAAGTGGATAAAAAAAGTCGATTTACATGTTTCAGAAGAAAGACGTGTAACGTAATAAAAGGAATTTTACAATTCCCTCAAGTCGTTACGTTGAGAGCGCGAGTCCTGGCAGGTGTGGAAACGAACATGGACGCTTCACATTAGTCACGATTAACAAGGACGTGTTTTACGAAGAGAGCACACCAGCTTTGAAATATTGCAAGTATATATATATACGTCCGTCTGCCCGCCTACACACTCACACAAGCTAACCCCCCTTTTTTTCAGGCGTCTATAAATACGTTCGGCGGCGTCCTTTAGGTTGGACCCCAATTACGTGGTCCGCGCGCTCTACTAGGACAAATTTTAGACGTTTTAGATATGGAGCAACGCCCCTATCTCTCTTTAAAGTATTGATCTAGAAGGAGTGGGGTGGGGAGAGGGGAGGGGGAGGGGGTGGTGGTGGTGCAGGACACGCCCGTACGGCACCCTACCAGCTTCAATCACAAGACACTAACCATGGACGGCCACGACCACGGTCATCTACCACTCAAAATTATCTCAGGGCAGTCAGACAAATAAGTTATTGTCTACAATACGGACGGGGCTCATAGCTCAAATAATTTTCCCATCTCCATTATTATTGGTAGAACGAGAATTTGAAGTTGCAGTTTATTCTTTTGTAATGATCACTACTACTTTTCTTTCCTTTACAGAGGGTTATTCGAAGTCTCCACAGTTTCCATAATTTGTTTAAACAATTTTTCACAGTCTTCTACAAGCTTTCGCATGCCGAAGTCACAGGCGTATTTCACCAACGTTTCAACCCCTGTGACAATCATCTATTCACCTTCTTCATAACATCAATAAGCAGCCTGGTAATGCAATTTTTCAGGGACAACTATCTGAAAAGACCACTTCAGATTTTTACGCGATATTTGGCGACTTTTTTTCCCCCCAAAAAATATAAGAAATTAACATTACTTGAGGGAGGTTCCAAATACGGTGACGAAACGTCGTTTCAACTGAATTAAAAAACACCTTTGTCTGTGTCTGGTCGTTAAAATAATTTAATACCTTTCGGTTTAAGCTGCCCTCATACGAACTTTACTTTTAATTTTAGATACAATCTTTATTTTTTCATCAAAATTTCAGAATTTAATATTACCTGAAAAAGTCTCAAATGTGTTGTGGTATTCAGTGCAAGCCTTTTCATTTCCACATACAACCACATACCACAACCTCCCTAATATGCTTAGAGTATTCAATCCTTGACTTCCCTATTCTGTTTTTTACCTCACACACTTTTTACAAGACCTTCATGTCTTAAAACCTGGCCTATTAATTATTATTATTCAAAGTCCTCCATATCGCTCAATCTTCCCCTATCCTTCTTAGAACTTCCTCGTTAGTGATTCTATCCACCCATCTGATTTTCATCATTCTCCAATGGCAGCAAATTTCAAAGGCTTCTATTCTTTTCCTTTCCGCAACTCTTATCCTCCACGTTTCGCACCCATATAACGCCACACTCCATACGAATACTTTTAGCAACGATTTCCTAATATTCGCACTTATATTACCCGTAGTAAATTCGTCTTTTTCGCGAAAGCCTTACTTGGCTTCCTACTCCAGTTATTACGCTCCCAAAGAAGCTTAACTTCCGTCAAAATATCCCTTACTAATCTAACGCCCTTTGTTATTTCAATTTTTCCTATACTACAATCCATTACCTTGCGTTTCCCTCCTATTAATCTTCATGTAGTACCCTTCCTTCTGTATCACGTTCATGCCATTTATTATGTTTTCCAAGTCTTCTTCTCACTCCCCTAATACTACAATACCGTAAGGTTTTTATTTCTTCTCCTTGCAGTTTGATTTCTTTTCATATTCCGTTTTACCTTTCTTCATCGCCTGTTATATATATATATATATATATATATATATATATATAAGTTAAAAAGGATGGGTGACAGACTACATCCTTGTCTAACTCCTTTGTTGAATTGTGCTTTGTTTTCTTTATCTTCAATTCTAATCTCTGTAGACTACCTTCGATTGAGCTATCTGTATCTGGTTGTTTTATTATTTAGTTTTTGAAGAGTTGTTGTACTCACAAATTGAGATTTGTCCTTCGCCGATCTTCTTAAAGAATCCGTTCACTCTGCACAAAGTTGAAATTTTAAATGAGCACAATCGGCCAATATATTTATAATATACTTGGATCAATTAATTATATAGTGTGTCCTCCGATACTGCTCGCGTATAATTTCACCCCATACATAATGGAGGGGAGTATACTTAGGGGTGGGGGTGGAGTGGAAAAACGTACAAATAACCAGGGAACAATCGAAATTGGGCCCTTAACCGGTGTAATGTGAGCCGCAGAGTTTAATTCTGATATAAAAAAAATGCAGTTCAAGTTACAGTTCCTCCCCTAAGATGGGTTGGAAAGGGGATGAACGGACTTCCACATACTATATTTAAACAAAGGAACAATTAAGAATAGTTTTGAATTTTGAATAGGTGTTCTAGGGGTGTATGGGCGATAATTTTAAAAAAATCCGTAAAGTGCCGTTATTTTCTTTTAATACATTTAATTGTGGTCAACTAATTTAATACAGTTTTCTCAGAATTTGACTGCGTGAAATATCAAGCCCTATTCAAAGCCTACGAGGAGTATTCTTAGGGGCAGGGGTTTAGGGGGCGTCATGTGACAATAAAAATAAAACAGTCAAGTTTGGTATCGAAATCGCAGCTATGCGATTCTTTTGAGTTTGATTGTGACATTTAGAATTCGAATTAAATTGCAGTTCATCTCCTAACACGGGGTAAAACACGCTTCTGTTCAATACATTTAAAGGACAGAACAATTTTGGTAATTTTTTTTGCTTACATATTCATCGCGACCCAAAATCAAACACTTTGGAGATAAGACACGGTTACCACCCCTAGGGGGAGGGGATGAAAGAAGCGGAATGTTTGTATGGAATAAAGGCTCATAATTGAATTGAAAAAATATTCTTGAGGTCAATTACTTTTATATTATTTCCCCGACAGTATTAGTGCTTAATTTTAACCCCTTCCAGCATGTGAGTGGTTGGGGGGTGGAAATGAGTCATATGAAAATAACAAGGAAACTATCGAGTGTGGTGTCGAGACAGGTGTAATGTGAGTCGCTGAGTTACATTATGACATTCAATATGGGATTTAAGTAAAAATTCATCCCTTAAGTGGGGGAGAATATTTCTTCGGTTAGAATACTGAATATATGTTTAGCCCTGCTATTGTACCGGAATTATTTTTGACTCTCTACAGATACTGGGAGTATATTTGAAGTTCATATTGTGACGTTTTCGATGCTGGTTTAATCTTAGAGCGCTGCGGGAGTTTTCTCGCAGGCGCTTCAGCCCAGAGTGACTGCGGGGCTCACCTGATCATGTCGGGAATGCCTCGCACTCTCTCTGGGTATTTTTTATCAAAGTTCTCATATGCCGAGACACCTTCACCTATTTTAGGAGGTATATGTACTGGGGTCGAAGACCTTGGGCATATGGCAAGAGTTGTCCGCTGATCCCATTGGATCAGTCGGCCAACTGCCTCCTGAAACTGGTGGAGACACGGAGAAGGGAATGCTGCGTCCCCACAGCAAACTCGTCTCCCGTCATTCATGAGGAAGGGCGTGAGAATAGTACCCAATGCCCGACCTACCTGATGCAGGTTTTCTAGGGTTTTCCCTGCATCTCTTTAGGTGAAACACCGGGTAGGATCCTTAAACCATAGCCCGGGGGCCCTAGTTAACCCTGGGCTACCTTGCTCTACCTTCCGCATCCCCCCTTTTCAATTCCCTTCCTATGCTATTAAAGGGGAGTTGCCTGTTTCAGGATCACCCTCATGTTAACCAAAAAAAAAGCTGGTTTAATCATGTGTTGACGAATATGGAAATAATGGACCGGGATAATATAGATAACTACCCGGGCAACACCGGGTACCCATATTATTTATTTTATAAAGGAACAAAGCGCTGTACGAGCAAGATATCCAAACAGATGTTTACAGGACCGCAAAGTCACAAAAAGCAACGCCCAGCGGGGGAATAAGAGCGTAGTCTCCTCTTCCGGTCACTGGTGGCGCGCCAGAAATGGTTGGCAACAACCGCAAGCCTCAAGAGTCCAGTTTGGGCCGCCTGAAAATTACACCGCCGACGAATAAGGAAATAGCAGACAGACAACTGAAATCAGAACAGAGAGCTAATACTTTTTTAATCCTTCGTTTGGCAATTCAATCCGTTTTAATGCAGACATAAGACTTCCTCCGTCAAAAAATATGTTTCACTCGTCGCCCTTCAAGTGGCAGTTGATCTAATTCTAATAATGTCGAGCTGAACCGAAGGTAACAACAGTGCCTTGTCTCGGGAAAAATTATATCTCTGACCCAAACTAAATATAAATAATGTTTAGAGCTTCATGCAGTTTTATTCATTACTATATGGAACGTTATAAACGTGTAGAGAACAAAACACAAAAGAAAAAAAAATATACTCAGATAATAATTAACACAGGTAATAGGACGAAAACTTTACATTTACAACATCGGGAAAGAAACAATAATGAACACACCGATTTTACAGTCATGCTATAAGATGGGAAAAATGTTTCACCCAGCCACACATTTAATTATTTTACTGCTACTCTTAGTTGCTGAAAGATCTGTCTTGAGCGTACGAGTCGTAATTATGAATTGTTGCAATGCGTCTCACAAAACATTTTGCGTTATTATTAACTGATAATATTTCTAGAAAAGAGGAGCAGTAGAGGAAAAAAATTTTAAATATTACAAAATTATGATAAGATATATATCATTGGCCAATTAACAGATATTATACCATTAATAATAATAATTTTATTAATCTAAACCATTTTTAATGAAGAGTTCCGTGTTTCGGTATTTTTTTTTGTATCGACATATTATACCGAAACGCCAAGCTTTTAAGAGAAAATAATTATTCCTGTCAGAAAAAAAAGGAAGATAAAATTTTATGATCTATTTCAGTCTTTATTTTTTAATACCGTGTTTTACTACGACGTTTATTGAAGAGCCTCGGTAGGATTTTAAAAAAGATTAAAAATTTTATGTCATCTTTGTAAATATACAGTATGAAAAACGTTTGGTGATAATAAGGAAGAGACCTGAAGTTAAATACGTACCAAAAACCTTGTTATTTTTAAAGTGTATTAAAAAATAAAGTCTGAAACAGGTCATAAAATTTTACTTAATTATTACAAAAATCAGACGTCAATTTAAACCCCTACAGGAAAGGAAGAATTTTTTTCCAATCGAAACTCAGCACTAAATTGCTGAATTAATACATTAGGACCGAAAATTCAGGACCAGTAATCGAACCCAGGACGTTACCTTGGTCCAATAATAAAAATGCCTGATAATTGCTCTATAAATATTTCTCATTTTAATTTAGGACAAACGTTAAATATAATGAGATTTCTTCAGGACCCAGTAAGGATAGTTTTTCTAATAACAGTAAGACATTTTAGTGAAAAATCTCGTACAATCTCGTTTAGTATAATACAGCACAAATTCGAAGATAGATGATCACTAATTGGATAAACAAGTAGCCAATTAACAGACAAAAATAACGATAAAATAAATAACATACTATATATACATTTCATGCAGACCGTGCATTATAATTAAATGCTAATGAAATGAAACTTTACCACAGTAGGAAAACACTGCGAACCTTATTATAAACTCAACATATCTTGATAAATAAAAGTAGTGACGTGAATAACTACTACGTAATATTTAAGCAAAAGCTTGTTTATTACCTACAGACGTGAAATTTAAGTAAGCAGTTTATATTTAAGTTGCGGCAAACAAAGTGAAATAAACGGAACCAGAGAAAATAACGAACAAAGACACTAGCTTAAATTTACAGAATCTCTGTGTCCGTTGAGTTTGAAGCTGAACGTCTTTGCTATTTTATTTAATATCTATACTCCTGTTTACGTAGCTTAATTGTACCGATAATTAATCACAAGTTGGTTGTTATATTTTACTCTTTTTCCACACCAGAAGACTGCGATAAAGTTTATTAAACGCAAAGGCGTGAGTTTTTTTTAAATTAATCACAGCAGTTTATTAGTTTGTATTCTTTGGCTGTGTTAACATATTTTTACTTTGATCGAAATGTCTTGTTATTTTCTGAAACGGTTTATTCATGTTTCTTCTACCATTTTATACGGCCTTTTGGTTCTTTTTGATATGAATGCAGTATTTACGAACATCTGTAAGGGTTACCGTTTTCTTTATATAGGTTAAAAGCACCACCAAAGAATTTTCACTGCACTCTCGTTAGAAACTGGAATACTGTTTTTATTTTTTTTTAAAAAAAGAAATATCGGATTCGAATGGTACACATTGCATTAACATGAAGGGCTGAGCCATTAGGCTACAAGGAAACATCTATGTAGCTCCGCTTTGGCTTGCATTTCAATGATTCTAAATAGACCTTAATTAGCAAAATGCGTGTAGGTATTTCGTTCCCCAGTTGGATAATATTCCCTCGGCAACATTTCCTCGATTTCATCATTAGTTTGTAAATGAGAGCTCTATTCTCTCGCTCATATTTCCATGTTAGTCTTGATAATGGCAGGAGAGAAATGTCCATTCAGGTTTAACTAATTAAATTCAAGTGAATGGAACGTAGATTTAACAGCAAAATACCTCCGAACTTCTCAACCGCCGGAACCGCATTATAGGAATACAGGACTATCAAAGCTGGTAGCAGTCGAGATGGTTCGCGGATATTTATTAGCCGAATTGAGAAAAGGAAACCAGAGAAATTGGTTTCGTCTTTGGAAATTATTTACTTGCATATCTAAGGAAGAAAGTTGGTTGTGAGACATCTCAGTGTAATTTAACGTGAACTTGGCTCAAGTCAAGTTGAAGTATCTTGAAGTAGCCCATAAGTAATAAAATAAATTGTATATATTGATACAACTGCTTTGAAAATGAAAGAGTTAGTAGAATAATTAGTCTGAAATAAAATGCATCAAGACGTTGCGTTCGTTTCATTGGAAACTCTTAAGGTACAGTAATAAATAATCTGTAAAATAACATTGCGTGTTGGTTTTTTTTTGGGTAACAGGCTACATGAGGGTGATCCTGAAACAAGCAACTCCCCTTTAATAGCATAGGAAGGGAATTGAAAAAGGGGGGATGCGGAAGGTAGAGCAAGGTAGCCCAGGGTTAACTAGGGCCCCCGGGCTATGGTTTAAGGATCCTACCCGGTGTTTCACCTAAAGAGATGCAGGGAAAACCCTAGAAAACCTGCATCAGGTAGGTCGGGCATTGGGTACTATTCTCACGCCCTTCCGAATGACGGGAGACGAGTTTGCTGTGGGGACGCAGCATTCCCTTCTCCGTGTCTCCACCAGTTTCAGGAGGCAGTTGGCCGACTGATCCAATGGGATCAGCGGACAACTCTTGCCATATGCCCAAGGTCTTTGACCCCAGTACATATACCTCCTAAAATAGGTGAAGGTGTCTCGGCATATGAGAACTTTGATAAAAAATATCCAGAGAGAGTGCGAGGCATCCCCGACATGATCAGGTAAGCCCCGCAGTCACTCTGGGCTGAAGCGTCTACGAGAAACTCCCGCAGCGCTTTCTCTCTTCCTTCAATTGTGTGTTGGTATGTCTGTCTGTGTATATATGTATGTTCTGCATAAAAATATATACGAGTGAACCAATTTCGACCAAATTTGGTACACGTATTCTTTACGACGCGGAAATCAACACTGTCGGGGTAACACTCGGCTACCTCCCCTAGGGGCGGGGGTGGAGGGTGTTAAAATTTTTAAATAAGACAAAACGGCCATTATTTTTGGCATATAAATACATTCTTGGATGAATTAATTTGATAGTGTGTCCTCAGATACTGCAAGGGTATAATTTCAACTCCATCTATAATAAAAGGGGAGTATGCTTAGCGGTGGGGGTGAAGGGGCAAAACATAGAAGTAATTAGAAAACAATCGAGATTTGTTTCCAAACCGGTGTAATGCGAGACTCTGACTTTAATTATGACACGTAAAAGTGCAAATTAAAGTTATAGTTTATCCCCTAAGAAGGGGTTGGAAGGGGGTCAAACAGACTTTTGCATACCATTTTTAACAAAAGGAATAATTTATGCTAAATTCTGAACTCGTGCTTTTGCCGTCTCGGAAATCAACACCGTTGGGGTAAGACACATTTGTTTCTATTTTATATTTTTTCTCTGTTAATTAATTTGATATCGTTTTCGATTAATTATTTTGCATATAATTTCAACGCCATTTAGGGTCAAAGTGGAGTATTCATAGGGTTGGGCGTCGTAGGGGGCGTCATATGAAAATTAAAAGAAAACAGTAAAGTTTGGTATTTAAATCGGTGTTATGGGAGTCTTTGAGTTTGATTCTGACAGTTAGCGTGTGATTTAAATTACAGTTTATCCCCTAACTGGCGGTGGGAAGGGGTAAAACAAATTTATTTTCAGTGATCAAAATGGGGGGTAATTAAGTTCTGTTACAATTGGAGCTATTTCAATCAAACTTAGTTTATATGTCACTTAGGTCCAGTTTGAACACTTTATGGGTAAAATAACCCCTATCTCATACAGGGGTGGGACATCTCTTTCTGTAGCCAAGCTAATTATAACAATCTTAAAATATTGGACGTAATTTTTGCCTTTTTTTAAGAAACACTGAGTGTTTCTTACTCTATTCGGTTACCGGAAATACTTTGTACACTCTTAGATTACTGTTAGTATTTTTTTTAAAATTTAATGTACCAGGAGTATTTTTGTATTCTTATAAAGTGTTAGTTTACTGAAAATATTTTTACTTCTCCTAATGTACCGTTTTTTTATTGATGATAATTTACTTGACCTGTTTTCTAAATTCAATAACAGGTCTGTTTAACAATATTTTTCTTTTGTTGGTACATTTTTTTACATAGATATAAATATGTATGAATACAATAATAAAGTATATGCGTATATTTAAATTTGTTTTATCATGTAAGATCATCATCTGTTACACTAGTTTTATTATTATATTATTTTCGTGGAGAGACTGAAGGAGAGAATTCTTAATTTCTTTGTCTCCTCATCCTTTCCACCTTTATACATTTTGTTTGTGAAACAACTCCGGTTTTCCGGTTACGACCCACACGTGTTTCCGGATCTCCTCCATGACGCGTTGGTCGAGTAGTTGTAGGTTCAAACTTTTTTACTAATTTTATACTCTAATTATTTATGACTGTATTTGTATTAGCAGAGTTATGTAATTTGTTTAAGATAATTACTTGAATAATCTTACTATTACTATAATTTATATTCTATTTTATGTTATGATGTCCATATTTTGGTCCTTATACTCATCCGGTTCCTGGATTTGAAAGTCCCCCGGTCCGATGATGATGAGTATATTAAGTCTTATGATGTAATATTTAAGATTCTATATTTTTAGTCCTGTATTTTGTCAGTTCTAAAGCGGATATCAGGTTTGTCAAATTTTCTAGAGCCGCGGTGAGTGAGTGAGTGGTGGGTTTCTTATTATTTCCCATAGACTTTCTTTTCTTAAGGTTTCTCTTATTGTCTTGTCTACCTCATAATTGGGGCATTCCAGTATGGCGTGTACCGGGATTCTGAAAATATATTTGAGGTTCATGTCATGACGCTTTCGGTTTAATCATTAACTAATGTACCGGGATAATATAAATAAAAAGCTCGCCAACGTCGGGTTCCCATCTAGTTTTATATATAAATTCCAGAGATATAAACAAAAAATATGTGTTCAAAGCACAAAAATTACGGCCGAAATGTTGAATTTATTTAAAGTATAATATTATTCTACATGAGAATGGTCCCAATGAGAGAAACGCAACGTCAGAATGTACTATATTTATCTTATTGAATTTAATTTAATTTCAGGCTAACTAGGCTGTTTACTAATTTATTAATAACTAGATGGGAGCCAGGCGATGCCCGGGAATTCATTTCCATTGCCCCGCTACATTATTTAATCCGACAGTGATCTGTTTGTTAACACGTGACTTAACCATCAGCAAGAGGGTCACATTTTCAAAAATTTTACCTTTACACACCCCCAACATTATGACGTTATATCCATCACGATAATGACTCAGAATCTGAATCGAGTTATGAAATGTCCTGGTAGGAAACAATCTAGGGCTTCCACCTTGGTCAAACTTGAATAATAGCGCAACGAGGTGGAAGATGACTACAATGCATAACGTCGACGAGAATAGGAAACCTCTGACAGAATTCTCTCGCTGGTATTTCTCCCCAAATTGATTACGGGGCTTACCTTCGGGGTCCCCAACTCCTCTCTCTGTTGTCGGCCAACTGCCTCCTAAAACTGGTGGAGACATGGAGAAGGGAATGCTGTGATACCACTGCAAACTGGTCTTCCGTCATTCGGAAGGGCGTGAGAATAGTACCCAATGCCTGAATGACCTGATGCAGGTTTTCTAGGGTTTTCCCTGCCCCCGGGCTATAGTTTAAAGATCGTACCCGGTGTTTCATCTAAAGAGTTTTAGGAGGCTGATCCAATGGGATCATGAGACAATTTTTGCCTTATGCCCAAGGTCTTTGACCCCAGTACATAAACTCCCGAGATAGGTGAAGGTGTCTCGTGATGTGAGAACAGAGCACGAGGCATTCCAGACATAATCAGGTGATCCCGGGGGGATGGGGAGGGGGAGGGACGTTCTGTCGCACCTCTCCCGAGATGAGTAGATACGTAGATAGACATAGAGGGATATATATATATATATATATATATATTGTAATATACTTTTTAGGGTATAAAACATTTATTAATTAACAGAACAAATTATGATCAATTTTAAAATTTTTCATTTATTAATTTAAAGTGAATACACGGGCTTAATCTCAGGGGATTTTGGGTCTCTCAAGAGATGGAGTATGCAGTAGCTGAAAATAGAAAGAAAAATCATTAAATATTATTTATCCAGAGCAATGAGCAAGTTTCACAGTTTTTTTATAGCTTACCCACAATTACTGGGTCAACAAACATCCACCTCTAGAATGTTTGTGCGTCTCTCTGGCGTCTTGCAGGATTTGATCACGTCTGGACACGTCTGCTCTCGTCCGTCCTCTCATCTGGCTTCTGGCTGCTCGGACCAAGTCTGTCCTCTCCTCCACTCGTTTCACTTCTGCATATCTGCTCGGACCACGTCCGTCCTCTCCTCCACTCGTCTGCCTTCTGGGGATGAGCCACCCATCGGCTTCCCTTTTAAATCTTCCGACGGGAATTCCCCTATTTCACAAAATTTTGGGGTTCCCCGCCCTCATTTTTTACACACGTTCGGCGGGGTTTTCCCACGGGGGTTCACCATCGTCATTTTTTATACACGCTCGGCGGGACTCTCCCGCGGGGAATCACCATCTTTCAGCCGACTAGCCATTGTTGTTGGCCGAACTGCGCCTCATAACGCCACAACATCACAAAATCCGCCTTTTTTATCACAATATATATATATATATATATATAGAGAGAGAGAGAGAGAGATTGATAAATGGTTGATGGGAAGTAGATAAATACACATATAAAGGTAGAGAGGCACAAAAAATGATATAGAAAGATACAGAGGCATAGAATTCCAGATGAAGATAAACAGAAAGACTGAATGAGATAGATGCAGATAGATAGAGGAATATAGAGATATAAATACAGAGAGAGATGGATAGAGAGTAAGAGAATGAGTGAAAGCGATAGGTAGATTGATGGAATGAGGGAGGTATAGGGAGGTAATTAGAGATAGATACATAAAGATCTTGAAAGAGAGATAGAGAGATACAGGAAAATGGACCGACGTAGAAAGTGTTCGTCACTTAGAATTAAACGTTTTGCTCAGTGTGTATGTCACGAGCACGTGGTAAGGGATCGAGGATTCCATCTCAGCCCCAACCGTGATAAATCTAGTAATACCAGCGGAATATTTCATGCAGGATGGAATTAAATTGGTTTCGTAGCGCGTCGAGGTCGCCGACACTTGTTTGTATGCAAATATTTAGCATCTGCTCGACGCATGTTAGACGTCGGGGGAGGGGGGAGGGGGCTCATTTATTTACCACATACGGTGAAATTCCGAACAGCACTAAACGTCGGCGACGTAACTCGCTCTGCTTTGTTGCATTCTATACGAGAGACGTGGGGAAGTACACAAGAGCAACTAGTGACAAATTAGAGACAGAGAGACAGAGGGAGGGGGAGGGGAGGGGGAGATTTGAGTACGTAATTTATTAATTGAATTAGTCCTTGTCGTCACGTGAAACCTGCAATATTACAACAAAATAAACAATGTTACTAATTAACTAATAGACAATGAAGTAGCAAATAAACAGACAAAATTAAGTAATCAAATAATTATTATGACACGTTTTAGGAAACCCTGCTGATCTATTAAAAACTTTTTGCGTAGTTATTTCTCATATTAAAATTTGTCTGGAAGGTAAGGTCGTATAATTAATTAATGAAGCTATGATCCATTTATATTTAGACTAAAATCTTTGCGTCTTTTGCCTTTCTTAAGAAAGCAACGAAGAAGCCGTTAAGTACGCATTATATCACTTACTTTTTTCTGCTTAATTTCTATTCTTTTTATTTGTACAAATCCTATCGTTCAGTTTCGCGTTCATATTATGCCACACTCCATACGAACATTTTTAGCAACACTTGTATTAGCCGTAAGTAAATTCGTCTTTTAGCGAAAGCCTTCGTTGCCTGTTCTATCCTACTGTAGTTATTACGCTTACGAAGTTGCAGAATTCCGTCAAAATAACCCTTCCCAATCTAACAGCCTTTGCTATTCCACTGTTTCAGATACTACACTCTTCGCTTTCCCCCCCTATTAATCCACTTATTGAAATGTTGTTGATAGTTTATTAATACATTTAGTTCAACCTGAAGAGGATCCAGTTCATGACCGAAACATGTAGTTGCATTAAATTTTTATTTTTTTGCTAATTATCTTTTTTTTTGCCTCATTTAAACATTAATTTAAACTTACAGACGCTAATAATTATTATTTTTTTGGTTAACAGGCTACATGAGGGTGATCCTGAAACAGGCAACTCCCCTTTAATAGCATAGGAAGGGAATTGAAAAGGGGGGATGCGGAAGGTAGAGCAAGGTAGCCAAGGGTTAACTAGGGCCCCCAGGCTATGGTTTAAGGATCCTACCCGGTGTTTCACCTAAAGAGATGCAGGGAAAACCCTAGAAAACCTGCATCAGGTAGGTCGGGCATTGGGTAATATTCTCATGCCCTTCCGAATGACGGGAGACGAGTTTGCTGTGGGGACGCAGCATTCCCTTCTCCGTGTCTCCACCAGTTTCAGGAGGCAGTTGGCCGACTGATCCAATGGGATCAGCGGACAACTCTTGCCATATGCCCAAGGTCTTTGACCCCAGTACATATACTTCCTAAAATAGGTGAAGGTGTCTCGGCATATGAGAACTTTGATAAAAAGTACCCAGAGAGAATGCAAGGCATCCCCGACATAATCAGGTGAGCCCCGCAGTCACTCTGGGCTGAAGCACCTGCCTAGTAATTATTAAATGCGTTAAATTTTAAATATAAATATTGTCTCTATTTTGAGACTTATTGAAATAAAAATTTTAGCTGTAAATGAAACGTCACTCCATGACTCCTTCGGCCCAAGATTTTTACCTCAAGAAGTCTCAAATGAGAGACGAAACGTTGTATTGTTAAACATTTAAATTAAACAAAACTGACAAAGAGGCTGATTTAACTCATTTATTGTATATTTAATTGTCAGACAAACTATTTAGTTAATATATAATATATATTTGTCTGGTTTTTTAATTTATATAATACAAAAATTTTCGACAGATAATACAATACAATTTTAAACAAGATAAAAAAGGAAATAAATTAGGCGTTTCAACAAGCCATTGTGTTTCTTGTCAATATTCAAGCATGACTGAAATATTAAGGTACATAAAAAAGAGTTAATCAAAGATGTGACCAACAAATAGCCTTTTTTTTACTAAATTTAAATTTTGTTCAATACTTTACTGTATAGTCTGTTATACGGGATGTTAATTATTATGTTATTTAATTTTTATACCGACGGTAATTATTCTTATTTATTGATTTATAAATCAATGAAGTCAGATTAATATAATAATAAATTGATAAATAATTTATTATTTTAGAGAACATCAAATTTACTACGAAGTAATTCAGTTTCCAACATTGTGGAAATATGTCTGCACCTCTATGAGGACTCGTTCGTTAAATATGAATCAAGTGAACGGGATAAATGTCCGCGGATACAGTTAACTGACTCACATTACCAAGCCTATTTGTGACGTTGTTAAAATTAACAATTACGAGTACTGCACGTTGTACGGTTCCACTGCGTGCTTTTGTCAATAGTTACTTAATTGAACCTTAAATTTTGATGGCTCATTAGCGGGTATGTGCTTGCTTCCGCCGGAAGTTTCAACATTCATTTTTACATCCATTGTAACATCACGCGCGCACGCACACACACACACACACAACAGTTTACCCTCGCGTCATACAAGGTCCCATTTAAAATGATGGTACTTTTAGTATCCCTCTTTGGGTTGCTTTTACCCCGTTTGCACCTTTTAGAAATAAAAAAAATGTTATATTTTATATAGAAGCATAGAAATTTAAAATAATATGATTTGATAAAAGTTAGTGCACAGTCGCAGTAAATTGTGGGAGATACGGGAAATAGAAAACGTTAACATTACTACACGAGTAGAGTTGGATGCGCAGTAGCACCGATGACGTCACCGAGCAGTCAACTTATCAAGCTGTGTGTATGCGCAGTAGACATAATGCCGCATTGTGCGCAACCGTAAACAATAACCTAATCCTACAGAGTTGATGTTGGCAATCGCTACAAAAAAGAAGCCCATCAAATTTAAAATGTATTTTTGTTGGTATTTATGAATTATGCAGAATTATTATATTTATATAACGTGCCTCGATTATCTGCATTGCGGCTGATAAAACAATATGCATGTTTATTAACAAATTAACCAGATTAGGGAGTATGTGGTTGCTATGTAGAAATGAAAAGGCTTGCGGAGGATATGTCAGCATGGATCATACCAGTCTTAGGACTGATTACCACAGAAACAACATTTTAATTACATAAAATAAATTGATATTGAATGTATAACAGGATCTTCAACATAACTACATAATAATGTAAATAATTTAACATTTGCTTTCAAGTCCTAATTATTTACCTGTTCCTACTCGAAGGAGTTCAAATTTTAGATTCGAATGTTTATACAATAAACTAGAATTCAATGCACCTGTGGTCAATTTACACGCATTCTTCACGTATTTCCTGTGATTAGTGTATTGCTAGGTGAGCCTAGCTTAGGTTTACAGGAATGGAAGGATGTTGAATCGGTCCTTGATCGTCGACTGGAATTAGTCCAATTGGTAGAGCGCCCGGCTGGATATCGGGAGGTCCTGGCTTCGAGTCTCTGGTCCGGTTGACATTTTTCCTTCTTGTCTTTCTGTTAAATGTTTTAGATGAAGAAATAATTATTTCTCATTACACTTAAACTACTGACTATTAAATATAATCAATTTTTTTTTGTAATAGACATATATCGAAGGGCGCTGCGGGAGTTTTCTCGCAGACGCTTCAGCCCAGAGTGACTGCGGGGCTCACCTGATCATGTCGGGAATGCCTCGCTCTCTCTCTCTGGGTATTTTTTATCAAAGTTCTCATATGCCGAGACACCTTCACCTATTTTAGGAGGTATATGTATCGGGGTCAAAGACCTTGGGCATATGGCAAGAGCTGTCCGCTGATCCCATTGGATCAGTCGGCCAACTGCCTCCTGAAACTGGTGGAGACACGGAGAAGGGAATGCTGCGTCCCCACAGCAAACTCGTCTCCCGTCATTCACAGGGAAGGGCGTGAGAATAGTACCCAATGCCCGACCTACCTGATGCAGGTTTTCTAGGGTTTTCCCTGCATCTCTTTAGGTGAAACACCGGGTAGGATCCTTAAACCATAGCCCGGGGGCCCTAGTTAGCCCTTGACTACCTTGCTCTACCTTCCGCATCCCCCCTTTTCAATTCCCTTCCTATGCTATTAAAGGGGAGTTGCCTGTTTCAGGATCACCCTCATGTAGCCTGTTACCCAAAAAAAAATTTGCAATAGACATTTTATTACGTAGTTTTTTTTAATAAGGGCGGGTTGATGTTGAAATGGAATAAAACAAGCTGTGTGTTGGGTATTAATGAAATTCCTTTTTTATTTGAAAGTTCATGCATTGGCCTTTAAAACAATAACGAATTTTGTCAATACCTCGCACACAGCTTGTTTTATTCCATTACAAAATCGACTAGCCCTTGTTAAAAAAAATCCTTGTATATTTATTTACAAAACATTTTAATTTATTAAATTTATTATATTTTCATTTAGTGACACAATTCAATTATAATTTAGAACTCTTTTCTCAGCGTCTTGGGAGCATCTACTAACATTATACGAACTATCCGCTCTGTCCCGGGATATAGTACGAGTATTTATGATCTATAATCTGGTTACCGTGGCGTCGGCTAGCTTGGCGGTGAGGACGGCGCAGGTAGTCGACGGGTGTAGACCATTTCGACGACAAAGGGTGTTTATATTGCTCAGGCTCGAGCTATTTTACTGCTGACTTTAACATATTCACCAGCGCGAATTTCATCGCGCGCCTTCAAAAGTCACTTTCCAAATTCTCTATTTATAGGGTGACGTCCTTGAAAATAGTGGATCCGTCGCAATCTCTTGAATATAAATTGAGCACGCGTGGTAAGGCGTCTTCCAACCCTCAAGTTCTCAAAGAAAATTACAGGAAGAAACCCAATACGTTTGAAAAATTATTTTAATGTTACTTTATTACTTTACAAATGTCAGATAACTTTCAATTCGATTTAACCCATCTATTTACATTTACCTTTTTTTTTGCGGAGATTACTATAGAAATCATATATGATGTGGGGAAGAGAGTGCATAATTCTTGATAATGAGATAATTATATATATAAACAATGAAATAACTTATTTATTAGATTATAGTTATATTAATCTGGCTTCATTACACAGAAAAAAATTAATTTACGCAACATGGTTTGCACATCAAGAGCGTCACATTTTTGAAACTTTACATTTTAACGCTCCATAATTGATGACGTCAAAAGCACCAGGATGACTCTATCTTAATTTATAGGTACCTTAAATAAGCTCATTCAAAAAATTCCAATGAAACAGTCAATTATATTTATAACGAGGAGCTATCTGAACTTTCTTTATGGTCTGAACAGCATGAAATAATAACTGTCGATACATGAATATGTTGTTGTTGTATTCAGTCCTAAGACTGGTCTGTTGCAACCCTCCATGCTTACCTGTCTTGCGCAAGCCTTTACATTTCCGCATAACTACCACATCCTTCCTAATAAGATGAGCGTATTCCATCCTTTGCATAGAATATATCTACCGAAATAAAAGTTGAGTACGTGCTGCCGTGCTCTTTTTTTAACGGGCTTCAATCATCTTCATTGCGCCTTATAAAAATTGCATATTTCTAAAATAATTCAAAGTATCAATAGTTAAATAAAATGTTAATTAAATTTAAGTATTATTTCACGCTTAACAGCAGTGTAGTCATCTCGTTTGACAGGCGTGACACGTGAGGCCATAGTGTTGCACGTTCTTTAGCCTGAATAACGGGAGGGAACGAATATAACTCTTCGGTTGATTGACAGAAACCTTCTGTGGGCTGAGCACTACAATGCATCAAAATTTCATGGGAATCTGATGATTATTTCTAGTCTACGTAAATGACTTCGCTTCAGGCATTAATACTCAGGTGCGTCTTTCTGCTGACGACTGCGTAATATATCGGAAAATAAAAACTGTGATCGATGAAGAACTCTTCTACAAAAAGATTTATACACAATAATAGATTGGGCACTTGTTAATAAAATGAAAATAAATTGTAACAAGAGCAAGGCAATAAATAAGCTTTTGTAGGCGTCGCGTAGAAATAGTACTTAATTATAAGCTCAGCGGTAATGAAATAGTACAAGAAAGTAACTGTAAGTATTTGGGTATATACTTGAGCAGTAATATGGGTTGGGAATATCAAATAGACCATGTGACTAGGAAAGCATGGAAGGCGCTTCATTTCGTCATGCGGATTTTAAAAAAAGCAAACTGTGAAACACGGGAACTTGCATAGTATAAATCTCTCCCTTGTGCGTCCAGGACTAGAATACGGCTGTATTTGTTGGGATCCGTTCCGAAAATATCAGGTCGAGGCACTGGAAAGGGTACAGAGGGGGTTAAGCTGTGGTGTCCTGGTCACGGAAACGAGAAGGTTCGTCAATTAGGGTGGGATATGTTAGAAAAACGACGACAAAATTTACGTCTCGGGGCTCTTTTTAAAGCGTACGCAGGCTGGCCAACAATCCTGGGAAGATATTGCATCAAAGTTTTTAGAAGTAAATTATTTCAGTAGAGGAGGAGATCATCATCATTGTAAAATTGGGCGGCAGTGTAGCTTTAAAACTGACGTTGGGAAATTTTCATTTTTAAATCGGACTGTAAGGGATTGGAACAATTTACCTGCAGAAGTTTTCGAAACATTCCCTGCCAATAGTAACGTGTTTCAGGGAAGAATTAGGAAGTGTAGTGAAGTGCGACGAAACAATATATGAATAATGGGTACTTTTTTTTCTTTTTTGTTAGAATTTAATTTATATTATATTAGTGTAATTATTATCTATAACATATTTTATTTTTAAGTTTATTTTTCGTAACTGCCACCGAGTGCTACTCAATTGCAGTATTAATAAATTCAATGGTATAGGAAAGCAGAAGGCACCCACCTATAAGTTCCAGGGTGCTCGAACGGCGCCCGGTATATAAAACCCAGGGCGCACGCTGCGACCCCAAGGGGAAATGAGTGAGAGCCAGGTGAAGTTCTGGTAAGTCCGTCGGGGCTGACTTCCTCCCTCCTGGTTTTCCTCTTTCCCTTCCCCCCTTGGTCCATGGCCAAGGTAATTAATTTAAGACTCCTGCAGGCTGAGACGACCTTGAGCAGTTTGAGAGCTGTATGTACGGCGGTCAAAGACCTTCGGCATACGGTGAGAGTTGTTCGATGATCCTATTGGAACAGTCGGCGAGTTTGTTGCGTTCCCACAACAATCCAGCCTCCCGTCATCAGAAGGGCGCAGGAGTAGTACCCACTAGCCCCCGGCCTACCTGATGAAGGTTTTCTAGGGTTTTCCCTGAATCTCTTTAGGCGAAACAACGGGTAGGATCCTTAAACCACAGCCCGGGGGCCCAAGTCAACCCTTGGCTACCTTGATCTACCTTCCGCATCCCCCCTTTTCAATTCCCTCCCTATTAAAGGGTAGTTGCCTGTTTCAGGATCACCATCGTGTAGCCTGTGAACCAAAAAAAAAGAATATATTGTTTCATTTATTGCCCTACAATGACAATTTTTATTAATAAAGCTGTAATCTATAATTTAAGTTTATTCTATACTGTCTCCATACGGTATTATGTGATTTTAATAATTTTGGTTGTGGTATGTGTGAAGGATATTTATTTTATAACTAGGGCGGAGATAAGAGGATCCAGAGGAGTTCTGGGTAGTCCGTCATGGCTGACTTCCTCCTTCTGGGTTTACCTCCCCCACCCTCCCCCCGGCCCTAGGCCAAAGTTGTTGAATGAAGTCTCCCGCAATCTAAGATGACCTTGAGCAGTTAGAGGGCTGTATGCATGGGGGTCACAGATCTTTGGCTTACGGGAAGTGATGTTCTTGATCGCACTGGATTAGACGACCAGCTGCTCGTCAAATTTGATCAAGGCACGAAGGTGGGTTTTTTGTGTTCCGAAAACGATCCAGTCTCCCGTCATCAGAAGGCATAGGAGTTGCAGGAAATGCCCCACCCACCACCTGAAACAGTTTTTCTAGGGTTTTTCCTGCACGATCTTTAGGTGAAATACCGGGTAGGATCCTTACACTACAGCTCGGGGAACCCAGTCAACCTTTGGCTACATTTCTCTACCTTCCGCATCCCCCCTTTTCATTTCCCTTCCTATGCTAGGATTACCCTCATCTAATCTGTTACACGCCGAAAAGAATTCATTGCCGTTTATTTGTATTTTATAAACAGGTTAATGTTATAATTACGAAGTTTTACGTCGGTAGAATTATATAATCTGTGTTTCGAAGTGAAGGAATATTATACGGAGGATCCTTCTCGAGTTTAGATTAGAGAACCGTCTTTGTCCCGTGCATATTTGAGATAAATTGTCCTGTGGGCGACGCGCCGTTCCCTTTTAAATCCCCTCCCTCTCTTCCTTCCTTCCATTTCGGCCGATCGCTTACGTATTTGGCCATTCAAGCGCCTCCACCCGAGGAGGAACTTTTGACACTTTTGCATGAAGACTCGAATTTAGAGAGAAGTTGAACGTTTCCTTGGACGGGACGGGACGGGGGCGGCGGAGGCGGAGGCGGTGGAGGCGGCGGCGGCACCTATGGAGGAAAGTTGTGGAGTAGGAGGAAGGCCGTGGGAGATGGAGCGTGCTCTCCGCCTCTTCAATGCGGTTGGCAAGTTTTCAATTTTGAAAGAGGAGGAAACTTTTAACATCACGCCGTGATGTGTGAAACTTGAAGAGTGTGAGGGGGATATATATATATGTATGTACGTCTTGAGCGTCTCTTATAAAATTCCGAGAGCTCTATTTAAACTCCTGCGCGATATAAGACTTGGTGAAGACGAAAAATTAAATTTCGTCGGGTCTTCGGGAATGATTTATGTGGGACGCGACGACCTCGTTACGGTTTAGTAATCTGTGAGATTTTATACATCCCGTTTCTTAGAATTTCTTCAAGATCCTTAATTTCATGAGATTAACATACGAACAATACAGGAAGTTTAATAAACGAAGTCTCCCAGCTTGTGCGACATTACATAAATAAATATTCGTATCAAAACGAACAAACAACTTTTATTATATTTTTACAAAATGGTTAAACCGTTTTATAATGCATGAAAAAAAACACGAGCACTGTCTCTATATCTCAGGCCTAATGGGTATAATATTTTTGCCAGTAGTTTTTCCTCGGTATTGCTGTACCATGGTATGGTTGTAGCTGGTTCTGTTGCACCAGCAGTAGTAAGATGGACTGGAAAGAGGACAGGATCTGGAGGTGCTTTGGTTCGCGTCTCGGGAAATGCAAGCGTGACGTCACTGGTCCTGACGTGACGTCATCAGCCACGGGCGAGTTTGATACAGTCTCTCGTTTCAACGTACAATGTACATGTAATATTTGAAATGAATATAATTAATAACAATGGAAACAACAATTTCGGTTGACTTATATGAATTAAAATTATTTAAGTAAATTTATTCAATTAACTAATTGAATAGATTGTTTATATATATAAATGTATAGAGACAATGAATCGTCTCCCTGGGATGTCTCCCTAACACACATCCAGCTCCAAGCAAAGCAAAGCAATACAGACATCAACAATACGTTCAGTTCAAAGAAAATATAACTTCAATTGTTTTTCGTTACTGTTTATTCATTGTAATTTTCACTATTTGTGACCTTCAGTATTAATTTCCTTTGTGGTCAACAATTTAACATCAAACGTATATTAACGTTACACTTTTAAATTAATTTAAATCACGCGAAAAAAATAATAAATGGAAATGACATATTTGCGAACCCAAAGATATTTCTGTTTACAACCAGGGAGATGCTAACATACCACCAGAGACGTTGTTGCTTACGCGCGAATTATTACTATATTTGAAATGAAAAGAAATGCGCGGTAACGTGTACGTATGTCACGTTACACTTGTGTCGCACGCCTCTTATTAGCTGAAAATTAGGAACCTTTACTTATCTTTTTCAACGACATTATTCAGTGTTATGTCAAATGCCGAACCACACTTTTCTACATTCCATCCGTATTTTAGTAATTATCTAACTTAATCGTGTCAGTCCTCCTCTTCACTGTTGCTTCTAATGTATGTATGGGACATACGCCCGGTGGCAGTTACAACAACAACAACGAAAAAATATATTAAGTACTAAAAACTACTGACTATAGATAACTTATACTCTAACAATTACTATTATTTCACTTAATTGAGTACATTCAATTCCCTCAAAATTATAAAATGAAAATAAATACCTTGGAATTAATTTCTTTCCCCGAATTTATGTCAGTCTTTTAATCTTTTCCCGAAATAACCCACTACTATGAGGTTTTACCTCGAACTGCTCTGCAGGTAACTTATTCCAATCTTCTATGGTGGCTTTAAAAAAAGAATATTTAGCTATGCCTATTTTGCGGTCTTGTTCTAATTTTAAATTTGTGGTCTCTCCCCTACCTATATATGTTGGCTTTTTAATTTCTTGCGTATTTCTCCCCACGTTTTGCCACCAACGTAAGTCTGTCACTTTTCCTCCTCCTCTCTAACGATTCCCAACCCAACCCTCCGCCTGCCTGGTCCCCGTACTACAAATTTTGCTGCTTTTCTCTGGACTTTTTCTAACGTATCGAAGTGGGTTTTCCTATATGGATCCCATCAGCATGCGCCATGCTCCATAATGGAACGCACTAGGATTTTGTACGCCAGTTCCTTTGATTTTCCGCTCCCTTTCTTTAATATTCTGTCAACAAATTGAAGAGATCTTCACGCTTTTCGTGTTACGTGATTTAATTGAGCCTCTCACCCCATATTTGAACTCAAATAAATTCCTAAATACTAGCATTTGTTTTCCTGTGGTACCTCTATATTGTAATTTAATCTGGTTTCAGACCGCGATCTAGTAAAAGATATTGATATACTTTTATTCCGTGCCGATCACATCGCTTTTCATAATTTCCTTTAACAAAGTCCATTCCTCTCCTTTCTACCTTAGTATCTCCTCAATCATCACATTATCAACCCATATTTTCTCCTTTTCCCCATATGCATATATCTAATGCCTGTATCCATTCTTTTTCAATGACATGTCCAGATTTCTATTAAAAATATATTTTTATTTCTTCCTGAATGCTTTTTTCGGTGTTTCCTTTTCTACCATTTATCACCGTTGACCTCTTCCAATATTCAGTCAAGTTCGTAAGTATCTGTATTGCTTTACCGCAACAAGTTGAAATGTATATGATGGGTTATAAGGGTTGAAATAAAGGAATATTATATGTATATCTGGATGGGGAATACATTCAATTTACATTTATAAATTGATGATATACTATTAAATAAGCAAATTATTTTTATGAAGCCAGCCTTTTTTTTAGGATGAATAATATACTCTTCATACAATACTTACAAAATTTAAAGTAGTTATAAACTTGCATTTGTAAAGAAAAAGAAATCTATTCTCGGGTCATATTTAAGGGCATTCTCATAGAAACAGATTTAAAAACAGAAACTTTAAGTCGGAAATGGCTGTACGAGGAAATGGGACGAAAGCTTGTCATTTTATGCTTCGACTGGAACTCGCCACTGGTCCTCAGATCTCGTGCCGGTCCCCACAGATTCCTTTAAACTTCCGTGTAGGGAAATGAATATCTCGCTCATTTAATCTTCATATATACGATCAAAAACAAGGATTCGGTCCCTGAATAATCAAATTCAGGACCATCTACAGATTGAAATATTCTCTCAATCCTGCTCCTAATTACCACAAACTCTCATTGTGTCAATCCCTATCCCCTGAACGATTTTAGAAAGTTTTATTAACTGAGGCAGATATATGTAATGGAAATATGTGAATCTCTTCTTATTTGTCATTTGTAGATACTCATCACGATTTCAATGCCCGTAACTGCGAATACATCTGACTGTGACGTCACCAATCCCTCCGTTACAATCTGTAGACGTTTACATGATGAGTATCAAACCAAAAAGATAACCTATAACCTCAACAAACAACTTTGCAATAATATTATGATGTCTTAAGCATAAGATATCAAAAAACATAAAATACAACACATAACCAACTTTATCCGAAATTCTTACTAATGAAAGTGACAAAAATTCTATTAAATTATAATGATTAAAAAATTTAGTTTTGGTATTATAATCTTGTCTTAGGAAAATGTAATTAGAAATCTGCCGTGGTTACTTGAAATGTGTGTAAAATTTAAGGATTTAAGAAAGTCTTTGATATTTATTATCATCTTCCTTTTGGTTTCAAATATTAACTTTCATTTCGTAAAATAGAAAAATAAATCTATTCTCGGGTCATATTTAAGGGCATTCTCATAGAAACAGATTTAAAAACAGAAACCTCAAGTCGGGAATGGCTGTACGAGGAAATGGGACGAAAGCTTGTCATTTTATGCTTCGACTGGAACTCGCCACTGGTCCTCAGATCTCGTGCCGGTCCCCACAGATTCTATTAACTTAACACTGCAAAAGTTTATACTTGATAGTTATTTGCATGATGATATTACGTTTCGGTTCTTAAAATATGTATATAATTTATAAACGTAGAAGTGACTCTAAGTAAGTACTTTGAACTCGAGGGTACTCTCTGTACCATGGTTTCTTTGACAAAAGGTAAATGCAAGCGTTTCCCGTAGAGCGTTATTGAGGCCTATTATGTAGTGAAAATTAAGGCCTTTGCATTCATTAAATCAATAATATGATTATCTTTTGATGTGTCCGCCAAATTAATTTTTTAAGTGGTCGAAATTCGAATTTCTTGGCGTGTGGAAGCATGGTATGGTGTATGTGTGTGTGTGCACGCGCGTGTATGGGTGATAAAATGAATCTCATATTTAAGGGCATTCTCATAGAAACAGATTTAAAAACAGAAACCTCAAGTCGGAAATGGCTGTACGAGGAAATGGGACGAAAGCTTGTCATTTTATGCTTCGACTGGAACTCGCCACTGGTCCTCAGATCTCGTGCCGGTCCCCACAGATTCTATTAACTTAACACTGCAAAAGTTTATACTTGATAGTTATTTGCATGATGATATTACGTTTCGGTAATATAATTTGTAAACGTAAAAGTAACTCTAAGTAAGTACTTTGAACTCGAGGGTACTCTCTGTACCATGGTTTCTTTGACAAAAGGTAAATGCAAGCGTTTCCCGTAGAGCGTTATTGAGGCCTATTATGTAGTGAAAATTAAGGCCTTTGCATTCATTAAATCAATAATATGATTATCTTTTGATGTGTCCGCCAAATTAATTTTTTAAGTGGTCGAAATTCGAATTTCTTGGCGTGTGGAAGCATGGTATGGTGTATGGGTGAGTGATAAAATGAATCTCGCTGTAATGCAGCAAAGTGTTCCAAGTTTAGTGAGATTGGGAAAAGTTTTGAGAAGCGGACGTGGTCCAGTCCATTTCACCGAGTTGTTCTACTTCATCATTCAGTATTGTTACGGACGGCGGCGGAGGCGGCGGCGGCGGCTGCGGGGCGGTAAAACCACAATAACCGGGGCGGAGAGGGACGCGACTGCTCTTAACAGCCTGAGAGCAGTAATTTCAGAGGTAGAAGAGAGGATTACTTCTTTTCTCTCCCTCTGCGGCAGTACATTCCTTCAAGTACGTGTTAAGAGTCGTGCTTTCCGGATTTCTCCTCCTTATTCCTCCATTACTCACGGCTCGTCGGATGGCGAAAGGAAAATGGAGTGCGTCGGGCGGTGGCAGGACGGGGATAAGGGAGATTCAACAGGGGATGACGAGAGGGTGAGGAGAACAGAAACGAAACAAAGTCCGTAAGGCGCAGTCCGATAGCAGCTTTCTACCTTCAAGTAATACCGAATATTTTCTTTCTACAACTGATCGTGTTTTTTTTACAAATAAACAAAACCAATATTTATATATTTCATTTACTTATTTTTTTGTACTGTAATGGGGCATATGCCCGATGGCTGTAAGATAAGATAAGATAAGATTTATTGGATCCATTAGTCCTCTATTGAGGAAATAGGACAAGTCAAAGAATATGTTACATATCACACTAAGAATACGAATATAAGAAACAAAATATGGATACAACATATGAGTAAAGAAAATTATGTATACAATGATAAATAAAATAAATAAAACAAAGCAGAGCAAACAAAATATGAATACAACATATCAAGAATATGAGTACAAAACAATAAGAGAGATAGTAAAAGAAACTATGTATACAATGATAGACAAATAAAAGAAAGTATACATAACATATACAAAAGATATAATTTCTTGGATAAACAATGTCAATTTGGAACACTATAGCGGTATAATAGAGATCCACGCACTTCACAATACACTACACTTTGAAACACACGTGTGTAGGTAGATCCGTGGGAAATCAGGCTCCAGCAGATCTCGTCAATTTAGGTCATGAAACAAAGAAGAAAAGACCAGGATAACGTATAATATATATACACCTGATATTGTTTGCATATGATGAAACACTGATTCAGCACTTTTGCAAAAATAGACTTTAATTACTTTCAGACCGATTGATAAATTCAGGAATAGAATAATAATAATAAACTCCTTCTAGCAGGAGATTCTTGCATGCTTTAGTGAACTGATTATAACTGTTTAAATTTTTTATGTAGTGTAGTGGTCAGCGTTGCTGCCTCGCATCACAGAGGTCCTGTTTTCGAATCCTGGCTTAGGAATGGATGTTCTGTGTGCGTTTTCACTCTGTGAATAAAGAGATTAAGGAAAAGAAAAACACATCTGTATATTGTTATGGTAATCAGTCCTTCGACTGGTCTGAAGCTATCATATTACGCGCAAACCTTTTATCGCCGCATAACTACATCCCACTTCCTCCCTAATCTGCTTAGCGTATTCCATCCCTGCCTCCGCCTTTTGTCCAATTCCCTCTAATGCTAATTTTACAAGACGCTCATTGTCTCAAAACGTGGCTTATTAATCTATTCTTTCTCAAGGTCAACGTCGTCCATATTGTTCGCTTTGCCCCTTTTCTGCTTAGAATTTCCTCGTTAGTTACCCACCCTATCCACCCATCTCATTCCTCTATAGCACCACATTCCTAAGGCTTCCATTCTTTTCCTTTCTGCAACTCCTACCGTCCACGTTTCTAACACATATAAAGTCACGCTCCATACCAACATTTTTAGTACATTCCCCTCTTTTATAAATCCATATATAGAGGGAAAAAAATAAAAAAGGAGAAATAAATTTAGAAGAGTCCTTTACTGTCCTACTTTCTACTCCTCTTCACTCTCTGTCACTTCGCAAGTTTTTTTAATTTTTGTGTCACTTCTTTAACTTCGCTTCCTCAAAATCATTCCCAATACATTGCTTTCAAGCTTAATCTAAATCTATTTTCCACTACTGGACTTCCTTTGAACACTTTTGCAGGTTGAATTTTTGAACGTCAATGTTTTTCGATTTTTAAATAAATTCCGAGCCACGGTTTTTGGCTCATTTAATATGTATATGAAGTCTTACGAGATGTCTCCCCTTTCTGTTTTTTTTAGCGTGTTTCAACAAAAGTTTTCCACTTAATGATTCTCCGCGTGCATTATTTTCCTCTTTGATTCAACCATTTCGAGTATTTCTACCTAGGATCTTTGTGATAACTTTATTACTGCATTTATTAAATTATAAATAATTCCAGCCAATTTGTTAGAAAACAACATCTGTATTTTAAACTAAACACTAAGAACGGCCAAAAGTCAAAAATGAAATAAGTTTGTTTGAAAACGTTTCGTCCCCCTAGTTTCTGGACCACCTCATTTTTTTTAATTGTAATGCAACAAATATTTCATGTTGATGCTTCAACGTCCGGAACCGAATAAAAAACTCATTTCAGACCTCATTTGACCTTTTTTGTTTTGTTTATAATAATACGTCACATTAAAATAAATAAAAAAATACGGCCAGTAAGTCAGCAGATAACTTTATTATTACTGTTTAATTAATATAAATAGGACGTTTCGTCTCCCTTTTGAGACTTCATCAGACATACTACATAACATTACAATAGATTAAATATAATTTTATTTATAATTACTTATAATCAAAATAGTATAATAATTATTATATATTATTTATAATATGTATTTATAATAATTAAATAGTAATAATATTATATGCTGACTAATTGGTCGTCTTTTTATTTTTCGTAAATTTTAAGTCAGGATATTGAAAATAAATCATACTGCAAGAAGGAGAAATAAAAATCCGATGCTTTGCTGATGTTATTTTGGAGTATTAGGGGAGTCAGAAGAAGACTTGGGAACCATAATAAATGGCATGAGCGTGGGCATGGAGAAATATTTCAATGTGAGGATTAATAGGGGGTAAAACAAAGGGGATGAAGTGTAGTATGGGAAACATTGGAATAACAAAGGCTGTTAGATTGGGAAAGGATATTTTGAAGGAATTAAAGGAGTTCTACTGATTGGGGGACGTAATAACTAGAGTAGGATAGCACAGGCAAAGAAGAGGAATTTACTTACGGGTAATATAAGTGTCAATATTAGGAAATCCTTGCTAAAATTGCTGGTATGGAGTGTGGCATTATATGGGTGCAAAACGATAGGTGTTGCAGACACCAGGAGAATGCTGAAAATGAAATGGGCGGATAAAATCACTAACGAGGAAGTTCTAAATAGAATAGGGGAATCAAAAATGGTGGTTTAATTCTCTTTGGTCTGACGTAAGCCGTCAGACATGAAATAATACTTTAATATAACTAATATTTTATTCAAGTAACATAATTTTTAATTGTTTTCCTCGAACTTGGCCACACGCACGCAGCGGATAAACATCTCGCTTGGAGGGTTCGTAAGGGCATAATGTATTCTTTGTAAACTCTCTCTCTCTCTCTCTCTCTCTATATATATATATATATATTCGAAAGAACTTCACCTGAAGATGATGGCGGTGTCAGCCATAGAAACGTTGTGGATTACAAACGACATCACCCGACGACTGGAATCCCGAGAACTTTTCATCCGTCCTTCATATTGTTCGCTCTTCCCCTACTCTTCTTATTCTAGTTAGTTACTTTATACAGCCATCTGATTTTCGGTATTCTCCTTTAGCACCACATTTCAAAGGCTTCTTTTCTTTTCCTTTCTGCAATTACTATCGTCCACGTTACAGACACATATTACGCCACTCTTCAAAACAAAATTTTTAAGAATGGTTTTCCTAATAATCATACTTATATTACCCTAAGTAAATTCCCCTTTCTTGCCAGTGCTATCGGACTGTAATTATTATGCTTCCCAAATAGCAGAATTCATTAACTTCCTTCAAAACATCCCTTCCCAATCTAACAACATTTGTTATTCTACTATTTCTCACAGTACACTAAATTGCCTTGGTTTCCCCTCTATTAGTCCTAATTTTGTAATCTTCTGTCAGGATCACCTTAATGCAATTTATTATCGTTTCCAACTTCTGACTACTCTAATCTATATCAATAAATAAAACTAAAGTATCTGTCTGACTGACTGTCTGTCCGTATGTTTGTGTGGAATAAGCTCCGAAACGGCAAAACGGATTTCAATGATAATTTTTAGGGGTTTTAAAAAAAGCAGATTTAATTTAAATATTCGTGCATATTTATTTTTGATATATTCATGAAGATAATAATATAATATGAATTTAAATAAAAATATTAATTCTTTTTTTTTTGGTTAACAGGCTACATGAGGGTGATCCTGAAACAGGCAACTCCCCTTTAATAGCATAGGAAGAGAATTGAAAAGAAGGGGAGGGGTGGAAGATAGAGCAAGGTAGCCAAGGGTTGACTAGGGCCACAGGGGCTATTGTTTAACGATCCTACCCGGTGTTTCACCCAAAGAGATGCAGGGAAAACCCTAGAAAACCTGCATCAGGTAGGTCGGGCATTGGGTACTATTCTCACGCCCTTCCGAATGACGGGAGACGAGTTTTCTGTGGGGACGCAGCATTCCCTTCTCCGTGTCTCCACCAGTTTCAGGAGGCAGTTGGCCGACTGATCCAATGGGATCAGCGGACAGCTCTTGCCATATGCCCAAGGTCTTTGACCCCGGTACATATACCTCCTGAAATAGGTGAAGGTGTCTCGGCATATGAGAACTTTGATAAAAAAAGTACCCAGAGAGAGTGCAGGAGGCATCCCCGACATGATCAGGTGAGCCCCGCAGTCACTCTGGGCTGAAGCGCCTGCGAGAAAACTCCCGCAAAAATATTAATTCTACGGGAAGATTTCTTGAAATTGCCGCTGCTTGTAAACCAACTGCGAGTTATAAGTCCTCTATCATTCATCCCACTTACTATCTATTATTGCAGCAGGCTTCTTTGGATCGTCTATACGATGTATACATAAATTGATAATCGGTTTTATTTCTCGCGTCAGAGGTAAAATTAAAAATTTTAGTAATTGCTAATATGAAACTATTGAGTTCGGTGTAATGCGAGTTGCTATGTTACATTATGACGTTTAACATGTGATTTAAGTAAAAAATTTAACCATTGAGTGGAGAAAATTTTTTAATTCTGTTAGAATACTGAAAATTTATTTATTCGTCTTATTGTATTATATGTCTGGAGATACTGGGAGTATATTTGAGGTTCATATTGAGACGGTTTGGTTATGTGTTGACCAAGAATTAAATAATGTGCCGGGATAATATAAATAAATACCCGGGCAAAGCCGGGTCCCAGGCTAATACTACAATAATTTATGTATTGCTCAAAATTGTTTTTTTTTGGTAATTGTCTGTTAAAGGGGTTGTTAATTAATTGTGTTATTTTATTTATTGTCTGTTGTATTGAACAAAACACTAAGGACGGAAAACCCCTTCCTCAAATGTCTGAATGTATAAGTAGGTGGAAGGGTAAACTAATATGTAGCTGTGAGATGGCCATTAAATTGAGCAGTGTTAATATTTACGCAGAGATGTGGATGGACTGATTTGACAGCGGAGCTTGGCACAACAGCATCTATTATCCATTAGGGCGAGGAGTGGCGAGGTTTCTAATTGATTCGGAAACCAATAAATATCGCCCAGTATTTTAATATACACTAGGAAATGTTGGAATGCTGAGGAAAATTACTTGCGGAGAAAATTAAATTTTGGTTCTGCGGCGCGCGATTCAGAAGCTTGGATTTATTACTCGGCCAATAAAAAAAAAGAGGCTATTACGTCCTTGAGAGTGTCATAAACGTTCCAAAGGAAACTGTGAACGTAAAGCATTATTAAACGGTCACGACTCTCAGATTGTTTTCGATGCCAAAATAATGGCGGAGACTACGGTTTGTCGTGAGCAACAACAATCCCGGGGGGATTTCCACTCTAAACGGGAGGAGGAAACGAGGACAGTTTAGTTACTGTTTTCGGCAGTTCGAGGGCGCACAGATGGGGCGGAAAATTGTAATAGTGCCCTGGCCGGGGGGCGGGGGGGGCCGGGGGGGGGGCAGGGAGGGGGCTGAAAAATGCTCGAGCAGGGGCCTGTACCTTATGATACCTATTACTACTACAGGGGATTGTGACAAAGAAACAGCACGGTTTGTTAGGCCCAATGTACTCAATGAACCCGAAAGAAATTGGCTCGGTGGACGTTACTGAGGGTTAGCTTAAAGATCACAGATACGATTCCACTAGACACAGCTATTAACGTCCCTCTACGTTTATGTTTAAAATATTGTTACTTTTTTATTTATAATTTTTGATTTTAGGAGAATATTGGAGGTATGGAAATAGATGTAAATTAAAAAAAATCTCTACGGTTCTGACCATTATCAAGTACATTTTACAGACGTTTACAACTTCGGAAATAGAAGATAGTTAAAAATTAGTAAGAGTGATATTGTGTGGACTCATTCATTCATTCATTCGGTTGGTTCCCACCAGCATTTTTGTTTTGAAACCCCTCAAAATGAGGGGATAACGGGGGACACATATATTACAGAAATTCCCCTACGGTAAGAGTCCTACGCCCTTGGGAGGACAGGAAGAGAAATCGTAGTTTATAATTAACAGAGTAATAAAACGGTTACTTGACAAACTTTCCTTGAATATATGTGCTCAGATAACACCTACATTTCTTGTCTAGTAATGTGCTGAAAGCATAGTACACGATACAAACAGATATACAGAACATACAAATATAGTTTGAAATACAATACATAATTAGTTTTATAAATATTTTGATCATTGCTACAATAAAACATAATAACAAAGTAATATATATATATTGTAATATTTTTTTTGTGTATAAAACATTTATTAATTTAAAGTACAAATATGATCAATTTAATATTTTTCATTTATTAATTTAAAGTGAATACACGGGCTTAATCTCAGGGGATTTTGGGTCTCTCAAGAGATGGAGTATGCAGTAGCTGAAAAATAGAAAGAAAGATCATTAAATATTATTTATCCAGAGCAATGAGCAAGTTTCACAATTTTTTTTATCGCTTACCCACAATTACTGGGCCAACAAACATCCACCTCTCGAATGTTTGTGCGTCTCTCTGGCGTCTTGCAGGATTTGATCACGTCTGGACACGTCCGTCCACTCGTCTGCCTTCTGCGGGGTCGGACCACCTCCGTCCTCTGCTCCACTCGCCTGCCTTCTGGGGTCGAGCCACGTCCTCTCCTCTCCTTGTTTCACTTCTGCTCGGTCCACGTCCGTTCTCTGCTCCACTCGCCTGCCTTCTGCCCTCTGGTCGCGAGCCACCCATCGGCTTCCCTTTTAAACCTTCCGACGGGAATTCCCCTATTTCACAACATTTCGGGGTTCCCCGCCCTCATTTTTTAAACTCGTTCGGCGGGGTTTTCCCGCGGGGGTTCACCATCGTCATTTTTTATACACGCTCGGCGGGACTCCCCCGCGGGGAATCACCATCTTTCGGCCGACTAGCCATTGTTGTTGGCCGAACTGCGCCTCATAACGCCACAACCTTACAAAATCCGCCTTTTTTATCACAATATATATATATATATACATAGGAAAATAAGATTTAATTGATAATATATTAACAATGAATTTCAAACATTACAATTTTGTGAATTAATTATTATAATTGTACAACTTGGCTACTACACAAAAAAATTTTATAGGTAAAAAATTTAGGATAAAATTAATGTTATACATATAAACAAGAAAATTACTGTACGGAATTGTGAGGAAAGTTTAAAATAGAAAAAGAAAAACAGTAGAAAAATATAATTAAAATACTAAACAATCCATCTATTCTATTCCAAACCATCCCCATCTCTCGTCGCTATTCTAATAATATCTACATAACAATAATTTCAACGTATCCAGAAATCAGCAACTATTTACTATCACAAAGGATTGAAGTTTTACAGGGAAATCATTTCATATATGACACAGCATATATTTAATAACTAACATCAGAAGAGACAAAACTCTCCTCTAAGAAGCCTCACCAAGAAGAATGACGACATTCCGCGAAACCATCCCACCTCGAGTCCAACTACAGTGTGCGTTGGCCCATCGCGAGGTGGGATTTCGGGGTCTTTGGAGGATACACCGGAGGCCCCACGTACCCTGGGGTACTACTTTCCCCCGGGGAACGGCATTGGTCGGCCGCGCGCATAGCTCCTTTCAGAACTAGCGTGCTTAGGAGGAGTTGCACTTGCCATTTAAATGACCCTTGGAATTTTTAGGACCATTCCAGCGAACCAGAACGAGTTCCCCAAGCTACGTCTACATTCTCCTGCTAACAGCATGGGAAATACTGTCAGATGATTATGGATAGGCGGTTTCATCATCGGATAACTAAGAGTGCGGAGAGACAAAACCCCAACTGGAGGCAAAAACTACACCTTCCCAGAGTGGCTCCTTGGAGAGTCACGCGACCTCCCTTCATTGAAAAACGAATGACCTGCAAATCCAGAACCGGTGACGGCTAGAGAATTACGCCGTTTGTGAGGCGAAAACGGATCCTCACAGTGCTTCCGCACGTCTAAGCCGAGGTACTCCAGTTTTCCATGGAAAAGGGCTCCTTCCTTGCCTGAAAGAACGAGGGTCCAGAAAGACACCCATTTCGTTGCGGCAGTAAAACAAAAAAGACATCGCTGCTACCCGTTGTTGCTCCTCCCACAGTAATTAACCCTGATAAGTCTCGTGTAAAAGAAAACTCTGAGCTAAGCAGCTGCCATTTCAACACATAATTTTTCCTATATTCTATATATATTTTTTATTAAATAGTACAAGACGCAAGTAGGAATTTGAGTTAATATACAGGGTGATTCGCTACCAGACCGACAAACGTGCAAGGGGTGTTAGGGGGGTAAAGAGAAGACTCGGAATCACATAGAAATGCAGGGTCACATATGCCGTAGTTGCGAATTATTGTACAATTGAAGGGACACAAAAATTTTATCGAAAGGTTGTACTGCAACAGGTATTCGTAATTACGACGAGAAGTCGTCAGGCAAGCCTGACAGCGGCGCTGTCTGGAAAGATCCCTGGTTTGTCACGTAACATCCCGCCTACAGAACGAAAGGAATTCCATTCAGCGCCGTTTTCTCAGGCTTGTCGTAATTACGAACACCTTTTGTAGTACAACCTTTCAATAATATGTTTTCTGTCCCATTTATGTTTCTGTTATTTTTCTCTGCTTCTTTGCGCCATCACTCGCAACTACGGACTTCTTCTACGATCTTGCATTACTATGTGATTCCGAGTCTTTTCTGTACCTCCCCCCTCCCCTACACCCCTGAAAGTTTTTTGGTCTGATAGAGAATCACCCTGTGTATATAAATCATAAAATTTCTAATTAAATTTTGTTTACATTTAAAATAAATTAAAACTCCCCTTTACAGTTTCCCTGCAAGAAGATCTATTAACGCCCTCCGCAATTTTAATGCTACTGAAATTTAAGCAAATGTTTCTTTCGGATACAATTATAATACTGTTAATTCTGTAAGAAATACAGAGGGCGAGAACATCCGCCCGCAAGTGTGATATTGTGTGGTACTTGTAATTCACAAAACAACGCACAACGAAGCTTACTTTAATTTTCGGCTTCCTACAGAAAATTATGTGGTGAGAAACTTAAATGTAATTTTCTGTTTAATTCCGGAAAATTAAAGTCTTGGTCGTTTCCAGGCGGCGCCGTGGAATGCGAGTCAGCTGATATTATATTCCTTGGCCGGCAAAAAACAACACACGCAAATATCGGAATTACACGTCATCTCTCTCTCTCTCTCTCTCTCTCTCTCTCTCTCCCACTCTCTCTCTCTATCCACGGAGAAACGTCGCTTCCGGGAGGGCGAACAAACAACTCGCCTCTCTGTTTGTAAATAAATAACGCGCGTTAAACCGAAGGAGCGAGCGATCCACCCTGGATATAACTAATTTTCAGCAATGGCGCCGGGGTAATTCCGTCACGGAAGGGAATAATACCCCGTAAAGGGGAGAGATAATCGCTTAATTAGTATGGGAAACAGCGCGTTATTGAAACAATTTGTATCTATCACTTACCGGCGCCGCCGTCCGTGGGCGTCCTCGTCCTCCGCCCCCGACCGCCCCCCGGAACGAATTATTAACACACGCCGCCGAATTAATTCAGGTTTACTCCATCGACAATATTAGTGCGAATTGTAGATCGGGATGGTTCAACATTTTTCACGTCGCTCTAATTAACATGGTAATTCCTCCACATTAATTAACTGTTGGGGCGGGGCGGGGGTGGGCGTGGGGGGCGGAGACCTTTCCGATTTCGAACCTGAAAGCGGAAGGCTCTACTCTTATCATTCCTCGGTAATTCCACATTCGGTCACAGTTACGGTCGTGTGTTCGTTCCGCTGCGGCAACGCGCTTCATTATTTTAGGAGAGGGGGGAGGAGGGAGGGGAGAGGGGAGGGAGATGAGGAAATGTGGTTTAATATAGTAAGTCATTCGTAATTAATATTGACCGGTGTCCGTTTATCTAACTCTGGGTTGTAAAATACTTCTGCCAATGGCGATTCGTGAAATTATTTTAAGTTATGTTGAAATGATTACGGAGGAAATTATTTAGTTTATTGAAATATTAATATATAAAGAACGAACTTCCAATATAATAATAACAAAAAAAAAACTTTACATCAATATTACAATATTCTCATTTTCAAACTTTAAGCCCGCAACTCTTTCTTACTGAAACACTATAGATATATTTTTACAAAAATTGTTTACAAATATCTATTATAAATATCTAGATGAGTTAGTCTGATAAGATCATCGGGCGAATATCATGGCTGTTCAGCAGACTTTTAGAAATCTACGAAACAGAAGAATACCAGAAGATTTTAGGAACAACATACCGAAGTAGACTGGGGCTGATAGATGCAGGCTATAATTTATATATAAATTATAGTAATAGTAAGATTATTCAAGTAATTATCTTAAACAAATTACATAACTCTGCTAATACAAATACAGTCATAAATAATTAGAGTATAAAATTAGTAAAAAAAAAAATTGAACCTACAACTACTCGACCAACGCGTCATGGAGGAGATCCGGAAACACGTGTGGGTCGTAACCGGAAAACCGGAGTTGTTTCACAAACAAAATGTATAAATGTTGAAAGGATGAGGACACAAAGAAATTAAGAATTCTCTCCTTCAGTCTCTCCACGAAAATAATATAATAATAAAACTAGTGTAACAGATGATGATCTTACACATGCTAAAACAAATTTAAATATACGCATATAATTTATTATTGTATTCATACATATTTATATCTATGTAAAAAAAATGTACCAACAAAAGAAAAATATTGTTAAACAGACCTGTTATTGAATCTAGAAAACAGGTCAAGTAAATTATTATCAATATAAAAAAAAGATGCAGGCTAATTAGGTTAGTATCTCATGCATGCAAAATATTAAGCAGCAATATCGACTTTGCGTCTAATTTTAGAAGACAGGATAAGGAAACAGGCATTTGTAGATTTAGAAAAAGAGTTTGATTAAGTGAACTGAAAGACACTATTAAGGCTTTGCAAGAGCACACGTATACAATATCGAGAATGAAGGGTTATTTGCGACCTCTACAGAAGACAGTCAGCAGTAATTAGAATAGAAGGGCAAGAAAGGAAAGCAGAAATCAAGAGACGAGTAAGAAAAGGATGCAGTCTGTCGCTCTTTACCTGTTTTACCTAAATGTCGAACAGGCGATGAAGAATGTTAAAATGGAATGTGGAAACGGAATTATACTGCAAGGAGAAGAAATAAAAACCTTACGCTTTGCGACTATATTGTAGTAATAGGAGAATCAGAAGAAGACTTGGAAACCATAATAAATGGCATGAGCAATGTCCTGGAGAGAAGGTTCAATTTCAGGATTAATAGAGGGAAAACCAAGGTAATGGAGTGTAGTTTGCGAAACAGTGTAATCACAAAGGGTGTTAGATTGGGAAGGAATATTTTTACGGAAGTTAAGGAATTCTGCTATGTAAATGATGGGGGGATATAATTATTTAATGGATTTAATAAGTAAGGTTTACTTTGTATATTTATTAAATGAATACACAATAATTTTAAAATGGGTGCGGCGAGATAATAACATGTACAATTATAAAGAATTAAAAGGGGATGATATTAAAGTTCTCAGGGGTAATTATTGTTTGGTTGACCACGTGTAGCAGATTTTCCGTTCGTAGACGAACCTGTGTTGTTTTCATGTGCGTCTTGATGCAGATGCAACTGGAACTTCCTTGTTGTTGAACTTTGAAGCGACCGGTAGACAATAGCACAAAATCGCGCTGCCGGAATTGAGGAAAACTCCTGTTTTTTTCTCCCTTCTGCCCTCGTTGTTAACGCCTTCTTTCTTCATTGCTTCCTCGCCGATCAAAACATGGTACACCTATCCGCTGTTTCCTCTAATGTTCAGTCCGTAATTTACACTGTCTTCCTCCACTTGTTAATGTCTCACCTTACACTCTACTTCCTCCAATCATCAAGCACGCCTCACACTCTCCTCCACCTATCAATCCTCACATCATCCTTTATACTGCCCGTTTCTCTGCCCTTCACCTTCGCACGTCACCTCGTATCTCTTCTCCCTCCAAGAGATAAAAGTCTCTCACGTGACGGTTGTCTGCCAATCATCGTGAGTTCTCCATCACGCGCGGGAGATACAGGTATATGTCCCTCGGAAAATCCGAAAGGTGGATGTCCTCTTAACGAAAAACGAGCTTCCGGTTAACTCCGCCGCACTCGGGTACAGTTATCAAGCCGCCAAATCGGCGCCCGGAAAAACCCATTGTTTCAGGCCAGCGACATGCTCTTGCCGTATTTTTTTTTACAATTTTTATTCCATAAATAGGAATAAAAATTGGGCCGGGTTCTACTGCGCTACGGTTACTTGGGAAGCTCAATAACTAGGGATGGTAGAAGTATAGTAGACATAAAGTGTAGGAGAAATTAGGAAATCATGGCTAAAAATATTCGTATGGAGCGTGGGTGCGAAACGTGAGCGATTGGAGTTGCGGAAAGGAAAAAAATAGAAACCTTTGAAATGTGGTGCTATAGGAAAATGCTTAAAATCATTAACGGGGAAGTGTAGAAACGTTTCTCGGGTTTCCAACCGGGTAGTCTAAGTAAACAGCGACGTTTCGACAGATAGCAACTCCGTCATCTTCCAGGCTGAAGTGGAAGATGACGGAGTTGCTAGCTGTCGAAACGTTGCTGTTTACTGAGACTACCCGGTTGGAAACCCGAGAAACGTTTCTACATATTCTTCACCGGGAAAGCCTTCGTTCTTTAATTAACGGGGAAGTTATAAACAGAATAGGGGAAGTCGAACAATATGGAGGACGTTGACCAAGAGAAGGGATAGATTAATAGGCTACGGTTTAAGACATAAGGATCTTGTAAAATTACCATTGGAGGGAAGTGTGTGGGGTAATAGCAGAATAGGGTGGCAAGGATGGAATACGCTAAGCATATTAGGTAGGATGTGGGACGTAATAGTGATGCGAAAATGAAAAGGCTTGCACAAGATAGATTAGAATGAAGGGTTGCATCAGACCTGTCTTAGGACTGAATATCACAAAAAAATAATCTGATAAAAGCCAAGAATTTCTTTTATTAATTTATAATAGACGCTAAATTACACCTTTAGAAAAATAATTACTGAAATTTCCTTTAACAGCCAACAGCCACAGTGTTGCCAATAGTCGTCAGAAAAAAATGACGGAAGAGTTGGACGTAAAGAGTGTTCTCCCCTCCGGAGACGTTCCCTTTTCGCCGGCTCGTCAATTCTATCAGCAGCGCTGTGCATGCACCGCAGACATCCCCGGGGATTACACCCAAGGCAAATGTGTGCAACCCAAGCTAGAAGGGAGCTACAAAGGCGGGAAAAATAATAGAGGAAAAGTACTTGGCAACTATTCTACACCACTTCCCCGGCGTTATCCTCCCTCTCATCAAACTTTTTAACAATTTCATCCTGAAGCTGGCCCAAAAAAATTATTCTATTTGAGATAGAAACTTACAGAGACTGTGGCTCGTAAATGTAAAATAGGAAATTCAACGTTTTAAATATTATTACAAGCACACAAGAGACTTTTACTACAATTAAAACGTACAGAGGAGGTTTGATTCACATTCTCATTTTTTCGTGAAAATAAATCCACAAAGTTATTTTAAATGTCAACACAGATATTCCTCAAGTACTTTGAAGATTGTAACGTTTTAATGGGATTTGGGGCTCTACCTTAAATTAAATGAGCAGTCAGAATAAATGATAAAAAATTTAGAACCATAAATTTAATTTAACAAGAAATAATAACAAATACATAAAACAAAACCTATCTCCCCTCTCCTTTTAAAAGAATTTATACATTTATAAAATGAATTGACTTTATAAATTTAAATAGAAAGCAAATTGATTCGGTTTCCAAGGGGATGGTGGCCATTATGTTCCGAACATTGCTGGAAATTAGTACTGCAGCCCTCAGAAGACAGCCTTGAAAGATTTATGGTACGTTACTAACACTGGAACTCGTACGTAGTTTGGCTGCAACCTTTGGAACCCTTTACGAGGTAGCTTCTGGTTATTGGGTGAGCTGCTACCGAACTTCTAAAAAAACTCTCCACAACTACTCCTCATCACTGCTGCTGCTTGACTACTCCGCAACTAATTTCCATCCTTTTCCAAGACTCCTCAACAAATCTACAACTAATGTCTACTCCACGACAACTCAGTAACTGTCTCCTCAATCTTTCACGAAACTGCTTAAACCTATGATTTCCTCTTCCCGGTTCAAATCTTGGCCAATAGGAAACGTGTTCCAGTTCCCTAATCCGGGGCTCACAAGTCTGACCGAAAAGTCGCAAAACGTCACGCACCGCTGTTACTGAAAGTGACAAATTATTGAAATCTTAGATTATTACCATCCTACACATTTATGACTTTTGCTGGCCCGCTTCTTAATCCCTGAAAGGACCATTCCTTCAATAGACGTTTTGATGCCGTTTACCTGAAAGATGCAACAAACCTTCTCGACATTCGCAGCTCGGACAAATTAAACTAACAAAATTTTATTCAATTAAAATGAAAAATAATGCCTTTAATAATTTAGAATGTCGGCGAACAAAAATGACGATCTTTCGAAGCGACAAATAGTCGCGAATTGAATTCCTTGCAATAAATCATAGTGTTCCGGTAAGAAATTTTTGATTATAGGAAAACACGAGCTTTCCAGTAAATTATATTGTATATGAAATATACAATAAAAGAAAGCAGAAATCAAGAAAGGAGTAAGACAAGGATGCAGTCTGTCGCCCATGCTGTTTAACTTATATATAGAACGGAATATGGAAAAGGAATCATACTGCAAGGAGAAGAAATAAAAACCCTAAGGTTTGCCAATGATATTGTAGTTTTACGGGAATCAGAAGAAGACTTGTAAACCATAATAAATGGCATGAACGTGGTCCTGGAGAAAGAGTTCAATATGAGGATTAATAGAGGGAAAACCAAGGTAATATGTAGTATGGGAAATAGTGGAATAATAAAGGCTTCTAGATTGGGAAGGGATATTTTGAAGGGAGTTAAGGAATTGTGCTACTTGGGAAGCGTAATAACTAGAGTAGGAAAGCACAGGCAAGGAAAAGGAATTTACTTACGGGTAATATAAGTGTGATTATTAGGAAATCGTTGCTATGCTAAAAATGTTTGTGTGGATTGTGGCGTTAAATGGGTGAGAAACGTGGACGATAGGAGTTGCGGAAAGGAAAAGAATAGAAGTCTTTGAAATGTGGTAGTATGGGAGAATGGTATGGGTGGATAGAGTAACTATCGAGGAAGTTCTAAACAGAAAAGAGGAAGAGCGAGCAATATGGAGGAAGTTGACCAATTGAAGGGATAGATTAATAGGCCACGTTTTGAGACATGAGGGTCTTGTAAAATTAGCATTAGAGGGAAATGTGTGGGGTAAGAAATAGGATGGAATACGCTCAGCATATTAAGAAGGATGTGGGAGTTATGAGCAAATGAAAAGCTTGCGCAAGATAGGTTGCATCAGACCAGTATTAGGATTGAATACCACAAGAACAACATGAAATATATTAATTATATTATATAAATAATACAATTATCTGTATGTGTTTGTGGGCGGGAGAGGGAAGCGCGGTTAAGTCTACCGGACGACGATTGCGGTGCTTGCCGCCGAAACGTTTGTGTAAGCAAACTTTGATCCGGGTTGAAACCCGAGAATTGTATTTGAAATTTGGAGAATCCATACGCCGTCAACGTGGCACTCTTAATTCGGATGTGTCAAGTATGATGACGGGTCCGCAGTTGACCCTGTAAGCCAAGGCCCCTGAATGGGCTTCAGAGCATCCAAGACGAAGAGTCAGCACGAAAAGGCCGATGGAAATACTATGATATAAATGGCCACAAATAAAATCTCTGTTTGACAGGATGAATCATACAGGAGTGTACATCCTTGTGCGACATTACATAAATAAATATTCGTATCAAAACGAATAAACAACTTTTATTATATTTTTACAAAATGGTTAAACCGTTTTATAATGCATGAAGAAAACACGAGCACTGTCTCTATATCTCAGGCCTAATGGGTATAATATTTTTGCCAGTAGTTTTTCCTCGGTATTGCTGTACCATGGTATGGTTGTAGCTGGTTCTGTTGCACCAGTAGTAAGATGGACTGGAAAGAGGACAGGATCTGGAGGTGCTTTGGTTCGCGTCTCGGGAAATGCAAGCGTGACGTCACTGGTCCTGACGTGACGTCATCAGCCACGGGCGAGTTTGATACAGTCTCTCGTTTCAACGTACAATGTACATGTAATATTTGAAATGAATATAATTAATAACAATGGAAACAACAATTTCGGTTGACTTATATGAATTAAAATTATTTAAGTAAATTTATTCAATTAACTAATTGAATAAATTTATATATATATAAATGTATACAGACAATGAATCGTCTCCCTGGGATGTCTCCCTAACACACATCCAGCTCCAAGCAAAGCAAAGGAATACAGACATCAACAATACGTTCAGTTCAAAGAAAATATAACTTCAATTGTTTTCCTTTACTGTTTATTCATTGTAATTTTCACTATTTGTGACCTTCAGTATTAATTTCCTTTGTGGTCAACAATTTAACATCAAACGTATATTAATGTTACACTTTTAAATTAATTTAAATCACGCGAAAGAAAAATAATAAATGGAAATGACATATTTGCGAACCCAAAGATATTTCTGTTTACAACCAGGGAGATGCTAACATACCACCAGAGACATTGTTGCTTACGCGCGAATTATTACTATATTTGAAAAGAAAAGAAATGCGCGGTAACGTGTGTGTACGTATGTCACGTTACACTTGGGGTGAAGTACGATAAAACCGGGAAGTATAATATTGATTCATGAATATTCTAATATAATTTTGCGGGATCTGTATCCGTCGGTATGGTGTTAAATACATTTATACTCGTAGGGGATGAGACGTATGTTTCTCTATTAAGTGACTAGTGTTCCTGTTCAGCGAAGGGTGGTTTCTACTTCTCAGAGTTACGGCGCCCCTCATCTTTGTCAGTGCCTCACGTTTCGTTAAGTTCATTAGAAATTCAGCTGGCAGATAAGTGAATTACCCTTCCGCGGTGGAAAGCAAGCAAAGCAAATGCACACTGTTGAATGGAAATTTTGTGCGTTGCAGCCAGGTGCTGGTGGGGAAGACGCGCCTGCTTTGATCTCGGCGTTGGGTACAGAGAGAGGCTGGTGAGCGCTCGGGCTCGGGAAAGATCCCTCCGACACCTGTCACTCCGACTGAAAGGGAGCTACACTCCCAGCTCGTTTGCGTTTTTACCCGATAACCGTAACTCGCTTCCGAATTGTGCCTGACGAGGATTCTCAGCGGTGACGGAATCCTTTCACTACATCATCAGGTCACATTCCTCGTCTATCAAAGCTGCGAAACGTGTCACAGCTTATAAAAAGTACCATTAATTAATTTATATTAGACCAATACAGTTTTCAATTCCACTGGTCATCCCAGAGGAAACGGAAAAGCGCCGCTTGTTGAAACGTGAGTGGCACACTTCGGGTACCACGTGGTCAGAGATTTTGGGCGCCACCTGCGTAGGCTATTTACGCAGGAATAAATTAAATAAAAAAATATATATCCTAAGAAAACGAATTTATTATAAACAAAACAAAAAAATTATATATGAAATATTTATCTGCCTGGCCTGAAAATTCACCAATTGCGACAGCTAACAGTGAGTCTCCCTTTCCCAAGGATAACCGTGGTGGTGATTTCGGTTACGAACCCGCGGTCGCGTGATCATTCGTGGCCAACACTTACCAAAAGCCGGAACATTCAGGGACTCTTGGATGCCGCTCGTTCTGTGGCGCTGAATGGACCATCCACATCTCTCGCCATCGTCTTTACCACAAGTGTCCGTCTATGAGAATCTCAGAGACTACGGTAAACGTTTTCTCCCTTCCTCTCTACTTTTTTTCATCCTCTTATTGGCCAGCCTATGGCTAAACCCAATATCCCCCCCTCCTTAGCCCTTTCTCAGAAAGGGGGCCCAAAATAGACTTGTTTGTCCCTTTACGGGATTTTCCAGCGTCACTCTTTGTCCCGAAAGTTCCAACTCTTGGCTTTGTGCTGCTGGCTACAAATGAAATATTTATAAATAATATTATAATGCACCATACGTGTAAATATCTGGGTGTAGCTTTTAATAAGAAATTAAACAGGGGCGAACACGTAAACTTAGTAGCGTGGAAGGGATGATGGAGGTCGTTACACTTCAATAAACAGGATATTGAGTACAAGACAGGCCCAAGGGAGCTGCTTACACTTCTCTAGTTAGATCTATGATAGAATACGGGGCAGCATGTTGGGATCCTTACAGAGCGGGCCACATACATGCCCTGGATAAATTCAGAAACGGGCTGGGGCGTTGTGTGGGGGGCGAAACTAAATGAGAACCACTAGGAGTTAGGAGGAACAAGGCTAGACTTGGGGAACTCTACAAAGCTTACACGGACGAACCGGCCTGGGAGCGGCTAAGTATACCTACATTTTTCTCTAAAAACGACCATAATTACAGAATAAAGGAAAGGACCAAAGAACGGATGTGAGCTAATATTCCTTCCTAAACAGAGTGATAAGGGAATGAAAGGCTTTTAGAGGATTTCCCTAAGAATACAAATATTTTCAAAAAGAAGTTAGTAACACTGAAAACTTGGGTAATTTTATAGAAAAAAAAGAGACATGAAATATTTTTAAATTTTGTTTCTGTAATTTATCTTTGTACTTTCATTTTATCAGTTCTGCAAATTCTTACCTGTAGTAATAATAAATACAATACAATAATCTGTTTGTCAACCCGCGATTGAACCATCAGCGATTGTCAAAAATTTTTGAGTATTTACTTACACTTCCCCTACTTTATGAGAGCTGAATTTCATCATAACCACCGCCATGACTTTTTTTTAAAAATTCTACAGTCACCTTAAATAAGAACAAACAGAAAAATACACAGAAACATTCATTTATGTTCACAACTAGCCATGGCCGCGACTTCGTTTTTGCGGAAGTGAGACAAATAGCTCTTTTCATTTTGCCATAAAAAAACGAAACAACGGATACAGATTTTCGATAAAGTTAAATTTATTGAATATATTTTATTTTTAGTATCTCGGCTTCAGGAGTTTGTTTTGTTTCGGAGAATATTTCAGACAAACTTCCAGACAGAAACTTCAATTATATTTTTTATTTGCTTTTAAAAATGAGCAATTATTAAATATTAAAATTTACCTGACGCGACAAATAAAACAATTTACGTATACATCGTATCGACGATCAAAAGAAGTCTATTATTTCAAGTTAAAAAATAATAGTATTATAGATCAAGAGTATAGGCAATCCTCATTCACTTTTTTAGATTTCGATGAGCCATTAAAATCTGCAAGTTCTCAAAGTCGATAGAATCATTCCTCGTTCTTCTCCGTTCTACTCATGAACATTATTTACCGTATAACGTGCCCGAAAGGTCAGAAGACTGTTTTAAATGTCGTAATGATCATAAAATAAAATCCCATTCATTTTTGGAGATCTCAATGAGCGTACGGGTCACGAAACCTATAGAATAGATTGATTTTTGCAGAAACCTTTGCGGGGGAGTTCTCAACATCTTCCCAAAAATTTCATGGCGGTCCGATGAACGTTGTAGTAATGCATAAGGGACAAACACACAGAAAAACATTTGTTTATTTGTATATATATAGATTATATATTACTTTTCTTTGGTCTGATTAGCGTGAAATAATGTTTGTAGATAGATGTAAATACTTACAAAATAAAATTGAGTGCGTGCTGCTCTGGCCTTTATAAAATCAATCTGCACAGCGGCTTATAAAAAAATGTAGCATATTTAAAAAGTAATTAAAAAAGAATTATTGCTTAAATAAAATTTTAGTTAAAAGTAAAAATTATTTCACGCTTAACAGAAATTTAATTACCTCGTTTGACAGGCTACGTGAGGGCTTAATCTATCCCGTTGCAAGTTATAGGTGTTTTTAGGGTTGAACGTTTTGATCTGAAATGCGCGAAGAAAGAAATTTCTCTCGTCTAAAGATCCAAATAAACCTTTTATATGCTGAACACCACAATACACCAAAATTTCATGGCAATTGTATAAAAGATATATGTACGCATTAGGGACAAACATGAAGTCGCAGGGCAGACTGTTTCCGTGGAACTCTTCCTTTTGCCTGATCTGGGGTAATCTATACTAAACACAGAAAATTAAGGACAACGGATAAATTGTATAGGAACGAATAAGGGCAACACTTGTGCGTCGCAGTGTGTTCGAACGACGCCCGGTACAAGAAAGGCTGGAGAGCCTTCCACATCCCCCCTTTTTAAGTCCCTTCCTATGCTATTAAAGGGGAGTTGCCTGCTTCAGGATCACCCTCATGTAGCCTGTTACCCCCCAAAAAACAGCGTACATTACTCCTTATTTATATACACATCCTAAAGTGAAACTACATTTTTTTGTTACGTCACGCCATTGTATACACAGTAGAATAGATTCATTTTCTATTGATCCTAATGAAAAGTAAATATGCAAGGATGTGGAAACAGCTAGAGAGAAACACGAAGGCAATAGCCGGTAGGCCAGAAAGCATTTATTTAAATAATTACGCATTTATTTATTTAATAATTGAAAACAAATCAAACCATTTCATACTTCGTATTGGGACACATTCATATGATACAGATTAAAAGTCAAAAATATTTAGTTATTGTCAATTTTAAGAATAAATATCGATAATTATGTATTACTCGGGTTTTCTATCAGTCTCAATAATAATTTAAAACTTCATTAGTAAATATTTATTACATTACATAATTATAAGTTTTTAAAAGTGTCAATAATTTTTCCCATAATCATCGTTTTAAACCAAAATATTTGTCTTATAAAAGATTTTAAACTTACTAACTTCTACTTATGTCAATATTGACATCTTGTTTTCAATTAATTCAAGTTCAGTAAAATTAAATTACAACATAATAATGACCTCTATTTAAATTTAAATGCGTTCAATTTTTTTTCAACTTGTAAGGAAATTAATAAATTACTATTCATTAATTTAGTTTTGAATTATTATTGAGATTAATTCGACTGATGCGACCTATTAATTTATGATCATTGAACTATAAATGTATTCTATCAAGTGAATTTTGTTTTAATGATATTTCGTAGGGTATCGAAATTATAAAAATACCGATGTTATTTTTTTGTTACGAGACGACGGCAGTTATTCCACTGCTGGGAGATTTCATCAAAATACACATGCAGGGATGATTTAATAACGTTTTCCCAAAACGCTTGTTTCTGCCTCAGCATTGTACTCTTCTGTCAGGTCGTAGCTTATCTTGCTTTACACTGCAGGTGAACCTCTTTGATGAAGCGTGAACGTCCAACAGCTACCATCCACAGTAGCACGCTAACAACCGACCAGCATCGTCTATACCGAAATTATCGTACCCAGATGCCGAGCCATTAAAATCTGCCCATGTTCCCTAGAATCATCCCTCGTTCGTCTCTGTTCCATTAATAAACATTATTTACCGTATCACGTGCCCGCAAGGTCTCCACCCTGTTTCCAATCTCGTGTTGGTCATAAAACACGTGAAGCCCACACAGGTGTCGAATTGAGATAATATCACCACGGAAATAATCTTTGTATTATAAGTTTCGTCTTCTACCCGTCATTTTAGTTCATAAAACGAGGGAATCTACATGGGCGCACTTTTGTTGAATGGCTCTTAGCCTCTGTAATCTGATATCGAATACTTCCAAGTGAAGGAGCAGCAGAAGAGGGCAAGGGGGGAGGTTGGGTCCCTCTGCATTGATTTACCAGCTTAATTCAGATATTATCCTTAAAAAATTCATCTTTACCACTAATAATATTTTCCGAATAAATGGAAAGATTGAATATACTATAAATTTAGCAGGAAACAATTTTTAAAATAGATATAAAACTACAGGGGACTGTTTATTAATAATTAGTAGACACACTCACGCTAAAACATTTAGAACTGTAACTTAAAGATTTCTTAAATATGTTTTGTAACATTTATATTTTTAAATGAAATTGATATTTTTTGATGTACAAGTACCGAAATAGAAATCTTTAAAATGGTGCAGCTATGCACGATCGAGTGAGAAAGCATCCTCAAATTTATTTAAAAAGATACTCAGGATTTTTTTTATAAAAGTAAATAAAACCTTTATGATCTGAAAATTAACGAATAAAAATTTTAGAAGATATTTAACAGTTAGTATCAACCAAAACCTTCGCGTCGAAGGCTTAAAAAAGATATATTTTGGTAATTTGAGTATTTATAATTAGCTTTCTATCAAATTGTTTAAATAACGTATTCAAATGTTTTATTGTGAATGAAAAAAAAGCTGACGTTTCAATAATTTAAAAAGATAGTATTTCATTTTTAAAATTACATCCGGTCCATTAATATAAAAAAATCTTATTTTCAAAATTTAGATCCTAGGAAGAACAATTCAGATTCCCCTTCAACATTTGCGAATAGAAAAATGTATGTATATATTTTGAACATTTATTTGAGAAATATGTTGATATAACTTCGCATCCAACTCGCAATACTGATTTCGAAACACGGTCACTTTTCTTAATGTTCCGTGTAAAGTTTACATTTGTAACTATTCATATTTGAACATACTAAGATATGGTATAAGTAAATAATTTATTTAATTGGTCTACTTTAAGATAGATTTTAGCGTACTGAGAGAGCAGATTTTGTTTGTTAACAGGCTACATGAATGAGGGTGATCCTGAAACAGGCAACTCCCCTTTAATAGCATAGGAAGGGAATTGAAAAGAGGGGGGGTGCGGAAAGTAGAGCAAGGTAGCCAAGGGTTGACTAGGGCCCCCGGGGTATAGTTTAAGGATCCTACCCGCTGTTTCCCCTTAAAGAGATGCGGGGAAACCCTAGAAAACCTGCATCAGTTAGGTCGGGCATTGGGTACTATTCTCACACCCTTCCGAATGACGGGAGACGAGTTTGCTGTGGGATCGCAGCATTCCCTTCTCAGTGTCTCCACCAGTTTTAGGAGGCAGTTGGCCGACTGAACCATTGGTATCAGCTGACAAGTGCCCAAAGTCTTCGACCCCAGTGCATAAACTTCCCTTAATAGGTGAAGGTGTCTCGGCATGTGAGAATTTTGAAAAATAAAACAACAACAGAGAGAGTGCGAGGCATAGTGAGGTGAGTTTGAGAGGGAAACTGCCACAAGCACCTCTAAATTCCTCTCAGAAAGCAGTGTTGTTACATGGGCTCTTATGGGGCTAGGAGCCAGGAGTTTATCCTAGATGACGAGCACGTTGTTGCTATTGACACTCTGGTTGTTTCAGATACTGTCTGGCGTCACTCTCGCGAGAGAAAGCGCGCGCGTATCGAAAATCCTCCAATTCTCCATCGTGACAACGTGACAACGCGCTGTGACGTCACTTCGCTCACGTCACTGCAACGTAAACTTCACACAAAAATTTACAACGGGAGTCAAATTTTTTTCGCACGCTTCCAAGGAACGTAACTGCGAATTTGTATGTATGATTCAGTGACATTCATCTCGTGCACGCGTCTACGAGGAAGGAAAAATGGAAAATAAGCCGTTATGAATAACTTTAATCTGGCTCGTCTGCTTGATATTTTAATATTACATGAGACATCGGAATGAGAAATGAAGCTCTGCCGTTTCCCCGCCCTTATTTCAGGCTCACATAAGGAAGGGAAAGGAAACCATTGTCCAACCAACCCTAAGATACGGAGATGTCGTAGAGCGATAAAAATGGAAATTTTACTAATATTATTTCGCAAATACGGGTAGAGAACCAGAGGAGATTGGGCTACTTAATCCATCGAGCTCATTCCTATGCGTTGAATATTCAAGTTAATACCGCATTAGCTAAGTGCCCTGCGGTGCCCGGGAATTCACTAACCTTTCTATTTGTTAACAAGCTACATGAGGGTGATCTTGAAACCAGCAACTCCCCTATAATAGCATCGGAAGAGAATTGAGTAGGGGAGGATGTGCAAGGTACACCAAGGTAGCAAAGGGCTGAATAGGGTATTCGGGTTGTAGACTGAGGAAACCGTTATATACTATAAAGACAAAAATTTTAAAAAAAAATTATGTATTTTTCTGTTCTTCAGTAATAATAATAATAATAATCATATTCCGTAGGTCCTGTAGAGACTAGAATTCTAAATAATTATTATTTAAAATAGTTTTTACAATTTTTACATGTACATTATGTTAGTTGTAATTGATAGTAAATGAGTATTTATGAATCGGTTAAAAAATGTTTGATTTTAATAGGCTGGTTTTCCGGACCAATTAGACTCAAGACTATAATAACTGTTAATCATCAAAACATGTATTAATTTTAACCACGCAAAGGGACTTTTGGAAGGAAACTGACATGACGTCACTGACGACGTGACACCTTAATAATAATAATAATAATAATAATCATATTCCGTAGATCCTGTAAAGAAGCTAAGCTTCAAGGATGTGGAATGGGTCAGGGCTGTGTACATTTATTACATTATTTTATTGTATAAAAGATAAATATACTTATAACAAATTTTTGTATTATAAACTAATTAATTAATTACTCTTCTCCGATTCTTCTATAAATTCCTTTATTGAATAGAAGGAGTGGCTAAGCAAAAAATGAGCGTAATTCAGTCTTAAATTTACCTTGATTATCGGGGGACAACTGTTTAATTCTGTGCTGACTGCAGTCACGTGTTGAAGATGGATAATGCACACCTTCCTTCCTTTCTGTCTGTGCAATTGACAATGTTTTACATTTTTTTATACAGATTATTTTTGTTCCTTGTATTGAAGGGATGAATATCAGTATTATTCAAAAATAAGTGCCTCCTATTTGTGATTACAAATAACATCCATCAATGAATAAATGTATTGGCACGTTAAAGTGAAAATGCCTAACTTTTTGAACAGAGTTCTGCAAGAAGTTGTTGAGGAAACCTGCCTCACATATTGCTCTAATAACACGTTTTTGACTAATAAAAATCTTATCTATGCCTGCTGCTGAGTTGCCCCCAAAATATAATACCATATGATAAAACAGAATGGAAATATGCAAAGTATACTAATTTTCTAGTTTTTAGATGACTGAAGGTGGATGGACATTGCATCACATGTAGCTGTAGCTGAGTTTCTTAAGTAATTGATTAATCTGATCATCAGTCCAATTTAATTTATTATTCACTAAGAGACCTAAGAATTTAACAGTTAAGTGAGTAGCAGTTTCCATGGTCCAGTGCGCAATTTTCGGGTGGCTTGACTGGACTATAACCACTTTGACGTTGTTGTTGTGGTATTCTTACGCATGCCTTTTCATTTACGCACTACTACCACAAACCCCACATCCTCCCTTATCTGCTTAGCATATTCCATCCTTGGCCTCCCTCTTCTCTTCTTAGCCCAGACTCCCTTCTAATGCTAATTTTACAAGACACTAATATATCAAAACGAGGGCTATTAATCTATCCCTTCTCATCGTCAACGTCCTCCATATTGTTCGCTATTCCTCTATTCTGTTTAGAACTTCCTGGTTAGTTATTCTATCCAACCATCTCATTGTCGTATAGCACCACATTTCAAATGCTTCTATTATTTTCCTTTCCCCAAACTCCCATAACACGCCACGCTCCATACGAACATTTTTTTTAGCAACGATTTCTTAATATTCACACTTACCATAAGTAAATTCCTCTTTTTCCGCGAAAGCCTTCCTTGCCTGTGCTATCCTACTCTTTCTGTCTATTATACTTCTACCATCGATAGTTATTACGCTTTCCAAGTTGCAGAATTCTTTAACGTCCCTTAAAATATCCCTACCCAATTTTTGCTATTGCACTGTTTTCCCATACTACATTCCGTTACCTTGGTTTAACCTATATTCATCCTATTAATCTAATGTTATTGCCGTCCATTTCGGAGCGTTGATGTAAAGGAACTTCTGTGATAGCCTTTCATTTACAGTGACATACATAAGGCATACAATATGATAATTTCACACGATTTATGATTATTTTTAAACTTTCATAAAATTAAAATTCGTTTCAGTTATTATTTTTATCATTAACTGTTATTTTTGACTAAACATTTTCCCGGTTAATCTCTACACGCACGGGAGCAGATCTCACAAACTTTTGGGGATAATGACTTACAAAATAATAAAATAATAACATACTTGGGCACTGTATAAATTTTCTGCCCGGATCTCGTGTTGGACGAAAGCGGCGGCCATAATTAAATACAAACAAAAGATTTTTTTTTTCGTAACTTGAGCTTTCGGACCTGGAATAATATTTTGTTTGTCCGCTTTATCCGTTGCTGTCACTGTGAAAGTTTACTAGAGCTGTAATTTGTAGGGTCAGTTCATCTAAAGTTATTATTTTTTTTAAGGAATAAAGAAAGTAACAGTGTTTGTTGTCTATGATAACAATACTCTCACATATACTGTAAAAATATTGATATTGATGACGGGAAACTTTCCCCATCAGTCTGTTTAGTAATTGATTATCATCTTATAAACCACGTTAAATGCTAATGGAAACACAATGTTTCCGCGATTATCATTATATTTGTTATCAGGTTGACCCGTGAGAAGCCAAGAATCTTGATGTTGATGTATATTCCATTTTTACAGGTCACAAACTACTTTGAATTATTATTATTGTTATTTGTTAATACTGATTTCAGCTGCTATGTTTGTCCTTGTTAGTAATTGAATAATGTCCAGAAATCTCGAAAATATTAGAATCACTATAGATAAAAAATGTCAATATTGCTTCAATTAAATAAATCGTTACTTGATAAATAAAATCATTATCAGGCGACTTAAAGCAGTGACCTAAACGAATAACTTAAGTTTTAATTGTTTCCTCTGACAAGACCAAAATAAAAACAATTAATGTTGTTCTTCTATATTAATATCCTTCTCCTTCTCCTTTTCTCTCTACCTCTATCTCTCTCTCCTCTCTTACTCTCTTCCCTTTCTCCTTTATCTCTCTTCTCTCGCTCTCTTTTCTCTCACACTATTAGCATTCTCGTCTCTCACTTTCTGCTTTTTCTCTCTTCTCTCTCTTCCTTCACTCTCTTATATCACTCTCTTACCGCGCACTCTTCTTTATTCCCCTGTCCCTCATCTCACTCTCTCTCATTTTCTCTTGATCTATTCTCTCACTGCTTTTATATAACTTTCTTATCTCCGTCTCTTCTCTATTTCCTTTAGCCTCATCTCGTTCGCTTTCTGTCTTCTCTCACTCCTTTTTATCATTGTCTTCTCTCACCGTCTTTTCTTTCTCCCTCCTCTCACTCACTCACGCTATCGTACTATCTTCTCTTGCTCTCTTTTCTCACTCCGTATTAACACTCTCTTCTCTCACTCTCGTCCCTCACATTCTTCCTTCACTCTCTTATCATCTCACTCTTTTACATCTCTCACTTCTTTCTCTCTCTTGCGACCGTTGTCCTGTCGCCTTTCTATTAACCCTCAGCCCTCTCTCTTGTCTAACTGGTTGAAAGGGCGCTTCAGCCCAGAGTGACTGCGAGGCTCACCTGATCATGTCGGGGATGCCTCGCACTCTCTCTGGGTACTTTTTATCAAAGTTCTCATATGCCGAGACACCTTCACCTATTTTAGGAGGTATATGTACCGGGGTCAAAGACCTTGGGCATATGGCAAGAGCTGTCCGCTGATCCCATTGGATCAGTCGGCCAACTGCCTCCTGAAACTGGTGGAGACATGGAGAAGGGAATGCTGCGTCCCCACAGCAGACTCGTCTCCCGTCATTCACAGGGAAGGGCGTGAGAATAGTACCCAATGCCCGACCTACCTGATGCAGGTTTTCTAGGGTTTTCCCTGCATCTCTTTAGGTGAAACACCGGGTAGGATCCTTAAACCATAGCCCGGGGGCCTAGTTAACCCTTGGCTACCTTGCTCTACCTTCCGCATCCCCCCTTTTCAATTCCCTTCCTATGCTATTAAAGGGGAGTTGCCTGTTTCAGGATCACCCTCATGTAGCCTGTTAACCAAAAATAAAACTTGTCTAACTACTCTTTCCATGAATAAACAACTCTTGGGTTCTCACTTGAGAACGATGGCAGAGTACGCCATCGAAACGTCGTGGCTTAAACTCCATTTAACCCTGGTGGAAATCCAAGAATTGTTTATTCAGAATATAGACCGGGAAAACCTTCGATCTTTAATACTCTTTCCCTGCTGTCTCATATCTGTCTTACCCTTTGCATATCTCGTTCACAAATTTCTGTAATTTTTAATTACTATAAATGTAAGTATAAATATTAGAAAATTATTACTAAATGTGTTAGGATGGGGTGCGAAACGTGGAAGCTTGGAGGTGGAGAAAGGAAAGGAATATAAGCTTTCGAAATGTGGTGCTATAGAAGAATGAGATGGGTGGATGGAGTAAGTAACGAGGAAGTTCTAAACATAATAGGGGAAGAGTGAACAATATGAAGGACGTTGACCAAGAGATAGATTAATAGGGCCTTTTAGGGTCTTTTAAAATTAGCATTAGAGAAAGTGAACAGAAGAGGGAGACCAAGGATAGAATACGCCGAGAAGATTATACAAGATGTGGTATGTGGCAGTTATGTAGAAATGAAAAGGCTTGCGCAGTGCAGGTTTGCATCAGACCAGTCTGAAGACCTCAATACTAAAATTAACTGAAAATTTTTAAAAATGAATGGATGTATGTATTTAATAATCTACAATTGTACAAATCTCGCAGGATAGATATAGGCTGCGTCCTGGATACGTACATTTGGATTTTTATGTCCGCAATTAGGACATTCAGGTTATCAGAATTTGGAGTATCAACTCTGAACAAGCAGGGTTTCTCCTTTCCAATTTTTATTTTGTAATAATAATTTAATCGAACAAAATACCAGGAATTTTTAGGTTTGGAACAGTATTTTTCTTGCTTTTAATATGGCTGTCCTCTATATCCTTCCTACGTTTATGTCTCGCTCTAACACAGTTATATTATCTTGCATTCCGTGACCACAGTTGTTAAGATTTCCCACACTGCGCGTTTATTCCCTTTGAATTGAAGGCCTTTCCCCCCCTCCAGAACGCCTTACAGACCCAATAGGGATTTTAAATCGTGTTCTCAGTTCTTTTTACGAAGACGACTCCGGAACGTTTCCAGGGAACTACTCGGTTTAAATGAAGGTTCGTTGCAGCAGCAGCTGGGAGGTAAACCGGATCTACGAGTCTGCTGTTGCTCCGTACTAATGTCAAGGCTTATTGCCAGGGAGGAAAGACTTTTACGTTTGCGCCCAGCTGGTACTGCCATCTATTTTTGTTAGTGAGTGTGCGCCGTCGACACAGGTGGTGAAATGTGACGTTTAAACAGGCCACGACGACGACAAACGCCAGCGCGAGAGAGAATGAAGCAATTCTCCGAGATTGTAACAGATAAATGAGGTGCACTGCGATGAGGCGCCATCAATTGAAATGCCAAACGTTGGGCGCCATTAATTGTCTTACTTGAAGGATTTCATTATTTTTTTTAAAAAAAATAATATTACAAAATATTTAATAATTTATTTTACAATTTAACATTATGTTTAAAACTATCAACAGGTTTTCAACTCTTTAGTTTTAAAAATAAAATCTTTGTATGCTAAATTAGTGGGAATGCTCAATTTCATATAGTTAATTTAGAAGATAGACAAGAATGGAAAAAATGTCAACCGGACCAGGGAATCGAACCCAGGACCCTTGCGATATCCAGCCGGGCGGGTACTCTACCAACTGAGCTAACCCGAGTCGACGTCCCCAGGACCGACTTAACACCTCTCCATTCCGTAAACCTAAGCTAGGCTCCACCTACCAATTCACTAATCACAATCCTCACTCACGTCCTAATTCTAGGAAATACGTGAAGATGGACATTGCGTAAACTGATCATAGGTGCATTAAATTCTATGCTAAATTAGTTGTCGGTCCTGGGACGTCGAATCGGATTAGCTCAGTTGGTAGAGCATGCGGCTGGATATCGCAAGGTCCTGGGTTCGATTCCCTGGTCCGGTTGACATTTTTCCATTCTTGTCTATCTTCTAAATAAAATCTTTGTTTGATACGCTGGAGGGGAAGGACTTGGATAGGAGAGAAAATTGAACATTTATTAACTGCTGCTAAGCAAACACGAAAATACTTTGTCGGATGGTTTGGTAACCATTCAGATGATAGCTTCTGCTCATCGGTAGAGTGGTTGTGTGTCCATCCTGGACATATTTTTTTTCACTCTGAGATTCTTAATCTACTTTTTGGAGAACTAAATCTCACCTCTGGCTGTTCCGACGTCGAAAACAAACCTTTTTAATTATCATGACTTTCGAAAACCCAAAATCGTCTTTTAGATTGTCTTCTTTGCGTAATATTATATTTTTATATGATACACATTTTTTAAGTGTGGTGTTGTAGAAGAATGATATTGGTGGATGGAGTAACTAAACACTTCATGTTTGTCACTTCTGATTTCCTATACCATTCATCGGATTGATAAGAAATTTTGGTGTATTGCAGAGATGGTTTTGAGTTGATCTTTTCAAGATTTTTGTTCCTTCCTTCCTTCCTTCCCCCTCTTAGGCCAAAAATAGGTCCTACCCTAGATACACGTAGAACTTATAACTATATGGATAAGTTATGCCCCAACTTAGCCTTTCAAAACAAATGATTAAATTAAGGGAGCTGAGGCTTTCCCGGTGTAGTTCTCGGGTTTCCACTTGGGTGCAGGTGCGATGAAAAACGCGACGTTTCAAAGACATTATTTGACAAACAACAGGTGTAATAGAACCCACAAATTTGGACGCCAGTGGGGGGATTGTCCCGCGACAACTGGAATGTGGAGACGGAGGTTGAGAATAAGCAGGAATATTCCCAAAAACCCTTTCCCAGAGAAGATTAACAGTAAATTTGATTGGTTAATATCCGTTTCTGCCACCTTCGGGATATGAATTATTTGAGTTTAGTGCTTGTGATAACCCACACACACTAAGTATGGCAGCCATTACTGACGCTGAATTAGTGAACAGATATCTGAGGTGCACAGGACGAGAATCTGCACAGACCTACACTAACGCGTAAACAACGTTCAGGTTTCTTAAACCTGCTCGTGTCTGGTCACCCAAATTACTTTATTTACAGGCTGTAGAAAATGTCTCGCCTTGGTATAATTATCCCTATCCTATCCTATCCTATCCTATCCTATCCTATCCTATCCTATCCTATCCAAAGGCCAAAACTGAGATCAAATAACATTTCGAACTTCATACGAGACGAATCATTATAAGTTTTTCGATGTAAGAGTTTCTTGTAAAATAATTCAATATTTGAGATATTTTCTCCCGCAATGTGTTTGTGTGTTCCGAGTACTGTTGCTATTTCAGCGTTGCGTCTGAATCGTGAAGGTTTTCTATTTCGAACTGAATGCACCCGTGTTGGTTGTTTCGACAGTTGTTGCTTTTGAGTTGCTCTCTTGATGAAAGCTAATGGTTTTCACGTGTGTGAGTATTCTCTCTCTCTCCTTCTCTCTCTCTCTCTCTCTCTCTCTCTCTCCCTCTCCCCCTTCTCTCTGTATCCCTTGCACCTTGGTGGTGGTGGTGGATGTCCCTGCTTTCAGCAAGAGCACTTAAAAAGTTAAAAATATCCTCCAGTGCTTACAAAATAAAATAAAGAAAATAAATTTAACCTTCAGGCAACTAAGTAGAGGCAAGGCTGATGACATGTTTTATGATATAATATATATATATATGGACCATATATACAGCGGCAATAGTTGGAACGAGGCGTTGTAAACAATGCAAAATAACACTAAATGTATGTAATAATAATAATAATAATCATATTCCGTAGATCCTGTAAAGAAGCTAAGCTTCAAGGATGTGGAATGGGTCAGGGCTGTGTACATTTATTACATTATTTTATTGTATAAAAGATAAATATACTTATAACAAATTTTTGTATTATAAACTAATTAATTAATTACTCTTCTCCGATTCTTCTATAAATTCCTTTATTGAATAGAAGGAGTGGCTAAGCAAAAATGAGCGTAATTCAGTCTTAAATTTACCTTGATTATCGGACAACTGTTTAATTCTGTGCTGACTGCAGTCACGTGTTGAAGATGGATAATGCACACCTTCCTTTCTGTGCAATTGACAATGTTTTACATTTTTTATACAGATTATTTTTGTTCCTTGTATTGAAGGGATGAATATCAGTATTATTCAAAAATAAGTGCCTCCTATTTGTGATTACAAATAACATCAATGAATAAATGTATTGGCACGTTAAAGTGAAAATGCCTAACTTTTTGAACAGAGTTCTGCAAGAAGTTGGTGAGGAAACCTGCCTCACATATTGCTCTAATAACACGTTTTTGACTAATAAAAATCTTATCTATGCCTGCTGCTGAGTTGCCCCAAAATATAATACCATATGATAAAATAGAATGAAAATATGCAAAGTATACTAATTTTCTTGTTTTTAAATCACTGAAGGTGGAAGGACATTGCATCACATGTAGCTGTAGCTGAGTTTCTTAAGTAATTGATTAATCTGATCATCAGTCCAATTTAATTTATTATTTACTAAGAGACCTAAGAATTTAACAGAGGAAGTTTCATTTACATTTTTGCTGTCGTATTTAAGTGTTATTATAGATTGTAAAGTTGTGTTGAGTGTGTGTGTGAAATTGCATGAAATGTGTTTTGTCACAGTTATTTGTTAGTCCGTCGTTCGCATTAAACCATGTTAGCAGGTTAGTTAAATTATTGTTACTTGCCTCTTCTAGTGTGTCTTTGTTACTTTTTACTATTACACTAGTATCATCTGCAAAGAGGATAGCTTTAGAAGTTGAATCTATGGTATTAGGAAGATCATTTATATATATAAGGAATAATAATGGCCCTAATACTGATCCCTGTGGGACACCACCGCAGTTTTAATAATTCCCCAATCTGATTTATGTATTTCACCTGTGCACGAGTCTTTTAATACTACTCTTTGCATTCTATTTTGTAAGTATGAATTAAACCAAGAAAATGAAGTTCCTGTTATTCCATAGTACCTCAGTTTTTCTAGCAATATGCTATGGTCTACACAATCAAAAGCTTTACTTAAGTCACAGAATATACCTAATGGGTGATTTTTTTTATTTAATTCTTCTATTATGTCGTCTAAAAGAGTAAAGATCGCTTTCTCGGTTGAATATCCTTTTCTAAACCCAAACTGTGAATCGGTGAGTAAATTATGTTTGTTCAGATGTTTTATAACTCTGTTGTATACTACTCTTTCAAAAATTTTTGATAATACTGGCAACAGTGATATGGGGCGATAATTTGATATATCTTCTTTATTCCCCTGTTTGTACAGTGGAGTGACTGAAGCACATTTGAGCTTATCTGGGAAGACTCCAGAAAGAAGTGAATGATTACAAATGTAACTAATTACTGAACTAATGCTACCTGTTACTTGTTTGAGTATAATGCTTGAGATACCATCATGCCCTGTTGAATGTTTATTTTTTAAAGTGTTTATTATTTTTTTAATTTCAGTTGGAGATGTCAAAGAAAAGTTCAAATTACTTTCCTGGACTGGATAGTTTTCTGAGTTGGTTGATCAAGTAGAGGCCCCGAAGCAACATTATTACGAGTCAACGTACTGTATGAGAATCGTCATAATCAGGCCAAAGAAATATGTAAAATCAAATATCTGCTTTCTTGAATTTTTTGTTGTGGTTATCTGTCTGTCCTAAGACTGGTCTGATGGAACCCTCCATGCTAACCTATCTTGTGCAGTCCTTTTCATTTCCTCATGACTATCACATCCCCAAATCCTTGCAAATCTGATTATCGCCCTCCATCCTTGGCCTCCCTCTTCTGTTCCTACTCCACACACTACCCTCTAATGCTAATTTTACAAGACCCTCATTTCTTAAAATGTGGCCCATAAATATATTTCCTCCATATTGTTCGCCCTTCCCCCGTTTTCTTAATTTTTATTGTAGCGATATTCAGTCCTTAGGCTGGTCTGATGCAACCATCATACATTTACATTTTTTTCACAAGCCTTTTCATTTCCGCATAACTAACACATACCCTCATCCGGCCTAATCTGCTTATAACATTCCATCTTTAACTTCCCTCTTCTGTTCGCACCCCTCTACCACCATGGAGGACCCTGTTATGGAAGCGATGGGAGTTTGTCAAAGATTGTGAAAATGCTTTAGACTTTCACACAACATCCGTGTCCATGGCATGATTCGTACCCCGGGACCTCTGTGTTAAGAGGGAGGCAGCGACACTAACCACTACACCACCGCAGGAGGTCGGCTATTGTTATTATTATTATAATTACAATTAAATAGCTCAATTCAACGAAATAAATATACTTCTTGTGATACGTTAACTTACTAAAACCCGTAACAGAACTGTTTTTTTTTATCGCGCGTCATTCAGGTGCACGAAATCTCAGGTAGACGTGTGAAAAATTAAAATCCTAAGTACAGTTTTCTTCCGTCGAAACAAAAAAATAAAAAAATAAAACTTTCGTCCCTCCCTCATTGAGAGAGCTCAAAGTCTCCACAACTGAAACTCAATTCTTCAATTTAACAGCCGCAGTTTTAACTTCTTCTTCGCGCAAAAAGGAAAATAAATAAATGGATTTAACTTGTTCGCTTGTCTTCACCCAATGACGTATTCAATAAAGTTAGTTCCTTTATTTCTTTCTCGTCAGCCAGGCGGAGGAGCGAGTGGGAGAATTTCCTGACGAACATGATACGACTGAATTAGATTTTAAACTGGGAACAATGACAAGAAACTTCATTTTTTATTTGCACGACAGATTCCAGAGCCGTTTATTTCTTAATGTCACTGATACAAGTACAGGCTGTAAAGGGGTTCGTAACTTTTTAATGTGCAGGACACATTGAGAAAATAAATTATTTTGACAATTTCGTCGCCACGCCACCCATATATGGGATCCTTCCGAGGTATCTATACCAATAAATAAAGTTGAAGTGTCAGTATATTTGTCTTGAATAGGGTCCGAAACGTCTCAACGGATTTCAATGAAAATTTGAGGTTTTAAAAAACAGGAGATTGAACTTAAGTATATATATTATTTATTGCAGAAGATATTAATATAATATAAATATCCTTGGGGAAGATTTCTTCGCATATGCCCATTAGATTCACCAAAAAAGTGAATGTGGGTTCCCTATACTCTTGATCTGTTAATGCTCCGAAACGTTTTAACGTATTTCAATTAATATTTCAGGGATTGAAACAGGGCATTTTAGCCTTTAGTGTATGTTTCATTTCGATATCTTACAGAGTTCAGAAGATATTAATGTAAATATTTATAAATCCATCGAAAGGCGGCGTGAAGACCTACTGAGAGCTGTAAGTCCCATTAGGCGTTCCTATACCATTCATCCCACATACTGTCTTGTTATAATCGTTATTTTTCCAGCATAAAAAAGAGAGAGAGAGAGAGGAAGGGCGAGTATTCTGACTACATCTATTGTTACAGCAGGATTCGCCCCGTAATTAAGTTATTGTTGGCATAGAGCAAACTCCTGGAGAAATTATATACTGCTTTGAATCGTTGATACGATGTATACGTAAATTTGTTCTATTTGTCGCGTCAGGTAAATTTTGATACTTAGTAACTGCTCATTTTTATTGATTCCAAAACGTGTGATAGCGGGACCTGTTAATGCTCCGAAACTGTTTAACGTATTTCAATTAATATTTCAGGGATTGAAACAGGGCATTTTAGCCTTTAGTGTATGTTTCATTTCGATATCTTACAGAATTCAGAAGATATTAATCTAAATATTTATAAATCCATCGAAAGGCGGCGTGAAGACCTACTGAGAGCTATAAGTCCCATTAGGCGTTCCTATACCATTCATCCCACATACTGTCTTGTTATAATCGTTATTTTTCCAGCATAAAAGAGAGAGAGAGAGAGAGAGAGGAAGGGCGAGTATTCTCACTACATCTATTGTTACAGCAGGATTCGCCCCGTAATAAAGTTATTGTTGGCAGAGAGCAAACTCCCTGGAGAAATTATAAACTGCTTTGAATCGTTGATATGATGTATACGTAAATTTGTTCTATTTGTCGCGTCAGGTAAATTTTAATATTTAGTAACTGCTCATTTTTATTGATTCCAAAACGTGTGATAGCGGGCGGGACCTGTTATAAACCAACTGCAAAAATTATAAGGTTTTCCCTGAAGCGATCATAAATAAATGGTACCATAATTTTTATATATTCAATGAAATCAACTTTGTCAAAATTCTGTCGCAACGCTTTTAGTGCAAAATAAGTAGAACTATTTCCGCGCAAATGAAGTCGCGGGCATAGTTAGTCCCAAATATAAGTGTCGTTCACCTCGGCCAATTTAAATAGTATATTTTTTAAAATGATTTTATTGGAATAAGCACTGGAATTTGAATACTGGTTTATACTATGTAAAAATATACACATTATATTATAATTTTTAGTAATTTATGTTTAGGATAAAATAATACCTTACAATATGTGCCATGATGCTAGATAAAACATTAGAAACGCATCAGAGATTAATGTGGACAGTTGGAACAATAGATACTAGATTTTTTTATTCATTTTTCTTGTTCTGGGAAGAATTCTGCCTGCAGCATAGGCAACTCCTTCTACTTGTTTATCGCGCGGGAAATGAAACTATCAGGGGCCTTTTCAGAATTTTAACAAACCGATAATAATCATTTAACCAGTTTCTGTTAATCAAAACTGATTATGTATCCGTTCACATGAAGACCTTAAGTTATTTTATTGACAATAAGGTTATTGCTTGCCGATGCCTAGGAATTAAATTACTTAAGACCACTACTGTATTTAATTCCACGATACTCATCTCTTGATGAATGGTTTAAGGGAAACCTTAGAACAGCTTTTATCTTGCAGTGTGTTTGTGCAATTCCGAGTATATAACTCAGAAGGCGTCTGCCAAGAGCTGTCCGCTGATCCCACTGGATCAGTCGGCCAACTGCCTCCTGAAACTGGTGGAGACACGGAGAAGGGAATGCTGCGTCCCCACAGCAGACTCGTCTCCCGTCATTCATAGGGAAGGGCGTGAGAATAGTACCAAATGCCCGACTTACCTGATGCAGGTTTTCTAGGGTTTTCCCTGCATCTCTTTAGGTGAAACACCGGGTAGGATCCTTAAATCACAGCCGGGGGCCCTAGTTAACCCTTGGCTACCTTGCTCTACCTTCCGCATCCCCCCTTTTCAATTCCCTTCCTATGCTATTAAAGGGGAGTTGCCTGTTTCAGGATCACCCTCATGTAGCCTGTTAACCAAAAAAAGCCTTAACCATAAGGGATTTCTCGTCATGAGAGCCTGTGGGAGTTTTCTCTCGCTGGCATTTCTCCCCAGATTGACTGCGGGCACACCTTTTGGAATGCCTCGTACTTTCTCTGGTTTTTCAAGGTTCTCACATGTCGAAGCACCTTGATGTATTTCAGGAGGTGCATGTACTGGGGTCGAAGGCATTGGATCTCCTAGAACTGGTGAAGACATTCGGGAGGACGTGAGAAGAATACCCAAAAGTCCGACCTACCTGATACAAGTTTTTTAGGGTTTTCCCTGCATATTTTTTAGGTGGAAACCCGGTTAGGATCCTTAAACTATAGCCCGGGGGCCGTAGTCAAGTCTTGGCTACCTTGCTTTACCTTCCGCATCTCCCATTTTAAATTCCCTTCCTATGCTATTAAAGGGGAGTTGCCTGTTTCAGGATCACCCTCATGTAGCCTGTTACTTAAAAAAAATTCCTTAACCGTGCGTTTTTCTATCGGATCCTTCATCAATTCCGATTGATTATTCGTAATGATATTCGGCAGTTATCTAGCCAGTCGCTCATTGCCATGCGCCTCTTTCCTTCTAGCAGATCCTACATTTAAAATAGGTCTTGAATCTATTGAATTAAAAATTGCCGGGTTTAATGGAAGCAAACGGTGGATATTTATTATTTTATGTAGTATCTATGCGTCATAAGTAACTCTAACCTTCAACCAACTTAAACAAAACAATAAATAATAAGTTAGTGTGTTCTTGTAAATTATGTAAATCTGTAACTTACCATATGCAAGAGAAGTATTAACTACTGCCAAGTACTTCAACCACATTATAAATTAAATAATAAACATTATGTAAAATAACAATTGTTATTATGGAAAATTGGTTTGAAGTGTATTCTCTGCAACGTAGTTTCATTAGCGTAGCTAAAGCCGAGCGTTTCCATGGTTAACCGAGAGTTTCACGAAGAGCGTTACTCGAGGATGTTTCTATATAGTGATGCTTTTACAGTGAAATTTTACAACGTTGTTTTTTTTTGTTTCAGGTAAGCTGTCGTATTTCCATGCACGGTGTTGTCTTGGGTGAGCCGCTTTTACAATAATTTATGATTATAGTAGTACGAAATTTCAGACATCGGTCAGACTTTATTTTATAAATATATGTAGTTCATGTGACAGTTAAATTTACATTAATCTAGTTAAAGTAGCCTTTTTTAGCAGTATTTATTTTATTTAAATGCTGAAGTATCATATGTTTCGTCTCTCATTTTGGACTTCTTCAGGTATAATAATTTAGCGTTTCATTGGAACCTCGTTCCATAACTCTAAAATGTTTTTTTGTTGTAACGGGGACTTGAAATTAAACGTTTATTCAACGTATTTTTCCTAAATTTCATATTAAGACTGACTGACTGACAGTTCAAGGTTATCAGGTTTACAGAAATACATCTCAAATACCCGTAATAGAAATTTTATATTTCTTTGCCATTCGTGGAGAATAAGTTGTCAGTCATTCCCGCCTTTCGCTCTGGCTGGATTCGAACTCTGGAACGAGAAGATCAACGGGCGACGACGAGGACGTGAGGAATGGCAGACATCTTGGGATTGCCTCAAGGTCCGCAATGAAGGTTTTTTAAAATTATTTAACAAATGATATCACCAGGGAAATAAATTTATATTTTGTGGATATAGTTTTCTCGAGCCTTCCACACAGGTACAACAGGTGACGACGGCGCTGCTGGTGGTCGAAACGTTACGGCGTGACAGAAACACCGACCGATGAAACCTTGCATATGCGACGTTTCTTCACTTGCCACAGAATAAAAATTATTAAATAATTTCCGTAATTTTCATTCAAATATTCACTAAAAACATAATTGCATATGCAACGTTTCTTCACTTGCCACAGAATAAAAATTATTAAATAATTTCCGTAATTTTCATTCAAATATTCACTAAAAACATAATTGCATATGCGACGTTTCTTCACTTGCCACACAGAATAAAAATTATTAAATAATTTCCGTAATTTTCATTCAAATATTCACTAAAAACATAATTGCATATGCGACGTTTCTTCACTTGCCACAGAATAAAAATTATTAAATAATTTCCGTAATTTTCATTCAAATATTCACTAAAAACATAATTGCATATGCGACGTTTCTTCACTTGCCACACAGAATAAAAATTATTAAATAATTTCCGTAATTTTCATTCAAATATTCACTAAAAACATAATTGCATATGCGACGTTTCTTCACTTGCCACAGAATAAAAATTATTAAATAATTTCCGTAATTTTCATTCAAATATTCACTAAAAACATAATTGCATATGCGACGTTTCTTCACTTGCCACAGAATAAAAATTATTAAATAATTTCCGTAATTTTCATTCAAATATTCACTAAAAACATAATTGCATATGCGACGTTTCTTCACTTGCCACAGAATAAAAATTATTAAATAATTTCCGTAATTTTCATTCAAATATTCACTAAAAACATAATTGCATATGCAACGTTTCTTCACTTGCCACACAGAATAAAAATTATTAAATAATTTCCGTAATTTTCATTCAAATATTCACTAAAAACATAATTGCATATGCGACGTTTCTTCACTTGCCACACAGAATAAAAATTATTAAATAATTTCCGTAATTTTCATTCAAATATTCACTAAAAACATAATTGCATATGCGACGTTTCTTCACTTGCCACACAGAATAAAAATTATTAAATAATTTCCGTAATTTTCATTCAAATATTCACTAAAAACATAATTGCATATGCGACGTTTCTTCACTTGCCACACAGAATAAAAATTATTAAATAATTTCCGTAATTTTCATTCAAATATTCACTAAAAACATAATTGCATATGCGACGTTTCTCCACTTGCCACACAGAATAAAAATTATTAAATAATTTCCGTAATTTTCATTCAAATATTCACTAAAAACATAATTGCATATGCGACGTTTCTTCACTTGCCACACAGAATAAAAATTATTAAATAATTTCCGTAATTTTCATTCAAATATTCACTAAAAACATAATTGCATATGCGACGTTTCTTCACTTGCCACAGAATAAATTTTTTTTAAATAATTTCCGTAATTTTCATTCAAATATTCACTAAAAACATAATTGCATATGCGACGTTTCTTCACTTGCCACACAGAATAAAAATTATTAAATAATTTCCGTAATTTTCATTCAAATATTCACTAAAAACATAATTGCATATGCGACGTTTCTTCACTTGCCACAGAATAAAAATTATTAAATAATTTCCGTAATTTTCATTCAAATATTCACTAAAAACATAATTGCATATGCGACGTTTCTTCACTTGCCACACAGAATAAAAATTATTAAATAATTTCCGTAATTTTCATTCAAATATTCACTAAAAACATAATTACATATGCGACGTTTCTTCACTTGCCACAGAATAAAAATTATTAAATAATGTCCGTAATTTTCATTCAAATATTCACTAAAAACATAATTGCATATGCGACGTTTCTTCACTTGCCACAGAATAAAAATTATTAAATAATTTCCGTAATTTTCATTCAAATATTCACTAAAAACATAATTGTATACATACCGAAGAAGACTGGGGCTGATAGATGCGAACAGCAATTAGTTCAGTATCTCATACGTGCAAAATATGAACTAAAAATGGTATATAGAAGAATGGAACGTCAAATAGAATTCGAGTTAGGTATAGATCAATTTGGTTTTAGGACAAATGTAGTGACATGAGAAGCAATATTGACTTTGCGTCTAATTTTATAAGACGGGATAAGAAAAAACCGCCCTACTACTTTCAAGGCGTTTTTAGATTTAGAAAAAGCGTTTGATAATGTGAACTGGAATACACTATTAAGGACTTTTTAAGAGCCCAGGAATAAAGTATCGAGAAATATGGCTAATACATAACCTCTACAGAAGGCAGTCATCAGTAATTTGAACTGAAGATCATGAAAAGAAAGCAGAAATCAAGAAAGGAGTAATATAGGATGCAGCAGTCCGTCGCCCGTGCTCTTTAACTTATATACAGAACAGACGATGAAGAACGTTTAAACGGAATATGGAAAAGGAATCATACTTCAAGGAGTAGAAACAAAAACCCTAAGGTTTTCCGATGACGTTGTAGTATTAGGGGAGTCACAAGAAGACTTGGAAACCATAATAAATGGCATGAACGTGGTCCTGGAGAAAGAGTTGAATATGAGTACTAATAGAGGGAAAATCGAAGGTAATGGAGCGCATTATGGGAAACAGTAGAATAACAAAAGGTGTTAGATTATGAAGGAATATTTTGAAGGAAGTTAACAACTACCTGGGAAGCGTAATAACTAGAGCAGGATAGCGAAGGCAAGGAAGGGGAAATTTACTTACGGTAAGTGAAAATATTAAGAAATCATTACTAAAAATGTTGGTATTGATTGTTGCATTTATATGGGTTTCCGTGTATTAATACTCATATTGTACTCTTCCTCCAGGATCACATTTTTAAGATTTAAACGTATTGAAATGAAATATTCTTTTTGTCAATTTTGTATATTACTTATTTTGCACTTTATTATTTGCATTACATTTTATTATAATTGTAATATGGTTTTTTTTAAAAAAAACTTGTAGTAATTATTCTCCGACCAAGTCTTTAATACGAGAGGAGAAGAGGGGAATCTGTAAAGCCACAGTGGGCCAAACCTAAGAAAACTAATTTCCATGTGTTATTGGAAAAATTTTTCCACTCAATTCCTTATAAAATCTCTTAAAATATGTGCATGTAAAAAATTGCGTTAAAAAAATTGGAGTGTGCTTTTGTATTAGATACTGTAGAGAATTAAGTTTAGATCTGTTTTTTTTTGCTCAGGTGGCATCACTCGCTATGAATGTATGTGTTCTTTGGTTTTGTCTAGTCTTCTGTTCAAAGATGTATCGACGTGTTCTGTTGAAATAAAAATGTTGATCTTATGTTAAATTGAATAAAGCATTATTAATTTAACATACATTAAATGAAAATATTAACAGATACCCTAATTAAAATTTATGTAAATTGAAAACGTAATTATCTCCATTTGAATGTGATTAGACTTGGCCCTCTCTGGCCTTGAGATCCTTTTTTATAAGTTTTTTTTCCCGTTGGCAGGTGAAAAATCTTCAGAAAGACGCCGTGAAGCCCGTACTTCACGGTGTGTGGGATTTTTACCCACTAAAAACCACCTCCATAACTAAAACTGGTCTGTAGAGACCAACCATTAGCTTTAGGACTTTTTTTATAGTTGATGAGCGAAAATAACTACTATTCGAATAATAAACACTGGCTTAAGCAAGTGCGCCTTGTCACCTCACCCCCCCCCACCCCCCAACAACCCCAATAGAGTTTATTTTGCACACCAGAGATATTAGTCTTTTTTTACTTTCTTTTAGACGATCCTTGCTTCGCTCCATTGCTTTGCATATGTAGTTCCAATTTACAGAGGAAGTAGCAACAAAACCCGCCGAGTAGCGCCGTTCTTTACAACTGAATAAAAAATTCCCTCTCCCGCAAGAGAAACAGTAGCCATAGCGGCGGCGTGCGGGACCGCCAGAGCTGCCAACCCCCGCGCACGTTATAGTTAATGTCTTGGGGGCCGCCGCCAGGCGGAGGCAATTCCTACCGCTAAGTGTCTGTCTGGCTTGCAAGCTTCCATATTGCAATCTCAACCCCCTTCCCTCCCCTCCCCTCCCCCTCGTCGTGGTGGTGTGGGAATTTTTATGAGAACTGCGGATCGAAGAGGCACGCAGAAATTTCCCACCCTCTGGTGGAAAATATTCCCAATTCTCCCAAACCAACCCAACACTTGAGCCGATACACAACCTGGGAAACCACCCACATTCGTTCTCTGGGATGGTGAAATACCGCGGGACAGGAAAGACCCGAACCATTTCGTTGTTTTGATTCGCCAAGGATGACGAATACAAGGGACCGTCACTTACTGTACTTCCATGGTCCTAATTTATTTGCAATTTATTACTAAATATTGTTCTATTCAGTCCTAAGACTGGTCTGATGAACCTCATATGTAATGTCTTATATTCTCATATCTCATATTCTTGATATGTTGTATTCATATTTTGTTTGCTCTGCTTTGTTTTATTTTATTTATATCATTGTATACATAATTTTCTTTACTCATATGTTGTATCCATATTTTGTTTCTTATATTCGTACTCTTAGTGTGATATGTGTAACATATTCTTTGACTTGTCCTATTTCCTCAATAGAGGACTAATGGATCCAATAAATCTTATCTTATCTTATCCTCTCCATGCTAATCTATCTTGCGCCAGCCTTTTCATTTCCGCATAACTACCACATCTCACATCCTCCGCCGTAAACTGCTAAGCGTATTCCATTCTTGGCCTTTCTATTCTGTTCACTTCCCTCTAATGCTAATTTTACAAAATTCGTCATGTCTCAAAACGTGGCCTACTTATCTTTCCCTTAAAAATCCTCCATATTGTTTTCTCTCCCCCCCTCTTATTCTGCTTATATCTTCCTGGTTACTAACTCTATCCGCCCATCTGATTCTCCTCAAAAGTAAATTTAATATTGGAACAGTAATGATTAAGTCATCAAATTTATCGTAATGAAAAAATCTAGTAAGTAATAATTATTATTTAAAATAGTTTTTACAATTTTTACATGTACATTATGTTACTTGTAATTGATAGCAAATGAGTATTTATGAATCGGTTAGAAAATGTTTGATTTTAATAGGCTGGTTTTCCGGACCAATTAGATTCAAGACTATAATAACTGTTAATCATCAAAACATGTATTAATTTTAACCACACAATGGGACTTTTGGAAGGAAACTGACATGACGTCACTGACGACGTGACACCTTAATAATAATAATAATAATCATATTCCGTAGATCCTGTAAAGAAGCTAAGCTTCAAGGATGTGGAATGGGTCAGGGCTGTGTACATTTATTACATTATTTTATTGTATAAAAGATAAATATACTTATAACAAATTTTTGTATTATAAACTAATTAATTAATTACTCTTCTCCGATTCTTCTATAAATTCCTTTATTGAATAGAAGGAGTGGCTAAGCAAAAATGAGCGTAATTCAGTGTTAAATTTACCTTGATTATCGGGGGACAACTGTTTAATTCTGTGCTGACTGCAGTCACGTGTTGAAGATGGATAATGCACACCTTCCTCTCTGTGCAATTGACAATGTTTTACATTTTTTATACAGATTATTTTTGTTCCTTGTATTGAAGGGATGAATATCAGTATTATTCAAAAATAAGTGCCTCCTATTTGTGATTACAAATAACATCAATGAATAAATGTATTGGCACGTCAAAGTGAAAATGCCTAACTTTTTGAACAGAGTTCTGCAAGAAGTTCGTGAGGAAACCTGCCTCACATATTGCTCTAATAACACGTTTTTGACTAATAAAAATCTTATCTATGCCTGCTGCTGAGTTGCCCCAAAATATAATACCATATGATAAAATAGAATGAAAATATGCAAAGTATACTAATTTTCTTGTTTTTAGATGACTGAAGGTGGAAGGACATTGCATCACATGTGTAGCTGAGCTGAGTTTCTTAAGTAATTGATTAATCTGATCATCAGTCCAATTTAATTTATTATTTACTAAGAGACCTAAGAATTTAACAGAGGAAGTTTCATTTACATTTTTGCTGTCGTATTTAAGTGTTATTATAGATTGTAAAGTTGTGTTGAGTGTGTGTGTGAAATTGCATGAAATGTGTTTTGTCACAGTTATTTGTTAGTCCGTCGTTCGCATTAAACCATGTTAGCAGGTTAGTTAAATTATTGTTACTTGCCTCAGCTTCTAGTGTGTCTTTGTTACTTTTTACTATTACACTAGTATCATCTGCAAAGAGGATAGCTTTGAATCTATGGTATTAGGAAGATCATATAAGGAATAATAATGGCCCTAATACTGATCCCTGTGGGACCCCAGTTTTAATAATTCCCCAATCTGATTTATGTATTTCACCTGTGCACGAGTCTTTTAATACTACTCTTTTTGCATTCTATTGCATTCTCTTCTCCTTGGTAGCACGAGTTGTTTCTGATATAACATGTTTAGTGCTCTTTCCCGTTCCCTCCATCTCTCTATCTTTCCCCTACTCAATAACTGACTCTGACAGAATAATTCATCCATTTTTTTTAAAAAAAATTTTTCAATAATCAAACTAAACGGAAGCTTGATGTTTGAATGAGTAATTGTGTTTCATCCACCCTGTCAGCCACTGACTGACAATTCAATCTCATCAATTTAATACGCTTAGTGGTGGTGATGATGATGATGACTGTGGTGAAGGGATGAATACTGCACTGGGTCATTTAGCCGTGACATCCGAAGACCGGGCTGTTAATCACGTCATTTTACGCCTCAGTCGTTTGGGTTTATCTCTTATAAATATTTTAATTTCTCTCGTCAAAGAGGATTGTATTTTATTTATTTAATTTTATCGTGAATGATAATAGAAATACCTTATTAATGTTTAAGACCGAGAAAAATATTGTTTTTCGTTTTTTTGTATGATACAACTCTTCAGAAAATTCTCTGCATTTTGATAGCGTTTATCTTGCTACAATAACTACAAGTATATATATATAGTATTATATAATGAAATAATTTATTACTATTTTAATATTTCACTTACCGTCTGTTTTTCTAAACATAAACTCAACAGTTTTTACTGTTTTCCTTAATTTAAGTGTATATTGAAGCCAACATCATAACTGTAACAACCCACAACCTCCCTAATCTGCTTAGCGTATTCCATCCTTATCCTTCCTCTTTTGTTCACTTCCCTCTAATGCTAATTTTACAAGACCTTCACGCCTCAAAACGTTGCCTATTAATCTATCGCTTCTCCTGGTCAACATCCTCCATATTGTTCTCACTTCCTCCATTCCATTTAGAACTTCTTCGTTACTGATTCTATCCACCCATCCCACATTTCGAAGGATGCTATTCTTTTCCTTTGTACAACTCGTACCCCGCCACGTTTCGCAGCCACCACACCCATGCCAACATTTTCATAATATTAGCTTGTAAGTAAATTCCTCCTTTTCGCGAAAGCCTTTCTTGCTTGTACTTGCCTACTCTTTTTGTATACTGTAATTCTACCATCCCTATCTATAATGCTGCCCAAGTAACTTCCAGCATTCGTTATTCCACTTTTTCCCATACGAAACTCCATCAAATTAGGTTTTCCCTCTATTAAACCTCATATTGCGCTCTTTGTCCACGATTATGTTCATGCCTATTATAATTTCCAAGTTTCCTTATGACTTCCCTCTTACCACAATATCATCAGATAACCTTGTTGATTTTATTTTTTCTCCTTGCATTTTTATTATTTTTCCAAATTTATTTTTAGCTTTCTTTATCGCCTTTTCTATATATAAGTTAAAGATCACAGGCGACAGACTTTCTTTATTTCTGCTTTCCTTTTTTTGCCCTTCGACTTTTAATTACTGCTGACTTCCATATTTAGAGGTTATTGATAAAGAAATATAAGATTTTATCTTTCCCCTCACTTATTTTATTCTAGTTAAGGTAACCGGCGTTGCCCTAGTTTTTATTTACTTATAATAACTCTGGTATGATGGATGTTTTCGTCCGATTGCCGTCAACGTCTTTCAAGCTGAAGATAACAGGGAGATGGACACCACAACCCCTCAGTATGGATGGCAAACATTTAAAACACGGCATTTGGTTACAATATCCAGCGACACTGAATTACTGATAAATAGATCGTACAGTTAAAAGTTTACTTGAAGGAGTCCACAAAGTTAGATGAAACGTTTTACTTACGTTAATTAAATATATTTTCTGTCTTATTTGGTCGTATTTTAGTTAGTTATTATTTTTGATAATGTTGAAAGGAATCGTGGCTGAATTCTAATCAGGTGATTTTGCCACACTGTAGTGAGACAGTCTGCGAGGAAGTGACTGTGTTTGTGTGAAGTGTGTCGAGGAATCCACCATCCACCATCCACCTTTGCATGCGAATCGAAGGAACCTTTTCCCTATTTTATCCGCTGTCCGTGACATGCGTGTCTCATTAGGAGCTGACAAGTCATCTGTTCGGAAAAACCCCAAGAAACGCTCCAGCTAAGGGGAGGAACCACTTCAAACATTGATTTCGCTTTCGTCTCGGTATCAATTGGAAGAGTAGCTTCACTTCTCCCTGTAATTCGTTTCACATTTACCGTTTAATTAGTAACAATCCAATACGTTGTGGTACGCGATTGCCTGTACCACATAAATTCTAATTAAATTGTATTTTTATTTTCTTGTACATAAGTATTTAGGTCTAAGCAGGACGAAGTCGGGAGCATGAATGAACGCGATAGGTTAATTAAATGACGAATTACAGTCATCTTCTCCTCGGCCAGAAAACGGAAACATTAAGGTTCGGTAAATATTATTGGACGAGATAGCATCAAGTCTCGCCTGCGGAAGACATTTTTTTTTGGTTAACAGGCTACATGAGGGTGATCCTGAAACAGGCAACTCCCCTTTAATAGCATAGGAAGGGAATTGAAAAGGGGGGATGTGGAAGGTAGAGCAAGGTAGCCAAGGGCTAACTAGGGCCCCCGGGCTATGGTTTAAGGATCCTACCCGGTGTTTCACCTAAAGAGATGCAGGGAAAACCCTAGAAAACCTGCATCAGGTAGGTCGGGCATTGGGTACTATTCTCACGCCCTTCCGAATGACGGGAGACGAGTCTGCTGTGGGGACGCAGCATTCCCTTCTCCGTGTCTCCACCAGTTTCAGGAGGCAGTTGGCCGACTGATCCGATGGGATCAGCGGACAGCTCTTGCCATATGCCCAAGGTCTTTGACCCCGGTACATATACCTCCTAAAATAGGTGAAGGTGTCTCGGCATGTGAGAACTTTGATAAAAAGTACCCAGAGAGAGTGCGAGGCATCCCCGACATGATCAGGTGAGCCCCGCAGTCACTCTGGGCTATTGTTGCGGAAAACATGGACAACAGATGTTATTTATCAGCAATACATCTGTTGTCAGCCGCGGGAAAAATTGACCTGACGCCTGGACCTGCTCTGTACCCCGATTCCCCGAAAGCCGGAACAATAGAGGCAAGTGACTTCATAACAACAATTTGTTATGTCCAAGATTATGAAGGACACTTGCCGAAAATAAGAATCTCCAGAATCCTACCCTCCATATGGAGGAAGTAGGTAGTGCACCATGCACGCCCACCAGGAGAGAATTGGGGCGGGGCGAGAAGAACAAAACCAGGGCGCATTAGGAGACGGGCAAGGAGATTACAGAGAGCAGTTTACAAGGGCAGTTTTTGGAGATCAGATTACAAAATCAGATTACAAGATCAGATTACAAGAGCAGTTTACAAGAGAGTTTACAAGAACAGTTTTAGAAGCCAGCATACCTCCGACGCTTGGGAGACGACGCCCAGCAGCCATCAGCCAGCAAAAACGTCGTGGTGATGTACTCACCCACCTCATTGTTTCCTGCCTCTGGTCGTTTATATATAGTGTTCGCTTTTCCCTCCCCCCATATTCGATTTATACCCACTGAGCGTTTAGCTTTCCCTTTGATAAAGATTCACTCATGCTCCCGACGTAGTGAGCGAGGATCCCCCTTTTATATATCAAATTTAATAAACCTGCATTTGTTAAAATTTAAATATTATAATTTTTTTTATCCCGTATAAATTAAAAACAACCTAAAATCATTCCCCCCCCCACCAACAAATTAATAGAACCCGCACCACAACCTAACGAAAAACAACTAAATTACGTACGAAAAAGGCAACCTTGACAAGTGATGAATATAATATAATTAGTCGTTGTAACAAGCTCCATATCACGCCAACTTCAATCCTGTTATTCAATACTTTGTTGATATTTAATTTTATAATACTCCATTTCAAATACTTTCCATTTATGTTATTTCTGCTCTCTATTTATTTTCCACCGCTGTTACATGAATTTAATGGTTTGTTTCTTTGCTATATAAAGATAAAGCGGTATAACACTTAGATCCAAATTTCAAATTAGAGGTATACTATTTTCAATTATCGCAGTGATATGACCTATATAAACCCGTTCATAATTGTAAGAAACTATTTTACAAACGACATTATTTTCTTGAATAATTCCCATGCTGTTCCTTCATGCTATTAACGAATTTTTTTTAGCATATAAACGCCAATTTAATCTCTTTTACATCACGATTTCGATTTGAAGAGAACAGGACTAAGATATGGAAGCATAACCTGCACAGAAGGCAGTCAGCAGTAATTGGAGTTGAAGAGCGAGAAAGGAGTAAGACAAGGACGATCATGATTATTTACTCACTTATCGAACAGGAGATGAAGAAAGTTAAAAAGGAATATGGAAAGGAAATCATACTGCAAGGACAACAAATTTAAAAAAATCCTAAGGTTTGTAGATAAAATAGCATTAGGAGAGTCATAAAGAGACTTGGAAACCATAATAAATAACACGGACGTTGTCCTGGAGGAAGAGAACAACATGGGAATCAATAGAGAGGAAAACTAAGGTAATGGAGTGTCGTATGGCAAACAGTGAAATAACAAAGGTTGATAGATTGGGAAGGAATACTTTGAAGGAAGTTAAGAAATTCTGTTACTTAGGAAGAGTAATAACTAGGGACGGTAGAAGTACAGTAGACATTAAGAGTAGGATAGCACAGGCAAGGAAGGCTTTCGCAAAATAGAGGAATTTACTTACGGGTAATATAAATGTGAATATTTGGAAGTCATTGCTAAAAATGTTCGTATGGAGCGTGGAGTTATGTGGGTGGGAAAACGCCGGTTACCTTAACTAGAATAAAATAAGTAAGGGGAAAGATAAAAATCTTATATTTCTTTATCAATAACCTCTAAATATGGAAGTCAGCAGTAATTAAAAGTCGAAGGGCAAAAAAAAGGAAAGCAGAAATAAAGAAAGTCTGTCGCCTGTGATCTTTAACTTATATATAGAAAAGGCGATAAAGAAAGCTAAAAATAAATTTGGAAAAATAATAAAAATGCAAGGAGATAAAATAAAATCAACAAGGTTACCTGATGATATTGTGGTAAGAGGGAAGTCATAAGGAAACTTGGAAATTATAATAGGCATGAACATCATCATGGACAAAGAGCACAATATGAGGTTTAATAGAGGGAAAACCTAATTTGATGGAGTTTCGTATGGGAAAAAGTGGAATAACGCATGCTGGAAGTTACTTGGGCAGCATTATAGGGAGGGATGGTAGAATTACAGTATACAAAAAGAGTAGGCCAGTACAAGCAAGAAAGGCTTTCGCGAAAAGGAGGAATTTACTTACACAGCTAATATTATGAAAATGTTGGCATGGGTGTGGTGGCTGCTGTGAAACGTGGCGGGGTACGAGTTGTACAAGGGAAAAGAATAGCATCCTTCGAAATGTGGGATGGGTGGATAGAATCAGTAACGAAGAAGTTCTAAATGGAATGGAGGAAGTGAGAACAATATGGAGGATGTTGACCAGGAGAAGCGATAGATTAATAGGCAACGTTTTGAGGTATGAAGGTCTTGTAAAATTAGCATTAGAGGGAAGTGAACAAAAGAGGAAGGCTAAGGATGGAATGCGCTAAGCAGATTAAGGGAGATGTGGGTTGTGCGAGTTACAAGGAAATGAAAATGCTTGCACCAGATAAGTTATTATGGAGGGTTGCATCAGACCAGGCTTAGGACTGAATACCACAACAACAACAACAACATTGAAGTATGTAGTTGTAGAAGTAGAGGTAAGACTAGGTAATACTTCCCTTCTTCCCACGCTTGATGTGGGCTGCGCTGCGCTGAGCTGAGTAGTTGAATTGAGGCGCAGCCCCGGGGCGACGGCCACATTGCCAGCCACCCTCTGTCAATAGACAGACTCTCAACTCACAGGTGATGGCTTCCTAAAGACAGACCATATCATGCAGGCTGAACCAAACTTTCATCAGCTAACATTTTACACGTCTCATTTATTTATTCCCAGGATTGTTTTCCCTCATCTTCATTTTCCTTGCCAAGCATTTCAGTTATATTTATTGGCCAAATTTTAACTGACCCACCATGTAGATTTTGACAGAAAAACATCTGGATGTTGGTTTTTGAGATTAAACTTGGAAAGAAACGATAAGACATTGGATTTTTGATATATTATTGTTTCATTAGACCTCGATAATTGAATCGTACTGCAAAGAGATTAAATAGAAACGTTTCGCTTTGACGACGATATTGTAGTATTAGGGATAGTCAGAAGAAGACTTGGAAACCATAATAAATGGGATTTATTTATTTACTTAAGGTCAGAAAAACGATTTATGTAAAAAAAAATTACGACCTATTGCTGTAATTCTCCAAAATGACCCCAAATGTGTTTATAATGATTAGGGATAGTCAGAAGAAGACTTGGAAACCATAATAAATGGGATTTATTTATTTACTTAAGGTCAGAAAAACGATTTATGTAAAACAAAATTACGACCTATTGCTGTAATTCTCCAAAATGACCCCACATGTGTTTATAATGATTAGGGATAGTCAGAAGAAGACTTGGAAACCATAATAAATGGGATTTATTTATTTACTTAAGGTCAGAAAAACGATTTATGTAAAAAAAAATTACGACCTATTGCTGTAATTCTCCAAAATGACCCCAAATGTGTTTATAATGATTAGGGATAGTCAGAAGAAGACTTGGAAAC
>CM067377.1:207262803-207304444 GCA_034510155.1 Eucriotettix oculatus | reverse complement strand
AATAATAATAATAATAATCATATTCCGTAGATCCTGTAAAGAAGCTAAGCTTCAAGGATGTGGAATGGGTCAGGGCTGTGTACATTTATTACATTATTTTATTGTATAAAAGATAAATATACTTATAACAAATTTTTGTATTATAAACTATTATAAATTACTCTTCTCCGATTCTTCTATAAATTCCTTTATTGAATAGAAGGAGGAGTGGCTAAGCAAAAATGAGCGTAATTCAGTCTTAAATTTACCTTGATTATCGGGGGACAACTGTTTAATTCTGTGCTGACTGCAGTCACGTGTTGAAGATGGATAATGCACACCTTCCTTTCTGTGCAATTGACAATGTTTTACATTTTTTATACAGATTATTTTTGTTCCTTGTATTGAAGGGATGAATATCAGTATTATTCAAAAATAAGTGCCTCCTATTTGTGATTACAAATAACATCAATGAATAAATGTATTGGCACGTTAAAGTGAAAATGCCTAACTTTTTGAACAGAGTTCTGCAAGAAGTTGTTGAGGAAACCTGCCTCACATATTGCTCTAATAACACGTTTTTGACTAATAAAAATCTTATCTATGCCTGCTGCTGAGTTGCCCCCAAAATATAATACCATATGATAAAACAGAATGAAAATATGCAAAGTATACTAATTTTCTTGTTTTTAGATGACTGAAGGTGGAAGGACATTGCATCACATGTAGCTGTAGCTGAGTTTCTTAAGTAATTGATTAATCTGATCATCAGTCCAATTTAATTTATTATTTACTAAGAGACCTAAGAATTTAACAGAGGAAGTTTCATTTACATTTTTGCTGTCGTATTTAAGTGTTATTATAGATTGTAAAGTTGTGTTGAGTGTGTGTGTGAAATTGCATGAAATGTGTTTTGTCACAGTTATTTGTTAGTCCGTCGTTCGCATTAAACCATGTTAGGTCAGGTTAGTTAAATTATTGTTACTTGCCTCTTCTAGTGTGTCTTTGTTACTTTTTACTATTACACTAGTATCATCTGCAAAGAGGATAGCTTTAGAAGTTGAATCTATGGTATTAGAAGATCATATAAAGGAATAATAATGGCCCTAATACTGATCCCTGTGGGACACCAACCACCACCCAGTTTTAATAATTCCCCAATCTGATTTATGCTATTTCACCTGTGCACGAGTCTTTTTTAATACTACCCTTTTTTGCATTCTATTTTTTTTGTAAGTATGAATTAAACCAAGAAAATGAAGTTCCATAGTACCTCAGTTTTTCTAGCAATATGCGATGTGGTCGTCTACACAAAATCAAAAAAAGCTTTACTTAAGTCACAGAATATACCTAATGGGTGAATTTTTTTTATTTAAATTCTTCTTCTACTATGTCGTCTAAAAGAGTAAAGATCGCTTTATCGGTTGAATATCCTTTTTCTAAACCCAAACTGTGAATCGGTGAGTATAAATTATGATTGTTCAGATGTTTTATAACTCTGTTCTATACTACTCTTTCAACAAAATTTGATAATACTGGCAACAATGATATGGGGCGATAGTTTGATATATCTTCTTTATTCCCCTGTTTGTACAGTGGAGTGGACTGAAGCAACATTTGAGCTTATCTGGGAAGACTCCAGAAAGAAGTGAATGATTACAAAGTAACTATTACTGAACTAATGCTACTGTTATTTGTTTGAGTATAATGCTTGAGATACCATCATGCCCTGTTGAATGTTATTTTTTAGAGATTTATTATTTTTTTAATTTCAGTTGGAGATGTCAAAGAAAAGTTCAAATTACTTTCCTTGACTGGATAGTTTTCTGAGTTGGTTTGATCAAGTAGAGGCCCCGAAGCAACATTATTACGAGTCAACGTACTGTATGAGAATCGTCCATAATCAGGCCAAAGAAATATGTAAAATCAAATATCTGCTTTCTTGAATTTTTTTTTGTGGTTATCTGTCTGTCCTAAGACTGGTCTGATGAAACCCTCCATGCTAACCTATCTTGCGCAAGCCTTTTCACTTCCTCATGACTATCACATCCCCAAATCCTTGCAAATCTGATTATCGCCCTCCATCCTTGGCCTCCCTCTTCTGTTCCTACTCCACACACTACCTTCTAATGCTAATTTTACAAGACGCTCATTTCTTAAAATGTGGCCCATAAATATATTTCCTCCATAATGTTCGCTCTTCCCCTATTTCTTAATTTTTATTGTAGCGATATTCAGTCCTTAGACTGGTCTGATGCAACCATCATACATTAACATTTTTTCACAAGCCTTTTCATTTCCGCATAACTAACACATCCCCCCCCATCCGACCTAATCTGCTTATAACATACCATCTTTAACTTCCCTCCTCTGTTCACACCCCTCTACCAACATGGAGGACCCTGTTAAGGAAGTGATGGGACTTTGTCAAAGATTGTGAAAATGCTTTAGACTTTCACACAACATCCGTGTCCATGGCATGATTCGTACCCCGGGACCTCTGTGTTAAGAGGCAGCGACACTAACCACTTACACACCGCAGGAGGTCGCTATTGTTATTATTATTATAATTACAATTAAATAGCTCAATTTGAACGAAATAAATATACTTCTTGTGATAAGTTACGTTAACTTACTAAAACCGTAACAGAACTGTTTTTTTTTTATCGCGCGCCATTCAGGTGCACGAAATCTCAAGGTAGACGTGTGAAAAATTAAAATCCTTAAGTAACAGTTATTCTTCCGTCGAAACAAAAAAAAATAAATAAATAAAACTTTCGTCCCTCCCTCATTGAGAGAGCTCAAAGTCTCCACAACTGAAACTCAATTCTTCAATTTAACAGCCGCAGTTTTAACTTCTTCTTCGCGCAAAAAGGAAAATAAATAAATGGATTTAACTTGTTCGCTTGTCTTCACCCAATGACGTATTCAATAAAGTTAGTTCCTTTATTTCTTTCTCGTCAGCCAGGCGGAGGAGCTCCGAGTGAGAGAATTTCCTGACGAACATGATACGACTGAATTAGATTTTAAACTGGGAACAATGACAAGAAACTTCATTTTTTATTTGCACGACAGATTCCAGAGCCATTTATTTCTTAATGTCACTGATACAAGTACAGGTTATAAAGGGGTTCGTAACTTTTTAATGTGCAGGACACATTGAGAAGATAAATTATTTAGACAATTTCGTCGCCACTCCACCCATATATGGGATCCTTCCGAGGTATCTATACCAATAAATAAAGTTGAAGTGTCAGTATATTTGTCTTGAATAGGGTCCGAAAAGGTTCAACATATTTCAATGAAAATTTGAGGTTTTAAAAAACAGGAGATTGAACTTATATATATATTATATTAATTGCAGAAGATATTAATATAATATAAATATCCTTGGGGAAGATTTCTTCGCGTATGTCCATTAGATTCACCAAAAAAAGTGAATGTGGGTTCCCTATACTCTTGATCTGTTTATACTCCGAAACGGTTTAACGTATTTCAATAAATATTTCAGGGATTGAAACAGGCCTTTAGTGTATGTTTCATTTCGATATCTTACAGAGTTCAGAAGATATTAATGTAAATATTTATAAATCCATCGAAAGGCGGCGTGAAGACCTACTGAGAGCTGTAAGTCCCATTAGGCGTTCCTATACCATTCATCCCGCATGCTGTCTTGTTGTAATCGTTATTTTTCCAGCATAAAAAAGAGAGAGAGAGAGAGGAAGGGCGAGTATTCTGACTACATCTATTGTTACAGCAGGATTCGCCCCGTAATTAAGTTATTGTTGGCAGAGAGCAAACTCCTGGAGAAATTATAAACTGCTTTGAATCGTTGATACGATGTATACGTAAATTTGTTCTATTTGTCGCGTCAGGTAAATTTTGATACTTAGTAACTGCTCATTTTTATTGATTCCAAAACGTGTGATAGCGGGACCTGTTAATGCTCCGAAACTGTTTAACGTATTTCAATTAATATTTCAGCGATTGAAACAGGAATTTTAGCCTTTAGTGTATGTTTCATTTCGATATCTTACAGAGTTCAGAAGATATTAATGTAAATATTTATAAATCCATCGAAAGGCGGCGTGAAGACCTACTGAGAGCTGTAAGTCCCATTAGGCGTTCCTATACCATTCATCCCGCATGCAGTCTTGTTATAATCGTTATTTTTCCAGCATGAAAGAAAGAGGAGAGAGAGAGAGAGAGGGGAAGGTGACGAGTATTCTGACTACATCTATTGTTACAGCAGGATTCGCCCAGTAATTAAGTTATTGTTGGCAGAGAGCAAACTCCCTGGAGAAATTATAAACTGCTTTGAATCGTTGATACGATGTATACGTAAATTTGTTCTATTTGTCGCGTCAGGTAAATTTTAATATTTAGTAACTGCTCATTTTTATTGATTCCAAAACGTGTGATAGCGGGCGGGACCTGTTATAAACCAACTGCAAAAATTATAAGGTTTTCCCTGAAGCGATCATAAATAAATGGTACCATAATTTTTATATATTCAATGAAATCAACTTTGTCAAAATTCTGTTGTAACGCTTTTAGTGCAAAATAAATAGAACTATTTCCGCGCGAATAAAGTCGCGGGCATAGTTAGTCCCAAATATAAGTGACGTTCGTCTCGGACAAACTAAATAGTATATTTTTTAAAATGATTTTATTGGAATAAGCACTGGAATTTGAATCCTGGTTATACTATGTAAAAATATACACATTATATCATAATTTTTAGTAATTTATGTTTAGGATAAAATAATACCTTACAATATGTGCCATGATGCTAGATAAAACATTAGAACGCATCAGAGATTAATGTGGACAGTCGGAACAATATATACTAAATTTTTTTTATTCATTTTTCTTGTTCTGGGAAGAATTCTGCCTGCAACATAGGCAACTCCTTCTATTTATTTATCGTGCGGGAAATGAAACTATCAGGGGCCTTTTCAGAATTTTTAACAAACCGATAATAATCATTTAACCAGTTTCTGTTAATCAAAACTGATTATGTATCTGTTCACATGAAGACCTTAAGTTATTTTATTGACAATAAGGTTATTGCTTGCCGGTTGCCCGGCGATGACTAGGAATTAAATTACTTAATTCCACGATAGTCATCTCTTGATGAATGGTTTAAGGGAAACCTTCGAACAGCTTTTATCTTGCAGTGTGTTTGTGCAATTCCGAGTATATAACTCAGAAGGCGTCTGCCAAGAGCTGTCCGCTGTTCCCATTGGATCAGTCGGCCAACTGCCTCCTGAAACTGGTGGAGACACGGAGAAGGGAATGCTGCGTCCCCACAGCAAACTCGTCTCCCGTCATTCATAGGGAAGGGCGTGAGAATAGTACCAAATGCCCGACCTACCTGATGCAGGTTTTCTAGGGTTTTCCCTGCATCTCTTTAGGTGAAACACCGGGTAGGATCCTTAAATCGTAGCCCGGGGGCCCTAGTTAACCCTTGGCTACCTTGCTCTACCTTCCGCATCCCCCCTTTTCAATTCCCTTCCTATGCTATTAAAGGGGAGTTGCCTGTTAACCAAAAAAAAGCTTTAACTATAAGGGATTTCTCGTCATGAGAGCCTGTGGGAATTTTCTCTCGCTGGCATTTCTCCCCAGATTGACTGCGGGCTCACCTTTTGGAATGCATCGTACTTTCTCTGATTTTTTCAAGGTTCTCACATGTCGAAGCACCTTGATGTATTTCAGGAGGTGCATGTACTGGGGTCGAAGGCATTGGATCTGCTAGAACTGGTGAAGACATTCGTGAGGACGTGAGAATAGTACCCAAAATCCCGACCTACCCGATACAAGTTTTTTAGGGTTTTCCCTGCATCTTTTTAGGTGGAAACCCGGTTAGGATCCTTAAACTATAGCCTGGGGCCGTAGTCAAGTCTTGGCTATCTTGCTTTACCTTCCGCATCTCCCATTTTAAATTCCCTTCCTATGCTATTAAAGGAGAGTTGCCTGTAGCCTGTTACTTAAAAAAATTCCTTAACCGTGCGTTTTTTCTATCGGATCCATCATGAATTCCGATTGATTATTCGTAATGATATTCAGCGGTTATCTAACCAGTCGCTCATTACCATGCGCCTCTTTCCTTCTAGCAGATCCTACATTTAAAATAGGTCTTGAATCTATTGAATTAAAATTGCCGGGTTTAATGGAAGCAAACGGTTGATGTTTATTATTTTATGTAGTATCTATGCGTCATAAGTAACTCTAACCTTCAACCAACTTAAACAAAACAATAAATAATAAGTTAGTGTGTTATTGTAAATTATGTAAATCTGTAACTTACCATATGCAAGAGAAGTATTAACTACTGCCAAGTACTTCAACCACATTATAGATTAAATAATAAACATTATGTAAAATAACAATTGTTATTATGGAAAATTAGTTTGAAGTGTATTCTCTGCAACGTAGTTTCATTAGCGTAGCTAAAGCCGAGCGTTTCCATGGTTAACCGAGAGTTTCACGAAGAGCGTTACTCGAGGATGTTCTATATAGTGATGCTTTTACAGTGAAATTTTACAACGTTGTTTTTTTTTTGTTTCAGGTAAGCTGTCGTATTTCCATGCACGGTGTTGTCTTGGGTGAGCCGCTTTTACAATAATTTATGATTATAGTAGTACGAAATTTCAGACATTGGATCAGACTTTATTTTATAAATATATGTAGTTCATGTGACAGTTAAATTTACATTAATCTAGTTAAAGTAGCCTTTTTAACGATATTTATTTTATTTAAATGCTGAAGTATAATATGTTTCGTCTCTCATTTTGGACTTCTTCAGGTATAATAATTTAGCGTTTCATTGGAACCTCGCTCCATAACTCTAAAATGCTTTTTATTGTAACGGGGACTTGAAATTAAACGTTTATTCAACGTATTTTTCCTAAATTTCATATTAAGACGGACTGACAGTTCAAGGTTATCAGGTTTACAGAAATACATCTTAATAGAAATTTTATATTTCTTTGCCATTCGTGGAGAATAAGTTGTCAGTCATTCCCGCCTTTCGCTCTGGCTGGATTCGAACTCTGGAACGAGAAGATCAACGGGTGACGACGAGGACGTGAGGAATGGCAGACATCTTGGGATTGCCTCAAGGTCCGCAATGAAGGTTTTTAAAATTATTTAACAAATGATATCACCAGGGAAATAAATTTATATTTTGTGGATATAGTTTTCTCGAGCCTTCCACACAGGTACAACAGGTGACGACGGCGCTGCTGGTGGTCGAAACGTTACGGCGTGACAGAAACACCGACCGATGAAACCTTTCATATGCGACGTTTCTTCACTTGCCGCAGAATAAAAATTATTAAATAATTTCCGTAATTTTCATTCAAATATTCACTAAAAATATAATTGCATATGCGACGTTTCTTCACTTGCCACAGAATAAAAATTATTAAATAATTTCCGTACTTTTCATTCAAATATTCACTAAAAACATAATTGCATATGCGACGTTTCTTCACTTGCCACAGAATAAAAATTATTAAATAATTTCCGTAATTTTCATTCAAATATTCACTAAAAACATAATTGCATATGCGACGTTTCTTCACTTGCCACAGAATAAAAATTATTAAATAATTTCCGTAATTTTCATTCAAATATTCACTAAAAACATAATTGCATATGCGACGTTTCTTCCACTTGCACACAGAATAAAAATTATTAAATAATTTCCGTAATTTTCACTTCAAATATTCACTAAAAATATAATTGCATATGCGACGTTTCTTCACTTGCCCACAGAATAAAAATTATTAAATAATTTCCGTAATTTTCATTCAAATATTCACTAAAAACATAATTGCATATGCGACGTTTCTTCACTTGCCACAGAATAAAATTTTTTTTTAAATAATTTCCGTAATTTTCATTCAAATATTCACTAAAAACATAATTGCATATGCGACGTTCCTTCACTTGCCACAGAATAAAAATTATTAAATAATTTCCGTACTTTTCATTCAAATATTCACTAAAAACATAATTGCATATGCGACGTTTCTCCACTTGCCACACAGAATAAAAATTATTAAATAATTTCCGTAATTTTCATTCAAATATTCACTAAAAACATAATTGCATATGCGACGTTTCTTCACTTGCCACACAGAATAAAAATTATTAAATAATTTCCGTAATTTTCATTCAAATATTCACTAAAAACATAATTGCATATGCGACGTTTCTTCACTTGCCACACAGAATAAAAATTATTAAATAATTTCCGTAATTTTCATTCAAATATTCACTAAAAACATAATTGCATATGCGACGTTTCTCCACTTGCCACACAGAATAAAAATTATTAAATAATTTCCGTAATTTTCATTCAAATATTCACTAAAAACATAATTGCATATGCGACGTTTCTCCACTTGCCACACAGAATAAAAATTATTAAATAATTTCCGTAATTTTCATTCAAATATTCACTAAAAACATAATTGCATATGCGACGTTTCTTCACTTGCCACACAGAATAAAAATTATTAAATAATTTCCGTAATTTTCATTCAAATATTCACTAAAAACATAATTGCATATGCGACGTTTCTTCACTTGCCACACAGAATAAAAATTATTAAATAATTTCCGTAATTTTCATTCAAATATTCACTAAAAACATAATTGCATATGCGACGTTTCTTCACTTGCCACACAGAATAAAAATTATTAAATAATTTCCGTAATTTTCATTCAAATATTCACTAAAAACATAATTGCATATGCGACGTTTCTTCACTTGCCACAGAATAAAAATTATTAAATAATTTCCGTAATTTTCATTCAAATATTCACTAAAAACATAATTGCATATGCGACGTTTCTTCACTTGCCAACAGAAAAAATATTAAAAATTCGTAATTTCATTCAAATATCACTAAAACATAATTACATAGCGACGTTTCTTCACTTGCCACAGAATAAAAATTATTAAATAATTTCCGTAATTTTCATTCGAATATTCACTAAAAACATAATTGCATATGCAACGTTTCTTCACTTGCCACACAGAATAAAAATTATTAAATAATTTCCGTAATTTTCATTCAAATATTCACTAAAAACATAATTGTATACATACCGAAGAAGACTGGGGCTGATAGATGCGAAAAGCAATTAGTTCAGTATCTCATACGTGCAAAATATGAACTAAAATGGTATATAGAAGAATGGAACGTCAAATATAATTCGAGTTAGGTATAGATCAATTTGGTTTTAGGACAAATGTAGTGGCAATATTGACTTTGCGTCTAATTTTATAAGACGGGATAAGAAAAAACCGCCCTACTACTTTCAAGGCGTTTTTAGATTTAGAAAAAGCGTTTGATAATGTGAACTGGTACACACTATTAAGGACTTTTAAGAGCCCAGGAATAAAGTATCGAGAAATATGGCTAATACATAACCTCTACAGAAGGCAGTCATCAGTAATTTGAACTGAAGATCATGAAAAGAAAGCAGAAATCAAGAAAGGAGTAATATAGGATGCAGCAGTCCGTCGCCCGTGCTCTTTAACTTATATACAGAACAGACGACGAAGAACGTTTAAACGGAATATGGAAAACGGAATCATACTTCAAGGAGTAGAAACAAAAACCCTAAGGTTTTCCGATGACGTTGTAGTATTAGGGGAGTCACAAGAAGACTTGGAAACCATAATAAATGGCATGAACGTGGTCCTGGAGAAAGACTTCAATATGAGTACTAATAGAGGGAAAACGAAGGTGATGGAGTGCAGTATGGGAAACAGTAGAATAACAAAAGGTGTTGTTAGATTATGAAGGAATATTTTGAAGGAAGTTAACAAAGCTTGCTACCTGGGAAGCGTAATAACTAGAGCAGGATAGCGAAGGCAAGGAAGGGGAAATTTACTTACGGGTAATATAAGTGAAAATATTAAGAAATCATTACTAAAAATGTTGGTATTGATTGTTGCATTTATATGGGTTTCCGTGTATTAATACTCATATTGCACTCTTCCTCCAGGATCACATTTAAAGATTTAAACGTATTGAAATGAAATATCCTTTTTGTCATTTTTGTATATTACTTATTTTCACTTTATTATTTGCATTACATTTTATTATAATTGTAATATGTTTTTTTTAAAAAACAACTTGTAGTAATTATTCTCCGACCAAGTCTTTAATACGAGAGGAAAGTAGGGGAATCTGTAAAGCCGCAGTGAGCCATACCTAAGAAAACTAATTTCCATGTGTTATTGGAAAAATTTTTCTACTCAATTCCTTATAAAATCTCTTAAAATATGTGCATGTAAAAAATTGCGTTAAAAAAATTGGAGTGTGCTTTTGTATTAGATACTGTAGAGAATTAAGTTTAGATCTGTTTTTTTTTTTGCTCAGGTGGCATCACTCGCTATGAATGTATGTGTTCTTTGGTTTTGTCTAGTCTTCTGTTCAAAGATGTATCGACGTGTTCTGTTGAAATAAAAATGTTGATCTTATGTTAAATTGAATAAAGCATTATTAATTTAACATACATTAAATGAAAATATTAACAGATACCCTAATTAAAATTTATGTAAATTGAAAACGTAATTATCTCCATTTGAATGTGATTAGACTTGGCCCTCTCTGGCCTTGAGATCCTTTTTTATAATTTTTTTTCCCGTTGGCAGGTGAAAAATCTTCAGAAAGACGCCGTGAAGCCCGTACTTCACGGTGCGTGGGATTTTTACCCACTAAAAACCACCTCCATAACTAAAACTGGTCTGTAGAGACCAACCATTAGTTTTAGGACTTTTTTTATAGTTGATGAGCGAAAATAACTACTATTCGAATAATAAACACTGGCTTAAGCAAGTGCGCCTTGTCACTCACCCCCCCACCCCCACCACCACCCCAATAGAGTTTATTTTGCACACCAGAGATATTAGTCTTTTTTTACTTTCTTTTAGACGATCCTTGCTTCGCTCCATTGCTTTGCATATGTAGTTCCAATTTACAGAGGAAGTAGCCGAGTAGCGCCGTTCTTTACAACTGAATAAAAAATTCCCTCTCCCGCAAGAGAAACAGTAGCCATAGCGGCGGCGTGCGGGACCGCCAGAGCTGCCAACCCCCGCGCACGTTATAGTTAATGTCTTGGGGGCCGCCGCCAGGCGGAGGCAATTCCTACCGCTAAGTGTCTGTCTGGCTTGCAAGCTTCCATATTGCAATCTCAACCCCCCTCCCCTCCCCTCCCCTCCCCCTCGTCGTGGTGGTGTGGGAATTTTTATGAGAACTGCGGATCGAAGAGGCACGCAGAAATTTCCCCCCCTCTGGTGGAAAATATTCCCAATTCTCCCAACCCAACCCAACACTTGAGCCGATACACAACCTGGGAAACCACCCACATTCGTTCTCTGGGATGGTGAAATACTGCGGGACAGAAAAGACCCGAACCATTTCGTTGTTTTGATTCGCCAAGGATGACGAATACGAGGGACCGTCACTTACTGTACTTCCATGGTCCTAATTTATTTGCAATTTATTACTAAATATTGTTGTATTCAGTCCTGAGACTGGTCTGATGAACCTCATAGTATGTCTTATATTCTCATATCTCATATTCTTGATATGTTTTATTCATATTTTGTTTGCTCTGCTTTGTTGTTTTATTTTATTTATCATTGTATACATAATTTTCTTTACTCATATGTTGTATCCATATTTTGTTTCTTATATTCGTATTCTTAGTGTGATATGTGTAACATATTCTTTGACTTGTCCTATTTCCTCAATAGAGGACTAATGGATCCAATAAATCTTATCTTATCTTATCCTCTCCATGCTAATCTATCTTGCGCCAGCCTTTTCATTTCCGCGTAACTACCACATCTCACATCCTCCGTAAACTGCTAAGCGTATTCCATTCTCGGCTTTTCTATTCTGTTCACTTCCCTCTAATGCTATTTTTACAAAACCGTCATGTCTCAAAACGTGGCCTACTTATCTTTCCCTTGAAAATCCTCCATATTGTTTTCTTCCCACCCCCCCTATTCTGCTTATATCTTCCTGGTTACTAACTCTATCCGCCCATCTGATTCTCCTCAAAAGTAAATTTAATATTGGAACAGTAATGATTAAAATCATTAAGTCATCAAATTTATCGTAATGAAAAAATCTAGTAAGTAATAATTATTATTTAAAATAGTTTTTACCATTTTTACATGTACATTATGTTACTTGTAATTGATAGTAAATGAGTATTTATGAATCGGTTAGAAAATGTTTGATTTTAATAGGCTGGTTTTCCGGACCAATTAGACTCAAGACTATAATAACTGTTAATCATCAAAACATGTATTAATTTTAACCACACAAAGGGACTTTTGAAGGAAACTGACATGACGATGACATCTGAAATAATAATAATAATCATATTCCGTAGATCCTGTAAAGAAGCTAAGCTTCAAGGATGTGGAATGGGTCAGGGCTGTGTACATTTATTACATTATTTTATTGTATAAAAGATAAATATACTTATAACAAATTTTTGTATTATAAACTAATTAATTAATTACTCTTCTCTAATCTTCTATAAATTCCTTTATTGAATAGAAGGAGTGGCTAAGCAAAAATGAGCATAATTCAGTGTTAAATTTACCTTGATTATCAGACAACTATTTAATTCTGTGCTGACTGCAGTCACGTGTTGAAGATGGATAATGCACACCTTTCTGTGCAATTGACAATGTTTTACATTTTTTATACAGATTATTTTTGTTCCTTGTATTGAAGGGATGAATATCAGTATTATTCAAAAAATAAGTGCCTCCTATTTGTGATTACAAATAACATCAATGAATAAATGTATTGGCACGTCAAAGTGAAAATGCCTAACTTTTTGAACAGAGTTCTGCAAGAAGTTGGTGAGGAAACCTGCCTCACATATTGCTCTAATAACACGTTTTTGACTAATAAAAATCTTATCTATGCCTGCTGCTGAGTTGCCCCAAAATATAATACCATATGATAAAACAGAATGAAAATATGCAAAGTATACTAATTTTCTAGTTTTTAGATGACTGAAGGTGGAAGGACATTGCATCACATGTGTAGCTGAGCTGAGTTTCTTAAGTAATTGATTAATCTGATCATCAGTCCAATTTAATTTATTATTTACTAAGAGACCTAAGAATTTAACAGAGGAAGTTTCATTTACATTTTTGCTGTCGTATTTAAGTGTTATAGATTGTAAAGTTGTGTTGAGTGTGTGTGTGAAATTGCATGAAATGTGTTTTGTCACAGTTATTTGTTAGTCCGTCGTTCGCATTAAACCATGTTAGCAGGTTAGTTAAATTATTGTTACTTGCCTAAGCTTCTAGTGTGTCTTTGTTACTTTTTACTATTACACTAGTATCATCTGCAAAGAGGATAGCTTTGAATCTATGGTATTAGGAAGATCATTTATATATATAAGGAATAATAATGGCCCTAATACTGATCCCTGTGGGACCCCAGTTTTAATAATTCCCCAATCTGATTTATGTATTTCACCTGTGCACGAGTCTTTTAATACTACTCTTTGCATTCTATTGCATTCTCTTCTCCTCGGTAGCACGAGTTGTTCCTGATATAACATGTTTAGTGCTCTTTCCCGTTCCCTCCATCTCTCTATCTTTCCCCTTCTCAGTAACTGACTCTGACAGAATAATTCATCCATTTTTTTAAAAATTTTTTTCAATAATCAAACTAAACGGAAGCTTGATGTTTGAATGAGTAATTGTGTTTCATCCACCCTGTCAGCCACTGACTGACAATTCAATCTCATCAATTTAATACGCTTAGTGGTGGTGATGATGATGATGACTGTGGTGAAGGGATGAATACTGCACTGGGTCATTTAGCCGTGACATCCGAAGACCGGGCTGTTAATCACGTCATTTTACGCCTCAGTCGTTTGGGTTTATCTCTTATAAATATTTTAATTTCTCTCGTCAAAGAGGATTGTATTTTATTTATTTAATTTTATCGTGAATGATAATAGAAATACCTTATTAATGTTTAAGACCGAGAAAAATATTGTTTTTCGCTTTTTTTGTATGATACAACTCTTCAGAAAACCTTGCTACAATAATTACAAGTATACATGTATATATATAGTATTATATAATGTAATAATTTATTACTATTTTAATATTTCACTTACCGTCTGTTTTTCTAAACATAAACTATTCCCGACAGTTTTTACTGTTTTCGTTAATTTAAGCGTATATTGAAGCCAAAATCATAACTGTAACAACCCATAACCTCCCTTAATCTGCTTAGCGTATTCCATCCTTATCCTTCCTCTTTTGTTCACTTCCCTCTAATGCTAATTTTACAAGACCTTCACGCCTCAAAACGTTGCCTATTAATCTATCGCTTCTCCTGGTCAACATCCTCCATATTGTTCTCACTTCCTCCATTCCATTTAGAACTTCTTCGTTACTGATTCTATCCACCCATCCCACATTTCGAAGGATGCTATTCTTTTCCTTTGTACAACTCGTACCCCGCCACGTTTCACAGCCACCACACCCATGCCAACATTTTCATAATATTAGCTGTAAGTAAATTCCTCCTTTTCGCGAAAGCCTTTCTTGCTTGTACTTGCCTACTCTTTTTGTAGTAATCTACCATCCCTATAATGCTGCCCAAGTAACTTCCAGCATTCGCTAATCCACTTTTTCCCATATGAAACTCCATCAAATTAGCTTTTCCCTCTATTAAACCTCATATTGTGCTCTTTGTGGACGATCATGTTCATGCCTATTATAATTTCCAAGTATCCTTATGACTTCCCTCTTACCACAATATCATCAGGTAACCTTGTTGATTTTATTTTATCTCCTTGCATTTTTATTATTTTTCCAAATTTATTTTTAGCTTTCTTTATCGCCTTTTCTATATATAAGTTAAAGATCACAGGCGACAGACTTTCTTTATTTCTGCTTTCCTTTTTTTTGCCCTTCGACTTTTAATTACTGCTGACTTCCATATGTAGAGGTTATTGATAAAGAAATATAAGATTTTATCTCCCACCTTATTTATTTTATTCTAGTTAAGGTAACCGGCGTTGCCCTAGTTTTTATTTACTTATAATAACTCTGGTATGATGGATGTTTTCGTCCGATTGCCGTCAACGTCTTTCAAGCTGAAGATAACAGGGAGATGGACACCACAACCCCTCAGTATGGATGGCAAACATTTAAAACACGGCATTTGGTTACAATATCCAGCGACACTGAATTACTGATAAATAGATCGTACAGTTAAAAGTTTACTTGAAGGAGTCCACAAAGTTAGATGAAACGTTTTAACTTACGTTAATTAAATATATTTTCTGTCTTATTTGGTTATTTATTATTTTTGCATTTGATGAAAGGAATCGTAGCTGAATTCTAATCAGGTGATTTTGCCACACTGTAGTGAGACAGTCTGCGAGGAAGTGACTGTGTGTGTGAAGTGTCGAGGAATCCACCATCCACCTTTAAATGCGAATCGAAGGAACCTTTTCCCTATTTTATCCGCTGTCCGTGACATGCGTGTCTCATTAGGAGCTGACAAGTCATCTGTTCGGGAAAAAAAAACCCAAGAAACGCTCCAGCTAAGGGGAGGAACCACTTCAAACATTGATTTCGCTTTCGTCTCGGTATCAATTGGAAGAGTAGCTTCACTTCTCCCTGTAATTCGTTTCACATTTACCGTTTAATTAGTAACAATCCAATACGTTGTGGTACGCGATTGCCTGTACCACATAAATTCTAATTAAATTGTATTTTTATTTCCTTGTACATAAGTATTTAGGTCTAAGCAGGACGAAGTCGGGAGCATGAATGAACGCGATAGGTTAATTAAATGACGAATTACAGTCATCTTCTCCTCGGCCAGAAAACGGAAACATTAAGGTTCGGTAAATATTATTGGACGAGATAGCATCAAGTCTCGCCTGCGGAAGACATTTTTTTTTTGGTTAACAGGCTACATGAGGGTGATCCTGAAACAGGCAACTCCCCTTTAATAGCATAGGAAGGGAATTGAAAAGGGGGGATGCGGAAGGTAGAGCAAGGTAGCCAAGGGCTAACTAGGGCCCCCGGGCTATGGTTTAAGGATCCTACCCGGTGTTTCACCTAAAGAGATACAGGGAAAACCCTAGAAAACCTGCATCAGGTAGGTCGGGCATTGGGTACTATTCTCACGCCCTTCCGAATGACAGGAGACGAGTCTGCTGTGGGGACGCAGCATTCCCTTCTCCGTGTCTCCACCAGTTTCAGGAGGCAGTTGGCCGACTGATCCAATGGGATCAGCGGACAGCTCTTGCCATATGCCCAAGGTCTTAGACCCCAGCACATATACCTCCTAAAATAGGTGAAGGTGTCTCGGCATATGAGAACTTTGATAAAAAGTACCCAGAGAGAGTGCGAGGCATCCCCGACATGATCAGGTGAGCCCCGCAGTCACTCTGGGCTGAAGCGCCTGCGGGAAAACTCCCGCAGCGCCCCATCCCTGCGGAAGACATGGATAACAGATGTTATTTGTCAGCAATACATCTGTTGTCAGCCGCGGGAAAAATCGTCCTGACGCCTGGACCTGCTCTGTACCCCGATTCCCCGAAAGTCGGAACAATAGAGGCAAGTGACTTCATAACAACAATTTGTTATGTCCAAGATTATGAAGGACACTTGCCGAAAATAAGAATCTCCAGAATCCTACCCTCCATATGGAGGAAGTAGGAAGTGCACCATGCACGCCCACTAGGAGAGAATTGGGGCGGGGCGAGAAGAAGAAAACCAGGGTGCATATGAGATTACAAGAGCAGTTTACAAGGGCAGTTTTTGGAGAGCAGATTACAAGAGCAGATTACAAGATCAGATTACAAGAGCAGATTACAAGAGCAGTTTTAGAAGCCAACATACCCCCGACGCTTGGGAGACGACGCCCAGCAGCCGTCAGCTGAGTCACCTGCCAGCAAGGACGCCGTGGTGATGGACTCACCCACCTTATTGTTTCCTGCCTCTGGTCGTTTGTCTATAAAGTGTTCGCTTTCCCCCCCCCCCATATTCGATTTATACCCACTGAGCGTTTTAGCTTTCCCTTAGTTAAAGATTCACTCATGCTCTCGACGTAGTGAGCGAGGATCCCCCTTTATATATATCTAAATTAATAAATCAGCAATTGTTAAAATTTAAATATTATAATTTTTTTATCCCGTATAAATTAAAAAGAACCTAAAATCATTCCCCCCTCACCAACAAATTAATAGAACCCGCACCACAACCTAACGAAAAAGAACTAAATTACGTATGAAAAAGGCAACCTTGACAAGTGATGAATAGAATGTAATTGGTCGTTGTAACAAGCTCCATATCACGCCAACTTCAATCCTGTTATTCAATACTTTGTTGATATTTAATTTTATAATACTCCATTTCAAATATTTTTCCATTTACGTAATTTCCTCTCTATTTATTTCCCACCACTGTTACATGAATTTAATGGTTTGTTTCTTTTATATGTAATGATAAAGCGGTATAACACTTAGATCTAACTTTAAAATTGGACGTATACTATTTTCAATTATCGCAGTGATATGACCTATATAAACCCGTTCATAATTTTAAGAAACTATTTTACAAACGACATTATTTTCTTGAATAATTCCCATACTGTTCCTTCATGCTATTAACGAATTTTTTTAGCATATAAACGCCAATTTAATTTCCTGTGCATCACGATTTCGATTTGAAGAGAACGGGACTAAAATATCGAGGCATAACCTGCACAGATGGCAGTAATTGGAGTTGAAGAGCGAGAAAGGAGTAAGACAAGGACGTTCATGATTTTTTAATAACATTTCGAACGGGAGATGAAGAAAGTTAAAAAGGAATGTGGAAAGGGAATCATACTGCAAGGACAAAAAATTAAAAATCCTAAGGTTTGTAGTTAAAATAGCATTGCGAGAGTCATAAAGAGACTTGGAAACCATAATAAATAGCACGGACGTTGTCCTGGAGGAAGAGAACAACATGGGAATCAATAGAGGGAAAACCAAGGTAATGGAGTGTGGTATGGGAAACAGTGGAATAACAAAGGTTGTTAGATTGGGAAGGGATATTTTGAAGGAAGTTAAGGAATTATACTACTCGGGAAGCGTAATAACTAGAGACGGTAGAAGTACAGTAGACATAAAGAGTAGGATAGCAACAGGCAAGGAAGGCTTTGGCAAATTAGAGGAATTTACTTACGGGTAATATAAATGTGAATATTTGGAAGTCATTGCTAAAAATGTTTTTATGGAGCGTGGCGTTATATGGGTGGGAAAACGCCGGTTACCTTAACTAGAATAAAATAAGTGAGGGGAAAGATAAAATCTTATATTTCTTTATCAATAACCTCTAAATATGGAAGTCAGCAGTAATTAAAAGTCGAAGGGCAAAAAAAGGAAAGCAGAAATAAAGAAAGTCTGTCGCCTGTGATCTTTAACTTATATATAGAAAAGGCGATAAAGAAAGCTAAAAATAAATTTGGAAAAATAATAAAAATGCAAGGAGATAAAATAAAATCAACAAGGTTACCTGATGATATTGTGGTAAGAGGGAAGTCATAAGGATACTTGGAAATTATAATAGGCATGAACATCATCGTCGACAAAGAGCACAATATGAGGTTTAATAGAGGGGAAACCTAATTTGATGGAGTTTCGTATGGGAAAAAGTGGAATAACGCATGCTGGAAGTTACTTGGGCAGCATTATAGGGAGGGATGGTAGAATTACAGTATACAAAAAGAGTAGGCCAGTACAAGCAAGAAAGGCTTTCGCGAAAAGGAGGAATTTACTTACACAGCTAATATTATGAAAATGTTGGCATGGGTGTGGTGGCTGCTGTGAAACGTGGCGGGGTACGAGTTGTACAAAGGAAAAGAATAGCATCCTTCGAAATGTGGGATGTGTGACGAAGAAGTTCTAAATGGAATGGAGGAAGTGAGAACAATATGGAGGATGTTGACCAGGAGAAGCGATAGATTAATAGGCAACGTTTTGAGGCGTGAAGGTGGTCTTGTAAAATTAGCATTAGAGGGAAGTGAACAAAAGAGGAAGGCTAAGGATGGAATGCGCTAAGCAGATTAAGGGAGATGTGGGTTGTGCGAGTTACAAGGAAATGAAAATGCTTGCACCAGATAAGTTATTATGGAGGGTTGCATCAGACCAGGCTTAGGACTGAATACCACAACAACAACAACATTGAAGTATGTAGTTGTAAAAGTAGAGGTAAGACTAGGTAACTCAAGAGAGTAATACTTCCCTTCTTCCCACGCTTGATGTGGGCTGCGCTGCGCTGAGCTGAGTAGTTGAATTGAGGCGCAGCCCCGGGGCGACGGCCACATTGCCAGCCACCCTCTGTCAATAGACAGACTCTCAACTCACAGGTGATGGCTTCCTAAAGACAGACCATATCATGCAGGCTGAACCAAACTTTCATCAGCTAACATTTTACACGTCTCATTTATTCCCAGGATTGTTTACCCCATCTTCATTTTCCTTACCAAGCATTTCAGTTATATTTATTGGCCAAATTTTAACAGACCCATCATGTAGATTTTGACAGAAAATCATCTGGATGTGGCTGTTTGAGATTAAACTTGGAAAGAAACGATAAGACATTGGATTTTTGATTTATTATTGTTTCATTAGTCCTCGATTAAATCGTACTGCAAAGAGATTAAATAGAAACGTTTCGCTTTGACGACGATATTGTAGTATTAGGGATAGTCAGAAGAAGACTTGGAAACCATAATAAATGGGATTTATTTATTTACTTAAGGTCAGAAAAACGGATTATGTAAAAGAAAATTACGACCTATTGCTGTAATTCTCCAAAATGACCCCACATGTGTTTATAATGATTAGGGATAGTCAGAAGAAGACTTGGAAACCATAATAAATGGGATTTATTTATTTACTTAAGGTCAGAAAAACGATTTATGTAAAACAAAATTACGACCTATTGCTGTAATTCTCCAAAATGACCCCACATGTGTTTATAATGATTAGGGATAGTCAGAAGAAGACTTGGAAACCATAATAAATGGGATTTATTTATTTACTTAAGGTCAGAAAAACGATTTATGTAAAAAAAAATTACGACCTATTGCTGTAATTCTCCAAAATGACCCCACAAGTGTTTATAATGATTAGGGATAGTCAGAAGAAGACTTGGAAACCACAATAAATGGGATTTATTTATTTACTTAAGGTCAGAAAAACGATTTATGTAAAAAAAAATTACGACCTATTGCTGTAATTCTCCAAAATGACCCCACATGTGTTTATAATGATTAGGGATAGTCAGAAGAAGACTTGGAAACTATAATAAATGGGATTTATTTATTTACTTAAGGTCAGAAAAACTAATTATGTAAAACAAAAATTACGAACCTAATGCTGTAATTCTCCAAAATGACCCCACATGTGTTTATAATGATTAGGGATAAGTCAGAAGAAGACTTGGAAACTATATAAAAATGGGATTTATTTATTTACTTAAGGTCAGAAAACGATTTATGTAAAACAAAAAATTACGACCTATTGCTGTAATTCTCCAAAATCACCCCAAATGTGTTTATAATGATTAGGATAGTCAGAAGAAGACTTGGAAACCATAATAAATGGGATTTATTTATTTACTTAAGGTCAGAAAAACGATTTATGTAAAATAAAATTACGACCTATTGCTGTAATTCTCCAAAATGACCCCACATGTGTTTATAATGATTAGGGATAGTCAGAAGAAGACTTGGAAACTATAATAAATGGGATTTATTTATTTACTTAAGGTCAGAAAAACGATTTATGTAAAACAAAAATTACGACCTAATTGCTGTAATTCTCCAAAATGACCCCAAATGTGTTTATAATGATTAGGGATAGTCAGAAGAAGACTTGGAAACTATAATAAATGGGATTTATTTATTTACTTAAGGTCAGAAAAACGATTTATGTAAAACAAAAATTACGACCTATTGCTGTAATTCTCCAAAATGACCCCACATGTGTTTATAATGATTAGGGATAGTCAGAAGAAGACTTGGAAACTATAATAAATGGGATTTATTTATTTACTTAAGGTCAGAAAAACGATTTATGTAAAACAAAATTACGACCTATTGCTGTAATTCTCCAAAATGACCCCACATGTGTTTATAATGATTAGGGATAGTCAGAAGAAGACTTGGAAACTATAATAAATGGGATTTATTTATTTACTTAAGGTCAGAAAAACGATTTATGTAAAACAAAAATTGCGACCTATTGCTGTAATTCTCCAAAATGACCACCACATGTGTTTATAATGATTAGGGATAGTCGGAAGAAGACTTGGAAACTATAATAAATGGGATTTATTTATTTACTTAAGGTCAGAAAAACGATTTATGTAAAACAAAAATTGCGACCTATTGCTGTAATTCTCCAAAATGACCCCACATGTGTTTATAATGATTAGGGATAGTCAGAAGAAGACTTGGAAACTATAATAAATGGGATTTATTTATTTACTTAAGGTCAGAAAAACGATTTATGTAAAAAACAAAAATTACGACCTATTGCTTGTAATTCTCCAAAATGACCCCACATGTGTTTATAAATGATTAGGGATAGTCAGAAGAAGACTTGGAAACTATAATAAATGGGATTTATTTATTTAATTAATGTCTGAAAAACGATTTATGTAAAAAAAAAATTACGACCTATTGCTGTAATTCTCCAAAATCACCCCAAATGTGTTTATAATGATTAGGGATAGTCAGAAGAAGACTTGGAAACTATAATAAATGGGATTTATTTATTTACTTAAGGTCAGAAAAACGATTTATGTAAAAAAAAAATTACGACCTATTGCTGTAATTCTCCAAAATGACCCCAACATGTGTTTATAATGATTAGGGATAGTCAGAAGAAGACTTGGAAACTATAATAAATGGGATTTATTTATTTACTTAAGGTCAGAAAAACGATTTATGTTAAAACAAAAATTACGACCTATTGCTGTAATTCTCCAAAATGACCCCACATGTGTTTTATAATGATTAGGGATAGTCAGAATAAGACTTGGAAACTATAATAAATAGGATTTATTTATTTACTTAAGTCAGAAAAACGATTTATGTAAAACAAAAATTACGACCTATTGCTGTAATTCTCCAAAATGACCCCACATGTGTTTATAATGATTAGGGATAGTCAGAAGAAGACTTGGAAACTATAATAAATTGGGATTTAATTTATTTACATTAGGTCAGAAAAACGATTTATTGTAAAACAAAAATTACGACCTATTGCTGTAATTCTCCAAAAATGACCCCACATGTGTTTATAATGATTAGGGATAGTCAGAAGAAGACTTGGAAACTATAATAAATGGGATTGATTTATTTACTTAAGGTCAGAAAAACGGATTATGTAAAAAATAAAATTACGACCTATTGCTGTAATTCTCCGAAATCCCCCCAAATGTGTTTATAATGATTAGGGATAGTCAGAAGAAGACTTGGAAACTATAATAAATGGAATTTATTTATTTACTTAAGGTCAGAAAAACGATTTATGTAAAACAAAATTACGACCTATTGCTGTAATTCTCCAAAATGACCCCAAATGTGTTTATAATGATTAGGGATGGTCAGAAGAAGACTTGGAAACCATAATAAATGGGATTTATTTATTTACTTAAGGTCAGAAAAAACGATTTATGTAAAACAAAAATTACGACCTATTGCTGTAATTCTCCAAAATGACCCCAAATGTGTTTATAATGATTAGGGATAGTCAGAAGAAGACTTGGAAACCACAATAAATGGGATTTATTTATTTACTTAAGGTCAGAAAAACGATTTATGTAAAACAAAATTACGACCTATTGCTGTAATTCTCCAAAATGACCCCACATGTGTTTATAATGATTAGGGATAGTCAGAAGAAGACTTGGAAACTATAATAAATGGGATTGATTTATTTACTTAAGGTCAGAAAAACGGATTATGTAAAAAATAAAATTACGACCTATTGCTGTAATTCTCCAAAATGACCCCAAATGTGTTTATAATGATTAGGGATAGTCAGAAGAAGACTTGGAAACTATAATAAATGGGATTTATTTATTTACTTAAGGTCAGAAAAACGATTTATGTAAAACAAAAATTACGACCTAATTGCTGTAATTCTCCAAAATGACCCCACATGTGTTTATAATGATTAGGGATAGTCAGAAGAAGACTTGGAAACTATAATAAATGGGATTTATTTATTTACTTAAGGTCAGAAAACGATTTATGTAAAACAAAAATTACGACCTAATTGCTGTAATTCTCCAAAATGACCCCACATGTGTTTATAATGATTAGGGATAGTCAGAGAAGACTTGGAAACAATAATAAATGGGATTTATTTATATTACTTAAGGTCAGAAAACGATTTATGTAAAACAAAATTACGACTATGCTGTAATTCTCCAAATGACCCACATGTGTTTATAATGATTAGGGATAGTCAGAAGAAGACTTGGAAACTATAATAAATGGGATTTATTTATTTACTTAAGGTCAGAAATCGATTTCTGTAAACAAAAATTACGACCTATGCTGTAATTCTCCAAATGACCCCATGTGTTTATAATGATTAGGGATAGTCAGAAGAAGACTTGGAAACTACAAGTAAATGGGATTTTATTTATTTACTTAAGGTTCAGAAAACGATTTATGTTAAAACAAAAATTACGATCCTATTGCTGTAATTCTCCAAAATGACCCCATGTGTTTATAATGAATTAGGGGATAGTCAGAAGAAGTCTGGAAACAATAATAAATGGGATTTATTTATTAAAGGTCAGAAAACGATTTATGTAAAACAAAAATTACGACCTATTGCTGTAATTCCCAAAATGACCCCACATGTGTTTATAATGATTAGGGATAGTCAGAAGAAGACTTGGAAACTATAATAAATGGGATTTATTTATTTACTTAAGGTCAGAAAAACGATTTATGTAAAAGAAAATTACGACCTATTGCTGTAATTCTCCAAAATGACCCCAAATGTGTTTATAATGATTAGGGATAGGCAGAAGAAGACTTGGAAACTATAATAAATGGGATTTATTTATTTACTTAAGGTCAGAAAAACGATTATATGTAAAACAAAATTACGACCTATTGCTGTAATTCTCCAAAATGACCCCACATGTGTTTTATAAATGATTAGGGATAGTCAGAAGAAGACTTTGGAAACTCATAATAAATGGGATTTATTTATATTACTTAAGGTCAGAAAAACGATTTATGTAAAACAAAAATTACGACCTATTGCTGTAATTCTCCAAATGACCCCACATGTGTTTATAATGATTAGGGATAGTCAGAAGAGACTTGGAAACTATAATAAATGGGATTTATTATTTACTTAAGGTCAGAAAAACGATTTATGTAAAACAAAAATTACGACCTATTGCTGTAATTCTCCAAAATGACCCCACATGTGTTAAATGATTAGGGAGTCAGAAGAGACTTGGAAACTATAATAAATGGGATTTATATTTTACTTAGGTCAGAAAAACGATTTAGTAAAACAAAAATTAAGACTATTGCTGTAATTCTCCAAAATGACCCCAAATGTGTTTATAATGATTAGGTATAGTCAGAAGAAGACTTGGAAACCATAATAAATGGGATTTATTTATTTACTTAAGGTCAGAAAAACGATTTATGTAAAACAAAAATTACGACCTATTGCTGTAATTCTCCAAAATGACCCACATGTGTTTATAATGATTAGGGATAGTCAGAAGAAGACTTGGAAACTATAATAAATGGGATTTATTTGTTAACTTAAGGTCAGAAAAACGATTTATGTAAAAAAAAAATTACGACCTATTGCTGTAATTCTCCAAAATGACCCCAAATGTGTTTATAATGATTAGGTATAGTCAGAAGAAGACTTGGAAACCATAATAAATGGGATTTATTTATTTACTTAAGGTCAGAAAAACGATTTATGTAAAAAAACAATTACGACCTATTGCTGTAATTCTCCAAAATGACCCCAAATGTGTTTATAATGATTAGGTATAGTCAGAAGAAGACTTGGAAACCATAATAAATGGGATTTATTTATTTACTTAAGGTCAGAAAAACGATTTATGTAAAAAAAAAATTACGACCTATTGCTGTACATTCTCCAAAATGACCCACATGTGTTTATAATGATTAGGGATAGTCAGAAGAAGACTTGGGAAACTATAATAAATGGGATTTATTTGTTAACTTAAGGTCAGAAAAACGATTTATGTAAAAAAAAAATTACGACCTATTGCTGTAATTCTCCAAAATGACCCCACATGTGTTTATAATGATTAGGGATAGTCAGAAGAAGACTTGGAAACTATAATAAATGGGATTTATTTATTTACTTAAGGTCAGAAAAACGATTTATGTAAAACAAAATTACGACCTATTGCTGTAATTCTCCAAAATGACCCCACATGTGTTTATAATGATTAGGGATAGTCAGAAGAAGACTTGGAAACCATAATAAATGGGATTTATTTATTTACTTAAGGTCAGAAAAACGATTTATGTAAAAAAACAATTACGACCTATTGCTGTAATTCTCCAAAATGACCCCAAATGTGTTTATAATGATTAGGGATAGTCAGAAGAAGACTTGGAAACCATAATAAATGGGATTTATTTATTTACTTAAGGTCAGAAAAACGATTTATGTAAAAAAAAAATTACGACCTATTGCTGTAATTCTCCAAAATGACCCCACATGTGTTTATAATGATTAGGGATAGTCAGAAGAAGACTTGGAAACCATAATAAATGGGATTTATTTATTTACTTAAGGTCAGAAAAACGATTTATGTAAAACAAAAATTACGACCTATTGCTGTAATTCTCCAAAATCACCCCAAATGTGTTTATAATGATTAAGTAAATTTACTGTGACATAATATAAGGTAATATTTTATCTTACATAAAAATAATGCAAGGAGAAGGAAAAAAAAACCTTACGCTTTGTTGACGATATTATATTATTAGGGGAATCAGAAGAAGGAACCATAATAAATGGCATGAACGTGGTCCTGGAGAAAGAGTTCAATACGAGGATGAATAGAGGGAAAACCAAGGTAATGGAGTGTAGTTTGGGAAACAGTGGAATAACAAAGGATGTTGTTAGATTGGGAAGGGATATTTTGACGGAAGTTAAGGAATTCTCCTACTTGGGCAGCGAAATAACTTGAGTAGGATAGCAACAGGCAAGTATGAGGAATTTACTTATGAATATTAGGAAATGTTAGTATTGAATGTGCTGTTATATTTGTACGAAAAATGGACGGTAGGAGTTGCAGAAAGGAAAAAAAAAAGAATAGAAGCTTTTGAAATGTGGAGGTATAGAAGAATCAATTCGGTGGATAGATTAAATAACGAGGAAGTTCTGAGTGGAATAAGGGAAGAGATAACAATATGGAGAACTTTAAAGGGACTATGGACCATGTTTCGCGACATGAGGAGGGTCTTGTAAAATTAGTATTAGAGGAAAGTGAACGGAAGAGGGAGGAATACGCTGAGCCGATTGGGGAGGATGTGGTAGTTATTTGGAAATGAAAAGGCTTGCGCAGAATAAGTAAGCATCGAGAGTTACATCAGTTACACCAGTCTAAGGACTGACTACTACTATTAACACACCTGCAGCATGTTTTTTTAAAATTCTTAACCAATTATAATTTTTGTAATAGTAATGTTTAATTACCGCATTTACGTAATTCATTTTCAATCTCATTTAAAAATTATCTACTTTATATACTTTCTCATTTCCCGATTACATGGAATTTTTTTTTTTCCTGTTTGATAATTGCTTTATTGACGATGTCTGTTTTGTGGCGCTGACCGCGACTGCTATTGATACAGAGAGACCACAAAAGTGCTTGTCCCCTGGATTCGTCGTCCGTCACCTCTGGGCGCCAACCACCCGCAAGCAAATTGCTCTAATGGCCACCGCCGACGTTTCGCTGCAGATTCAATTTGTCCCGCGTCCTGCCGGGGAAGTTTGCCAATCAGCCCGCGCTTAATATATGTAAATATGCACTGCTCAGTTTCGTGACGGACGCATCGCTTCCCTATGACAACGGACATCATCCACCTCCATTACGTCGCTAATTATTTTATACCAGCCGGGTGCCCGGCGTTGCCCAGGTATTCTTCATTACGCCCTCAAAACGAGACACGGAAAGAGACTAGAATCAAGGATGACTTCGTTTTACTGCCACGAACCTCTTTCTCCTCAGCCAGTTCCTTCAGAGTGTCAGTAACAAATATATACGAGTATAGAGGAGAGTGTAACTTTTTATTGGGATAGGTTTATTTTAAATTAAATGAGCAGGTAAAATAAGTTATAAGAAAGTTTACGCTTTTATAATTATATTTTACACAAGAAAACAAAAACTAATAAAATAAAACATAAATAATGAAATATATACTTTATAAAATGAATTTACTTTTTAAATTAAAATTGAAAGTAAATTGATTATATCTCTCTAGGGATGGTGGGGTTTAATACCTGGCCTTTTTGTTCCAAACACTAATTAATGGTGGGAATTACCACTGTGGCTTTCAGTAGACGGCATTGATTGATTTATGGTTCATTTCGTACGTTACCAACACCGGTCTTCGTAGGTAGAACTGGCCGGAACCTTTGGAACCGTTTTGTAAATCTTCTGGAATTGGACTTGGCTGCTACCGCTGGCTGAAGACCACCTCGTCCGAACTTCTCAACAATTCATCCTTCTCGATCATTCCTCCAACTAACTGAACTTGCCCGCTCAAAAACCACCATCTTTTTCAATCTTCCATCTCTACAGCTGCTCTCTCATCCACTACTTCCCGTCCACAGTTCAGAAAAGAAATTGCAGTAATGGTTCCTTTGAGATTGTTGTCCTTTCCTCATAAATTAACTTCTGGTTTTTTAGTTTCATTGAATTGTGCCCATTTTATGGGCTTTGATTCGCCATTAAAATAGATGGAAGTTAGTCTTTTCAGTAGAATGTGAACTAATATATATTTCTTCTTTCTTTCTTCTTTCTTCTTTCTTTCTTTTTTCTTTTCTTTCTTTCTTCTTCTTCTTTCTTGTTCTTTCTTTCTTTCTTTCTTTCTTTCTTTCTTGTCTTCTTTCTTTCTCTTTCTTTCTTTCTCTTTCTTTCTTTTCTTTCTTTCTTTCTCTTTCTTTCTTTCTTTCTTTTTTTCTTTCTTTCTTTCTTTCTTTCTTTCTTTCTTTCTTTCTTTCTTTCTTTCTTTCTTTCAATGGCTCAACAGCCCTCTGGAGGGCCTAGACCTACCGAGGCTGCTGCGGACTGTCATCTGGCGTAACACATTCCGAATTTGGGGTGACACGTGGTCAGTGTATCAATTCCCCAGCGGCCTTTATCCCGGTCCTCGTGACCATGACGACACAAACATCCAAGCTCATGCCAGGATTCGAACCCGGGACCTCTGAGTTGTGAGGCAGCAACTAGAGGCTAGCCACTACGCGACAGGAGGTCGGCAATATATGTTATATATCCCTATTGAAGTATATTGAGTTATTGAAGCAAAATCACCTTCCTCATTTCTATAGTAGACTATCCAGTTCCAAAGTGGCAAAGCATCTGATACATGACTGTCTGAGTAGATAAGCTAGCAAAGCATATGATGTCATTTCCACATTAACAGGATATAACAAGAAGTACGCAGTACTCTTTTCATCATCATTATCGAGCGGTTTTCTCGAACACTTCATATCAGTTTATTTTCCCTTCTTCATTTACATCCTCGTGGGAACGTCTTGAAAAAATATTGAGACCTAAGATTATTACATCCGACACATTTACGACATTGCTGGCCAGCGGCTTCTTAATTCCTCAACGACATCCTCTTAAATATAAGTTTTTGATATTGTGAGACCCGGATGGATTTCTTGAAGTGCAATAAACCCTCAAGTTTCACCACTTGTAAAATTTAGCTTCAGTTGTAGTATTCAGTCCTATCACTGGTCGGATGCAACTCTTCATGAGAACCTGTCTTGTACAAACCTTTTCATTTCCGCATTACTAACATATCTCACATCCTCCCAATCCGCTTAGAGTTTTCCATCCTTGGCCTCCCTCTTCTATTCACTTCCTTAAAATGCTAATTTTACAAAACTCAAATCTCTTATAACGTGGCCTATTAATCTACTACGTCCTCCATATTGTTCGCTCTTCTCCTATTCTGCTTAGAATTTCATCGTTAGTGATTCTATCCACCCATCTCATTCTCCTATAGCACCACATTTCAAATGATTCTATCCTTTTCCTTTCTGCAACTACTATCGTCCATGTTTCACACCCATCTCCATACCAACGTTTTCAGAAATTATTTCGTAATATTCACACTTATATTACCCGTAAGTAAATTTTCCTTTTTTTCTTTTTTTTGCAAAAGCCTTCCTTGCCTGTGATATCCTACTCTAGTTATTATGCTGGTCAAGTAGCAGAATTCATTAACTTTCTTGAAAATATTCCTTCCCAATCTAAAAGCCTTTGTGATTTTACTATTTTTCCCATAGTACACCCCATTACCTTAGTTTTCCCTCTATTAATCCTCATGTTAAACTCTTTCCCCAGGACCACGTTCATGTGCCATTTCTTATGATTTCAAAGTATAGTTCTGACTTTCCTAATATTACAATATGATCGGCAATGCGTTGGGTTTTTATTTCTTCTTCTTGGAGTATGATTCCTTTTCCATATTACGTTTTAACATTCATCGTCGCCTGTTATATATATATATATATTGTAATATCTTTTTTTGTGTAAAAAACATTTATTAATTTAAAGTACAAATATGATCAATTTTAATATTTTTCATTTATTAATTTAAAGTGAAGACACGGGCTTAATCTCAGGGGATTTTGGGTCTCTCAAGAGATGGAGTATGCAGTAGCCACAATTACTGGGCCAACAAACATCCACCTCTCGAATGTTTGTGCGTCTCTCTGGCGTCTTGCAGGATTTGATCACGACTGGACACGTCCGTCCACTCGCCTGCCTTCTGGGGTCGAGCCACGTCCTCTCCTCTCCTTGTTTCACTTCTGCTCGGTCCACGTCCGTCCTCTCCTCCACTCGTCTCACTTCTGGCCCTGAGCCACCCATCGGCTTCCCTTTTAAACCTTCCGACGGGAATTCCCCTATTTCAAAACATTTCGGGGTTCCCCGCCCTCATTTTTTAAACTCGTTCGGTGGGGTTTTCCCGCGGGGTTTCACCATCGTCATTTTTTATACACGTTCGGCGGGCCTCCCCCGCGGGGAACCACCATCTTTCGGCCGACTAGCCATTGTTGTTGGCCGAACTGCGCCTCATAATGCCACAACATCACAAAATCCACCTTTTTTATCACTATATATATATATATATATATTAGTGCATGGGCGACAGACTGCATCCTTGTCTTACTCTTTCCTTGATTTCTGATTTCTTTTCTTGATCTTCGATTCTAATTACCGATACCTGCCGTCTGTTGGATAAGTTACGGATAGTTTAATAAAATTATTCTGTTAAAATAAAAAATAATTTGAAAAAGAGGTGACCACTACAAGTGACGGAGGCTGTAGCTGATATGATGCTGTATCCGTAACTAATCCGCAAACATCCTCCGTCGTCTTCTTTTCCCATAGAAGAACTTTTCGGTTTTCAGTCACAGTTAAAGACATTACGGATGAGTTGTCATGCCTCTTCTTTTCGTTCACCGTGTTATTTAATGTATTATAACACTCCAGTATTACCACAATGAAATTCTTTTGCGGGAAAAACTTTTTTCGCTTTCCCAGTCCGCTGCGGTTCTTATTAAAAGCCACGCCCTCCTCCCTTCCTCCCTTCCTCCATCCCTCCCTCCCCTACCATAAACGTAAATTATCATTCAGGAGCATGCAGTTGAGATAAATCAGAGGGAGTCTCTGTAACATACAGACAATGTGTAGAATTTTGAACGTTTGTTTGGGATATTAACGACTCCGCTGAATGTAACACGCAATGGCGCCTTTGATTCGCTCGATCTATTTGTCACTGATTGGCTACGAAAAGGAGATTTATAATTCATCCCTGTAGTGATCGGTAGATAAAATAGGACATGCCATTATACAGACATACAAATAATTAATATAGACTACGATTAATTACTATAAAAAGTTAAATCAGCCCATTTGTCAGTTTTTTAAAATTTAAATATTAATCATTACTACGTTCCGTCTCTCATTTGAGACGTATTCAGGTAAAAAATTAGCTGTACAAGGAACCTCAATTTTTTTTTGACCGAAGGAGTATATGGAGTGGGTTTCCATGTAAAGCTAAATGTTTACCTGAATAACTCTCAAATGAGAGACGAAACGTTGTAATGATTAATGTTTAAATTTTAAAAAAAACTGACAAACATGCTGATTTAACTTATCTGTTGTATATTTAATTGTCCGATAAACTATACGATTAATAACATTTTTCAGGTTTACAACTAAATATACCAAAACTTAGCAGCCATAAAAAAAGCATTCATAATACGAAAGGTGAAAACGATCCAAAAATCTCGAAAACCGCAGTGTTAAAGTACTTTTTAGATTCTAATTTGTAATTCACAAAATGAGTGTCCGGAAATCCTCGGGCGGGAAAAATAATTCTTAAATATACCTAGCGGTCTGCCCAAAGAGAGTGGAACAATTCCAAAAAAGATGAAATATTTATGATAGAGGTTAATATATTATAGTAATAGGATTTGGATTAAGAAACGTGAGTGGAGTGAAGTGAAGTGGAAAAATAAGTGATATTTTTAAAGAAGCATGGTCTTTTAGGTATTAAATATAATAGTGATGGGAAGTGAAGTGCAGGGTTCAGACAACAGTATTACATAGTTTACTTGGGGTTATGGAGCGGTATGTATGTTTAATTTAATTAATTTATTATTATTTTTATTCGACCTCTTTATTAGTATATAACTCTTGTATTTTATTTAATGTATTCCTTAATTTTTACACCTAAGATATGGTCATTTCAATGAAATTAAGTAATCAATTATACGTAAGTTATGATAATTTTTGTATTTCGCGAACGTCGTCGTCGCCGCCGCTGCCGACACATGCATAGGCTACATAAGTGCATAAGGTATTCTGTTATAAGATCTATATATCATTATGGTAGGACGAAACTAAAACCTTAGGTATACATACATATATACATACCTTCTTCTTCTTCCTTCGTCCTGCACCCCATCGAGGGCCTTCGCATACCGGGTCGACTGCGGACTGTCTGTCACCTTACATGACACATTCCGTAATTAGAGTGACACGTGATCAGCGTGTCGATTCTCCAGCAGTCCTATAATTCCAGTCTCCGTGACCATGAAGGCACAAACGTCCAAGCCCATGCCAGGATTCGAACCCGGGACCTCTGTGTCGTAAGGCAGCGACTCTGACCACTAAACCACCACAGGAGGTCGGCTACATACATACCTATGAAAAATAAAATTGAGTCTGTGTGGCCCGGGTATTTATGTAATCAGTCTTCACCGTGATGTATAAAACATTTTGAATATTTATGAACTAATTAAAAAGTAGTATTTCATATGATTATATATATTTATTTAGGAAAAAAACATTTTGTTGAAGTAACGATGCTTTTAATTGCTTTTTTTTTGCGAGTGTCACATCGGATAACGAACTTAGTTACAGAAAATTACGTCTGGGGCGCCAGAACCGTGATTCAAAATCCTTTCATTGCGACTTGAAAAAAATTACATTTTGTGTTATTATTAACTCGTTATAAAAGGTATCGTTACTTTAATAAACTTAAGCATTATTTAACTCGTAACAGCAATTTAATGACTTGGTTTGACTGGCTTAATCTATCCATTTGGAAGTTTTATAAGTCTCGAGGTTAAGAACTTATTTGTTCTGAGAGGGGGAAAGAAAGTAACTGAAATATTTAAAAGATCAACAGAAACCTTTTATCGGGTGGTCGTTCAAGTCCATGGACAGCAATCATTACTGGTAAGCGGAAGTTTATTTTCAGGGATTGTGGCAACCAAAAGTTTTAATTTTTCTCTTTTTCATAAAAATTCTATTTTTTTTTCAAGTTTCCAGTCTTAAACACCTTGGGAGAAATAGAAACATATTGAGTAGCCGTAAATATATATTTATATATGATGAGAAAAATTTGAAGGAACCAGGATACAGAAGAGAAAGAAAGAAAGAGGGAGGGAGGGAGGGAGGGAGGGAGGGAGGGAGGGAGGGAGGGAGGGAGGGAGAGAGAGAGAGAGAAAGGCCAAAGACCATATAATGGCAATTGGATGAATGATTTACGAAATCATAACGGACAAACCTAAATTCTTTGTGCAGATTTGATTGACGTAGGACGTTTTTTGACCTGAGAAAAGGGGAAGGAAGGAACCGAATTTATAAAAGATCGACAGAAACCTACTTTGGGATTCATTACCGCTAAAAGATTAACCAATCACGGTAATCGGATGAATAGTTTAGAAACGAGGAGGGGAAAACTTTCGGAACACCTCATATAGCAAAGTGTTTGTACGATTCCGGGTATATAAACACAGACGAGGGCGGAAACGTTGCCTTTTATATATTTGGATTTAAAATTTTCAAAGGTGTGTATTCTGTGGTTCGGGAAAAATGTCTGGCATATATACTTAATTTAACATTGGGAAGAAAGAAAGCTTTTCAAAGCTTATAACAGAATACATTATGCACTTATGTAGCCTATGCATGTGTCGGCAGCGGCGGCGACGACGACGTTCGCGAAATACAAAAATTATCTTAACTTACGTATAATTGATTAATTTATTTCATTGCAATGACCATACCCCGGTAGAAATGCTTAGGTGTATAAAATTAAGGAATACATGAAATAAAATACAAGAGTTATATACTAATAAAGAGGTCGAATAAAATAAAATAAGGTATCGGGAATATCAAAAACTCCCACAAAGTAATGAGAGTATTTATTTGTTTCTATATTAAGACAACCTGAATTCGTCGAAACGAGCGATACTGCATGGAACGTTGAGAATTTTTATTGAAGTATCATAATTCTTAATCGACAGTGGTTATCGATTTTATCGCATTGAGAATATAAATTCATTTGTCTGTCCGTCGTCAAGCGATTAACTTGTCGATTCTTTACTTTCCGTCCCTTTTACCGACAAACCGCGAGGTGTTAACACGTCGTAGGTGAAGCGTGTTAAATTCTGCGGTTAATGGAAACAAGAGGGCGTGTGCCTGCCTGTATGTCTGGTTAAAATTGACAGGTAAATATTAGAAGCGATGACGTAGATAGGATAGTAAAAAAAAGAGTTGCGGCTAAACAAAGAAGTCTTCCCTTTTATAATATCTCTGACGGCCTTCAATACGTAGAAGTGACAGACAGGAAGAGAGAATGCGCGGGTAGGAGGATCTTTGTAATACAAGGCAATGGCGAAGGAGAACTTCCAGAGATGTTCTTTGAGTTTGTCACGTTTGACCAGTTTCCACATAATCTGGCCGGACAGATTTTTCCCGCAGTTTTCTGTCAATTTAGATTTGAAAAGCCGATGGTGGATTTAATATTTGGTTGCTGATGATCCGTTGTTGCATTATCTGATGTTATATGTATATGGTAACGATATGCCGTACTTAGCTCAGCCACAACATCCAGGGTCGAGGAAGACCCCTAATTTTTAATAAAATTTTTGATTAATGAACTGAAAAGGTCCCGAGAGTTGAGGACGAAACATTTTAAACTCTATGATGAAATTGTCTCTCTGTCTGCATTTATATTCCGTATACAAATATAAACGAGTGGACCAATTTCGACCAAATTTGGTACAGGCGATCTTTGCGACCTGGAAATCAGCACTGTTGGGATGAAAAATTTTTAATAAGCAAAAATGGCGAATATTTTATAGTGTAAATACATCCTGGGATCAATTATCCTGATCGTGTCTCCTCCGATACTGCTATGGTATAATTTCAACAGAATTCGTATTCGAAGGGGATTATTCATTACGGTGGGAGTGCCATATGAAAATTAGAACCAAACAGTCAATTTTGGCATCGACCTCGGTGCTATGGGAGTCTTTGAGTTTCATTCAAAATGCGTATTAAATTGCATTTCATCCCATAACAGTGGCATGGGACGGGGTAAAAACACTTCTTCGTGATAAATTAAAAGGACAGAAACTTTTTTTATAGACTTTTGTTTTCATATTCCCCTAGGGGTGAAAAATGAACTTAAACAATATCAGAATAAATATTTAAAGTGCTAATCTCATTTTATTTGCGTTAATTTAATTTTTTTTGATGTAACTTATCCATGTCGAGTGTGTGTGACGGCTAAAATGCATTCCTACCCCGAAGTTATTGAATTATTATTATTTTAGTTTATTATTTTTTAAAAAAAGTTCTAGCGTAAATGTGCGGCTGATATAAGCATGACCAGGTTCAGGTAAACAATTCTAGGAAGAAGTTTACGTTAAAAAAAATAGCCAGGTTCCCGGCACAAAGAATCGGGTGGTCGTCCAAATCCATGGACAGCAATCCTTACTGGTAAGCGGAAGTTTATTTTCAGGGATTGTTGCAACCAAAAAGTTTTAATTTTTCTCTTTTTCTTCAAAATTCAATTTTTTTCAAGTTTCCAGTCTTAAACGCCTTGGGAGAAATAGAAACATGTTGAGTAGCCGTAAATATATATTTATATATGATGAGAAAAATTTGAAGGAACCAGGATACAGAAGAGAAAGAAAGAAAGAGGGAGGGAGGGAGAGAGAGAGAGAGAAAGGCCAAAGACCATATAATTAATAACAGACAGATGAGAGAAATTTGAAGGAACCAGGATACAGAATAGAAAGAAAGAAAGAGGGAGGGAGAGAGAGAGAGAGAAAGGCCAAAGACCATATAATTAATAACAGACAGATGAGAGAAATTTGAAGGAACCAGGATACAGAATAGAAAGAAAGAAAGAGGGAGGGAGGGAGAGAGAGAGAGAGAGAGAGAAAGGCCAAAGACCATATAATTAATAACAGACAGATGAGAGAAATTTGAAGGAACCAGGATACAGAATAGAAAGAAAGAAAGAGGGAGGGAGAGAGAGAGAAAGGCCAAAGACCATATAATTAATAACAGACAGATGAGAGAAATTTGAAGGAACCAGGATACAGAATAGAAAGAAGAAAGAGGGAGGGAGTAAGAGAGAGAGAGGAGAGAGAGAGAGAAAGGCCAAAGACCATATAATTAATAACAGACAGATGAGAGAAATTTGAAGGAACCAGGATACAGAATAGAAAGAAAGAAAGAGGGAGGGGGAGAGAGAGAGAGAGAGGGAGAGAGAAAGGCCAAAGACCATATAATTAATAACAGACAGATGAGAGAAATTTGAAGGAACCAGGATACAGAATAGAAAGAAAGAAAGAGGGAGGGAGAGAGAGAGAGAGAAAGGCCAAAGACCATATAATTAATAACAGACAGATGAGAGAAATTTGAAGGAACCAGGATACAGAATAGAAAGAAAGAAAGAGGGAGGGAGAGAGAGAGAGAGAGAGAGAGAGAGAGAGAGAGAGAAAGGCCAAAGACCATATAATTAATAACAGACAGATGAGAGAAATTTGAAGGAACCAGGATACAGAATAGAAAGAAAGAAAGAAATTTTGATTTAATGTGATGATCACGTGGAGTGCCACACATTATCAATCTGTGACGTCAAACTCTTTTTTTTTTCGGCGCAGATATTGTCCATTTTTGCGTGTTGTATAGTTTCACCCACACCAGTTCCCCCCTGTATTATTATTTTTGTTTCTGTTGATATAAGATCCTAGAGCCCGAAGTGATGGAGCACAAGCTGCGCCTGTAATCTGATAATGCCGAAGCGGCCCCGTCTTGAAACGCTGCTGCTCGTCCGTCCCTTCCCCTGAGGGTGTTTTCCCGTCGTGTGGCCACTTTGCCTGTGTGAGAGACGGAGGGATGGATATTGACGCAACGTCTCAGCGAACGACCAATATGCACCGAGGAAGGAGTCGGCCCTCGGGCAAGGGGGGAAAAAAATTTCACTTTCAAAATCGTGTTATGTCTACAACAAAGGATGAGTGAAAGGCTCGCGGGATATAGAAGACGGGTTCTACCCTGCGTGGGCTGTACGATTCAGGTACACGTAACGAATTATTTTTTAAATGGTTAAGCATTTTTTTAAATTTAATTTACGTCCAATTAATATTTCTATTATTTTTATAAAATAAATTTCTATTTACATAATATAAATTGTAACCATAAAATGTATACCTTCAATTGATTGTTATACTGATTGCGAAACATGTATCGTTTTATATTGTTGGTAAAATATTTACCAAGTGAATGTATGTGAATATTTCTGTATATATTTTTTTCTTCAATTCATTCACCTTAGTAGAATTTATCATTTCGTGAAACATTATTTTCTAAACGGTCGAATGCAATGTTTATTTCATATAACAACCACAGCCGCTATCACCCATTGTCTTGCCAAATTCTCCGCCAGAGGTAGCAGCAGTCGCCGTTGGTATACTATAACAACAATGTCTCAACACCAGAAACTGTGCGGAGGGATTAACGAAATTCTTATTTTATTTTAGTACATTTCAAGGTCTATATTTGAAAGTAGGATGCAAAAAATTCCGGAATGTCACTACTTATATTTTGGAATTAAGTGTTGTGGCACACTTCGGGTACCACGTGGTCAGAGATTTTGGGCGCCACCTGCGTAGGCTATTTACGCAGGAATAAATTAAATAAAAAAATAAAAAAATATCCTAAGAAAACGAATTTATTATAAACAAAACAAAAAAAAAATTATATATGAAATATTTATCTGCCTGGCCTGAAAATTCACCAATTGCGACAGCTAACAGTGAGTCTCCCTTTCCCAAGGATAACCGTGGTGGTGATTTCGGTTACGAACCCGCGGTCGCGTGATCATTCGTGGCCAACACTTACCAAAAGCCCGGAACATTCAGGGAACTCTTGGACGCCACTCGTTCTGTGGCGCAGAATGGACCATCCATATCTCTCGGCCATCGTCTTTACCACAAGTGTCCGTCTATGAGAATCTCAGAGACTACGGTAAACGTTTTCTCCCTTCCTCTCTACTTTTTTTTCATCCTCTTATTGGCCAGCCTATGGCTAAACCCAATATCCCCCCCTCCTTAGCCCTTTCTCAGAAAGGGGGCCAAAATAGACTTGTTTGTCCCTTTACGGGATTTTCCAGCGTCACTCTTTGTCCCGAAAGTTCCAACTCTTGGCTTTGTGCTGGCTACAAACGAAATATTTATAAATAATATTATAGTGCACCATAGTGTGGTGATTAGGATAAATGAAACCATTGTTTTTATGAGAACTGAACGTATATATTAATTGAATGATTCTTTGATAGAATCCCCGTCGACTGTGATTACCGCGGTCATGTAGATGGGAGTGATTGGTGGATTAATCATTCCAACAGGAGCGAGCGTTATTTGGGCATCCGCTCTTACGTTTCGAAGCTTGTTAACACAGAGAGAGAGAGGATTTCATTACTTGCGCCGGTCGGGTCGGGTCGGACTCTGCAAGATCTACAATTTCACCCCCCCCACCCCCACCCCCTCTATCATGTGTAACGATGTAAATGTAGCCGGAGATGGTCGGATGGTTTACATGTTTAGCATATCGGTTTCGACCGTTAATGCGATCAGTTATCATCGATATATCTGCTGCAGACAGACAGACAGACAGGCAACGTTACTCTAACCAAACTCCACGGTACAAATTACATAAAAGTCCACACGGTTTCTTTAATCTCCTAATCTCGACACTGAACGGGTTTCTGTTGTTCTTTTGCACCCGGAGTTCCTGTTAAATCAATTGCCCTCGATTCTACCTTCTTAACATGTCAGTGTGTGCTTGTAGTGTTTATACTGACTTTAGACTATATACATTTTCTTTTATTAATTTATTTTAAGATACTTTGTAATTAATTATGTACCTTATTTTGTTATTTATTTGTAATGTATGACGTATCCTATTTCCTCAATCGAGGACTAATGGAAACAACAACAAATCGAAAAATCGAAAAAACATCTCCATTTCCGTGACATAATTTTTAAAACACAAACCGTGGAAATCTAATATATTGTGATAAAAAAGGCGGATTTTGTAAGGTTGTGGCGTTATGAGGCGCAGTTCGGCCAACAACAATGGCTAGTCGGCCGAAAGATGGTGATTCCCCGCGGGAGAGTCCCGCCGAGCGTGTATAAAAAATGACGATGGTGAACCCCCGCGGGAAAACCCCGCCGAACGAGTTTAAAAATGAGGGCGGGGAACCCCGAAATGTTGTGAAATAGGGGAATTCCCGTCGGAAGGTTTAAAAGGGAAGCCGATGGGTGGCTCGCGATCAGACCCCAGAAGACAGGCGAGTGGAGGAGAGGACGTGGTCCAGACGGCAGAAGGCAGGCGAGTGGAGGAGAGGAGAGGACGTGGTCCGACACCAGAGGGCAGAAGGCAGGCGAGTGGAGCAGAGAACGGACGTGGACCGAGCAGAAGTGAAACAAGGAGAGGAGAGGACGTGGCTCGACCCCAGAAGGCAGGCGAGTGGACGGACGTGAGCAGACGTGATCAAATCCTGCAAGACGCCAGAGAGACGCACAAACATTCGAGAGGTGGATGTTTGTTGGCCCAGTAATTGTGGCTACTGCATACTCCATCTCTTGAGAGACCCAAAATCCCCTGAGATTAAGCCCGTGTCTTCACTTTAAATTAATAAATGAAAAATATTAAAATTGATCATATTTGTACTTTAAATTAATAAATGTTTTATACACAAAAAAATATATTACAATATGTATACAAGGGTAGTCGTGGTAGAACGGGATACCCCTTTAATATTTACTGGATAGTGCTGGAGTTTAGTAAAATAGAGGGTGTGACATTGCCACTGGTCAAGGAAGAAGTCCCGGCAGCCATCTTGACCAAGCTCCGTCCGACTGCTCCTTGTGAATGAACTCTTGTTTTGGCCTCTTACATCTGTTACTTCATATTTTTTTTTGCAGCAAGTCAACAGATGGTAAACTACAAAACTCATCGCTTTTAACTCTTTAACCTCTTAAGTGGTACACCCGGGAAAGTTCCGGGCCTTACCTGTACTGACAAAAACGTTTTAGCCCGGAAGATTTCGTTGGCGAACTTGTTGTGTAGGGAAAAATTTAGTCACCACTGAAGGGGTTAATGGTATATATTCGTAAACTAGGCGTCTTTAGAAATGTGTTCCTCAAGATAAAAAGGAATAGAATAGATTAAGAAAGGAAAGGAACGGAAAAAACGGGGAAAAAGTAGATAAAATCTGTGCCGTTGCAAAAAAAAAGAATCTCTTTGCGTAAAGAAAAATCGATAAAACGGTCAACCGTACGCTTAATAATTATAAGAAATAAAACTAAAAAGGTGTAAGAGTAACGGATCTAATTAGCCAAGTGAGCAATATTTTCCCGGACTAGAATAGATGGCAGCAAAGTTCTGGTGTGTCCATTGTGTGTTCCCTCGCAAACAACTAGACTCGCTCCGCAGCTAAATTTTGTTTAACAGACTTGCCAGGAACAAGCACGCGCAAGTGTTTGCGTGAGAGTTGCTCCAGTGGGCCAACGAGATTGTTGTCTTTTGTCTAGAGCGCTCGTCATTAAATGATTCCGAGAAGAACAGTTCTTCTAGGGGCAACTTACCCTTCACAGTATAAATAGTTTATTCTCCTTCATTCCTTCCTCTATGTACGTTTGAAGTTTCGTGTTAATTTAGAATTTCTCACTGACGTATTATTTGTATTTCCTTAAATGTGGAACTTATAATATTTTAATACTCTTCAAATCCATTTACTTACATATTTTTATTGTTTGCTTGTAAATGATGGCGGAATATTAATTAATGAATTTAATAATTGAGTTTAAATATATACATTTATTAATTGTAAACACAATAATTTTAATATAGGTAGTGCGTGTATATATTATGTACAAAAATAATTAATTAAAATGGGATTGTATTAAAGATCTCAGGGTATTAATGGTTGACGAACGTTAGTTGTCTTCATGGGCGTCTCATGGCTGTAATTTCCGTGTTGTGGAGCTTGAAGCGGCAGGTCGACAATAACACGAAGTCTTCCTTCCCTGCTTCCTTGACTGATCAAAGCATGGTCCACCTCTCCGCTGCCACCTCACCAATCTCCCAAATCTGTTAAATCTGTTTCTCCACTCTCCTTCAATCTCCTCTCTCCATCCACTGCAAAATTCTCTCCAATCCACTGCAAAAATCTCTCCAATCTGTCCAAAATTGTCTCCGCCAGCGTCTTTAAAGCCTTGTCCCCCCACTTATCCGACACCTATCACTAAGGTGGCAGTCATATTCCTTGTTTCATTTGGGGAACACACGCCACCCGGTCACCAAATTCCCAGGCAGATTAAGACATTCCGAAACGGCGACGAGGTGATTCTAGAGTTGTTATTACCACAACAGTAATCTTTTTGTTCAAACGTGGTTAAATCATCA